>CM054125.1:93119046-93719046 GCA_028751855.1 Ambrosia trifida
ATTCGTTAATTTTGGGGCTAATCGTTTTTACCATATTTTGCCCTAAATTCTATTTGCTAGATTTTTTAGTTTTGATCATGATTCGTTAGTTTTCTATTTAGTTAGGATTCTTTCCATCCAAATCCGGCATAACTCAGTTAAGAAAATAGCAAGTCCTTCCTCCTTTCAAATTATATCCACCTTAATTATTTGTCTTAAAATTTTAGTCGCCATCAAATGATCTTGCTTTTAAAACATAAGGATGTTATATTATTTCAGATTTCTTTTTTCCAATGACAAATTTTTCCAATTTTGTCAATATATAGAATATTCATGTATTATTATTATTTAAAAAAATCACAATAATCAAATCAGATGTTCAAACATAGAAATGTGTAAACACGCTAAAGTAAAAAAATAAGCACCACTACCCTAGGTAACCCAATGGCAAAAAATGACCCATATACGCCCAAGAATAACCCACCATCTCTAGTTCCAGTGATAACCCACCGCTCATACTTCAAAGGCTCGCTGCAGTAAAACACGGTTGGGAATGGATTCAAACTTAAGAATTGTGGCCTTCAACCCAAATTTTCACTTCCCGCCAATAGGGCTAACACTCATTGGCTATGATTGCCCGTGTAATCCAAATCTTCGAGGTTCCTCATTGGATTAATACATAAACAAATGATCAAAACCGGTTTCTCTGCCATCCATCCATTATTTTTTTTCCTTAGATGTTGCACGTGATGATTAATAAATTGACGTAGTTGAGTTATAACATATTACACTAATAAAAAAAACCAACATAAGTACAATGCAACATATCACGAGATGATTGATAAACTAACTATAAAATGAGTATCGTGTTGCAATTTGTCATCGCCGCCGCATCGCGCGGGTTTCTTACTAGTATATATATATATATATATATATATATATATATATATATATATTATATATATATATATATATATATATAATAACCACGTAATTCAAATACTCGTTTTAAGTCGATTTATATAAATAAATTTAACAAAATAACTATTTTAGCGGTTAAACAAGTTATGAAATTTAAACGAGACCACGTCAGCAACTGGCTCGTATACGCGGTACCCAACCATTTAACCTACTCCAAAACCCTAGCTATATAACTTCTCATCTTCCACCTCCTCCCTCATTCCTCATTTCCATCTCAAACCCTTCCTCCTCCCTCTCCTAATAACTAGCGGCCGCCAACCACCACCACCCTTCCGAGCCGCCACCACAACCCACCACCCTTTACCAGTCCCTTTCCCTCTCCATTCAAGTAGCGGCGGCGGCGACAAGAAACGCCCCCCCTGAACATCGTCTGGACCTCCTTCGTCTTCTCGCTTCTGTCATAGAGCAACAACACAACAGCGGCTTGAGGGTTAAAGGTCGTGGGCAAGGTTGATGCTAGTGGTGGTGGTATTCGATGGACATACGGGTCAGATACAGAAGTGGCTCAAGTGGTGTCGGGGATGATTGTCACAGATTGGTTCGGCCGATGATGGGTTCTTAATGGGTGTTCAACGGTGGCCTTATGATGGTGTTAGGTTGTAGAAGGCGACGAATGGTGGCTGGTCACGAGCAACATAACTGTTGGCCGGAGAGTCACCGTGACTCGTGTTGCAGGACATGGTTACGGTTAGTCTCGGTTGTGGTTCGTTTTCCTTTCGAGTCAACCGGTCAGAGTTGGTTAAGCTTCGGTTCAGGTCAAGAGCTGGTCAATAGGTCAAACTTCTGGTCAACAATAGTCAAATCTGGTCAACCTTACTCAGAATTGGTCAAGATCCGGTTTGGTCAACACTTGGTCAACACGGTCAGATTCATAGACGAGTACATGTCGTTTCGCTTTGGTTTAGTACTTTGAAAAGGAAACAAGAGATTCCATTAATCCAGCTTCAGACATTGTTTGCTATTCTTTCATGATGCACTTCAGGTGAGTTTTACATAGCCCCTTTTCTATTTCACTATTTTTGGGGTGAAACATGTTATAACATTCAATTTACAATTCAATCATAAGTGTCTATGTGTTATTCTATGTTGCATTATGTCTTAAACATTACTATGGTAAGCACATTATTCTAGCATAATCATTAAAATTGATCAGCCGACGGTATACAATGATAGATCTATTGGACTGACAATCCCACCCGGATACGTGTACCTCCTACATAGGTATCGTGGGTGATTGTTATCGAATTTATAACATAATCGAGTGAACCATGAGCGTATGGGATGGACCACAATATTCTAGTCACAAGGTTTGATTATGCACTCGATTTACCCGATTGTTTTGTTTTCACATATGGACTAGACTTGCCATGACACTCGAATTGTACAAGTTTTTATCCAATTATCAAAACCTATGTAATTCTCACCAACTTTTGTTGACCCAAAATATTTTCAAACTTAACATGTTTCAGGTTATAGCTTGCTTGAAGATTAGAGTTAATGCTTGAAGATGTGTAGCTAGTATTTTTCATTTTGATGTACAAATTCTTAGAGCAATTGTATGTAATTTATTTAAATCATTTAATGAAACTTAGTATTTACCATGAGCTACTGAACAATCATCAATACGTGACATCCCAATGTTTCTGCCATCGGTTGGGGTGTTACAACATCAAACGAACCCAGTAGAATGAGCAATAAATGAGTTGAGTCTTTCAACTCTTGCTAGCCCCAAAGGTATGGGTCGTAATATTGCTCACAATCACTCGATGCCTTTGGGGTTCGAGACGCATTCGAAATCCCTTATCACAAAGACGAGCCTCGCCCTGTCACGTGTGGATCACGAGATTTCTTTCCGACATGATTTAGGTGTGGTTAGTCGACCAAAATGTGTGTAAAAGGTTAAGGCTGGACACAGCGTCATTGATGCCTTAGCTTTTGAAGATGTAATGCTCACGAAATGCGCGAGCATACGAAGGGGTCGACACGTGATTCAGTTAATTACTCAAACAACCACGAGATTCAGACTTTAGGGAGATACACGTGCTAACACTAAGACTAGAGTGTCTTAGTATGACTCCCGGAAAGTCCGTTAGACACCCGAAATCCCACATTATCGATGTCGACACTACTCAACCAATTAACAGAACAACGACAGCAACGAGGGGTTTGGGGTGGTGTCTCCACCTCGAGGCAAACCAAGAGTGAAACCAATGACAAGTTATCACATCATCAAGTCAATCCAACAACTGTAGAGATTCGTCCACGGCGCATCACGACAGCAGGGACAACACGACAATGATCACAAAACGTCCACGAAACACATCAACGAGGGAGTACCGCATCAGGAGCAGCACAACCACAAACATGCATCATCGACAGCGCAACGCAACCACATGGATACATAGCCGGCAAAAATGTGCAACTACAAAAATGCACAATCGCTAGGGGTATCGCAACGACATGAATTCACAACAACATGATAACACACGACTTAGCTAATCCGCTATACATAACTACCAGAAAGCCCCATTACTATGAGCACGCACCCCGGTGTGTTTCAGCTCACTAATGGTGGCGGGACCCTTATCCGTATCCTCAGCCACAAACCCATACTCCATAGGTTCATTGGTAGGAACGATCGGATCAGTAAGGGCATCCGTCATCATAAAAGAAATGGGAACGATGGGTTCCACATAATTTAGCAGACTTATCAAGCCGATATCATTCTTAGGGAGAACGACCGTAGGCTCGATATAAGTCACTCGAATAATGGCAACTGCAGTATTGACAGACTCAACCCAAGCCTGAGAACCATCGCCAAAATTAGTCTAGGCATGAGCCCAAGGAATAATAATGAATGGTTCAGCGAAAGCCTAAAAGAAAATGGAGTTAACAGCAACGAACTCCACCATGGCACAAACATGGTCATAGCAGCTTGGAAAGGGTCATAGAGACGTCTACGTCAACGATGGTAACCTCAGCAGGAGCCTCCATATCCACAGCAACGTCGAACTCGACAGGAGCCATAGAAACAACACGCTCAGCAAGCGCTACACACTTAGCAACGACACAAGATTTCGCTTGAGCCATAGAACAATAATAGCAGCAACAACAACAACAACAACAACAACAGGCTCGGCGGGAGCCATAGACTCGTCGTAGTTATTAGTTGTGTGGTAAGTAGTATCCATAAGGCCTAGATACCAACCAACATATTTTCCAATATCAAAGATAGTGATCACAACAAGAATAACAAGCAGGGGGAGGAGGATCATGATTTATCGAGGCATCATGATAAAATGAAAATGATACAAACTCTAACGAATCCGCTAAGTCGTCGTTCTCATTGGGATCTTCTTCCATGTTCCTTTGGCACAAGCATCCACAGCCATCTGAATAAGTGCCTTCCCGTCATCCAAGCAGGGCCGATGGCCTTTCTTCCTGATAGGTCACGCGGTGAGAGTACCGAAATACGACAAGAGATTAGACAGGTCACGTTGTCCATAATGAATGGATCTCGCAACCTTAGCTTAAAAACTACCAAGACGAGGGGACGCAACGTCTCAGCATCTATGGGGACTGATGGAAAACGCTTCGCATCAATTGTTGCCCCAATAGATAACTAGTCTCGTCGTCATGACGAGGGTGACGAACGTTCAACATTGCAACAAGTGCAATGGAATTGTCGTCCCATTGGTAAGTTTAATTTAACAGAATAACGTGACCGCTTCCATTAGTGTGTCATTTGATTTTCGAGGGGGATTTCAATGTCAGCAGAAAGCGTCTTGCGACATTTGACAATTACGGAACACACACTTTACGATCACGGATCCTGAAGTATGGTTCCACTCCCCAGGATTTATGTTGGATTTAGGCACAGCACAGGTATCGAACCTACTCGAGCGTTCATCGACTGAAGCAAGACTACCAATAATCCCCGTAAAACAAACAGGTGGATGCAGGTAGAGGAGTCTTACGATGACTTTTGCACCTCAAGAAAAGTAGTATGACATAAGCACCAATCTGCTAAGCCTATCACGAATTATCTTTTAGAATACGATCCAACGCTATTACGAGGGGTGTTGAACCACACTTGAACACTCAATACATCGACCAGTGGCTTCCCATGAGTTAATCGTATGCACTTCCGAGTGAGTCCATAGCCAAACACCGACTCGGGCTTACTGTTCCACTACACGTCATCATCATAACACTGGAAAACGCTGCCGCGATCGTGATCAGTGGCCTAAATTTTTACCATCATCGAAAATTAGCAAAACCCTATGCCTTGCAGATGTGCGATACGGCTGGCTGATTTTGCAATTAGTCCACAACCACATAGTAACAACCACCATTGTCGATTCAGGCGAGGGCTATCGAGCCTTATAGAAAGAGATAATCAAGTCTCTTACTCAGCAATGTCGATTATGTCCTCCAATTGGAGAAAGAACACCCGATCCTTGAAGACAACTTGGGCATGAGTTAGATCGAGAATGACTTACTCACAATAATAACACAGCAGCACACAGGCCACGAGTCTCATATCTGATCCGCACATGGTCCCATTCTCCAAACGCACTGGTTTTGCAGGGACGCACCCTAGGTCTTCACTGGGTTCCGGGTATAACCTTCCACGTATCGTAGCCGACATTCCTCTCTTTGGTAGGCCGTGTATTCTCGTACGTCTGCTCCTTTGGAAGAACTTTGTGGCGGAGGCATTCAACTCCTATACAAGGAAGTTATCGTCTCCCGTCCCTATCCGATGCGAGGGTTTACATCAGATTACTCACATGAATAGACGTTCGAGCTCTCCCGTGTTCGTACCTTAGAGGTAATGTTGAAGAAAGTCCATTGGGTTAACTAGGATCCAAATCAAGGGACATCGGCAAGACCTCCCTTTTAACACATTGGCCAATCAAAAGCTAAGACTGAATCTAAAGAACAAGAACAAACAAGACAAGGAGTGATCACCAACCCCGGCCCTAGCGCCCACCAAGGTTACCGTGCACCACAAGTTATTATTACGTGTGCACCTGTAATGATAATCTGTGTTGCCAGGTAATTTCGGTGCCCGCTAGTTCCGAGCTTCCTGATCCAAAAACAAAGAATTCATACAACAAAAGACCTGGACTAGCTTCGCCTTCACAACATGCACAACACGACAACATCCATTAGCGCAATAGAGGTTAGTCCTTCCGAACATCATGTCCACGGGTAAGTGGGTGAGTTCATCGTAGTCCACAGCGTCCTTCCCACTTGTTGGTATCACTGATCGGTGCAAGAGTGCAGACTAAGGTGAAGCGTGACACGACTTTCTCACGTGCAAACATATGTACTACTTATACGCATTAACTAGCCTAGTTAGAAAATCGGATCTCTACACAACATAAATATTCCTATCATTATTTTACTAACATTTTATATATTGACACACATGGCTAATCGGTTGGAATTTCCCCTTGTACAACCCATGTATAATTCGTTGTGTTTTTAGTTTTGAAAAATTTGTTTTCGAGCCAAAACGGTTATAGTCTAGATTTTCAAAAATACTAGTTCGCTATAACCTTGGCTCTGATACCACTTCTGTCACGCCACGCCAATGGCGGAAACACGTGGCGCAACGCTCGAAAGTATATGAAAGTCAAGATTACCACAAACTATATTTAATTAGAAAAAATCAACTTATTAAGATGTCGAAAAAGAAGTACCTTGTTTCACACATTACATAAAACAACAAACAGTAAATTCCAATATGGGGTATTTCCATTCATGTCCCAACCCGATGGTAACAATAGATGAAACCCCCAACCAGTGTCCGCCATCCAAAATTCCACCGTACTAGCCACATACTTGTTCAGCCCTTAGTTACCTGAAAGATATGTTTAAAAACACGTCAATATATAAAATATTGGTTAGTTCACAGGTTTTAGTTCCATATCAACAACATTTATCAACAACATTTTAGCAACAAAAACATGTATGGAACGAACACCACGAGTGACCTTTGTAAAAGTAGCTAACTCCTACAAACTATGACGAGCAATCCCTTGAGCCCATAACCAAACCAAGACTAATAATAATGCCCCGCGAGCAGTAGTTGTTTCTCGGAAATAACAACTTAGTTCAGAATACGTGCACCCCTGGCATACACAGTTGCATAATCGACGCTATCGATTAGGGGTGGGCCTTGTCACGCACCAATAGCGTTATCCAAATATTCCTTCGGTTCTCGATTTCAACACACACACAACATACGAGTAAATGGTTACAGTAGCGAGGACTCACCCTGACTGGTGTATAAACAACAAAACCCAAGTACTCATCATGCCACTTATCACGTTTTTAACTTTTAAAAACATTTTGACATGTAAAACATTTGACATGTAAAAACATTTGACAAAACATATCTTTCCCCCAAACAAAAACAATAAAAATGGGCTGTGAAACTCACCCTGATTTCCTTGCGTAGCTAGAAAACAAAGCCCGAAGCTTTGACTGACTTCCTCGTGCCCTAATTACCAATAAAGGACACCTTAAAAGTCTATCATATAGAAGCCTAGCTTATTTTCCGGTTATAAGATAGTTTATTCAACTATCAAGACTCGTGTGTACGAACCCGAGTCTTTAAGTGTTTTAACTCGACGAACCGATCGTGACTTATCATAACTCATGTGTCCACATACAACATAGTACCCAAGTTGTGCACCTGTCACTATTTATGTGTAAACCATGTTGGACTAATACCACGAAACGTATAACTAATCCCGAGCCATAGCTCGCCTCGTTAGTTGGATAAATGTATTTGTCTTGTACGTTTATTTTTAGGAAAGCCCGAAGCTTTGACTGACTTCCTCGTCCCTTTCTAAATCCGTTTGCCTTTAAAGGTTTCAAAACATAAATTTTTATAAAGGTTTCCAAGTAAAGTCAAACGTTTATATAATTTTTTGATTCCAAACAATACACATTATTTTGATACCAAAATCCTTTAAAAACTCGTCAATATTTGACACTCAGTGAAAACCATATTCTTGTTTTGAAATATTGTTCGGGATTGACTGTTATTTTCATAAATAATCTTTGTCAAAAAAAAAACGTTGCGACTTTGTATAAAATCACATTTGTCCAACACATGGATTGGTAAATCATTTATAAAACGCACGACATTATCACATTCGTTGCACTTCGGATTTTCTAAAAATTTGTTCAGAGCTTCCTCTGTTTTTGTACCAACCAGACAACACAAGTTGTCTACAAATTTCCCAAAATCAAATCCAAACAAGACTACAATCTATTTATCCGTAACTTCATCAACGAGACCGTATACGTTTGGATAACCGGTTTATAAATTATACTTATATAAATATAATTAATATATACGTATATAGTCCAACAGTTGTAGTCCGACAACAATACAAGTCACGCATTTATTTACAATTACCAAATACTCCGATTATAGTTATCGCTTATTGTTCATATCGGTTCGTTAGCGAGTTAGTCTTTATATTTATATATCTTATAAATATATATGAATAAATAATAATACAATTAAAAAATCACGAGTTAGTTATACTGAAACGCTTGACCGAAGCTGACTGAGTTGACCGGGTCATGACCGAACCCGAAATCTGACCCGTTGACCATCAGTTGACCGGGTTGACCAGATCTGCGCTTGACCCGTGACTAGAAAATAACGTGACTCGAGACAAACCAGATCTGACTCGAGCATCCAAAACTGACCCGGACCAAGGTTGAGTCAAACCCGAAACACACGGATCTGACCCTAAACGCCTGGATCTGACCCAAAACGTTCGGATCTGACCCGAACACCCAAAACTCAACCCGAAAGCTACCATCCACCACGACCGATACATATAATCACCCTAAACCATCGGGACCACCACCAATGACCACAGCCATCGGCCACCTAAACCGATCCATCATCACCCTCTTTGTTGGACCACCACAACAACCTCCAAAAACCATCCACAAGCCACCATCCTTTCTGACGAACATAACCACCACACAACCCAACCGAGACCCACCATCTTCTTCATAGCTGTGACCAACATCCAACCCCACCGTCGTCCACCCACACGTCACCACCAACGAGTTCCATTCCAGCTCGTTCTGGCAAAATAAAACCGTCGGGTGCCCTTGTACAGCCCTTTTTTTGGGCTTAAACTGACGTGCCGCCATCAACGAACCAAGATCCAACCAAAAACCATCTGAAATCTCATCCAATCAGACCTGTTCTTGCTAATTTGGAAACCATAGGGACGATCACAGCCAAGACTACCATCCCGGTGCTCGTTAACGACCGGAGAGAGAGGGACAAGATAGAGAGATCGGTATGGGAGGGAGAGAGAGTAGAGAGACAGTGTTCAGGAGAGAGAATAAGGGGGCGGCTGCAGTAAGAATGAAAGCGATGAAGACAATGTGCCTTTTATAGGTAGGGTTTGGTTAGGTGGAGTGTACCGCATGTTCGAACCCGTTTAAACGTAACACGCTTCGGTTTCATCTTGGTTCGAAACTTATCTTCAATAGATAGTCGGTTTTGAACGTTTTTAAGAATAACATTAAACCGAGCAAAAACATAATCATTTTCGTCGCCCGACGCTAGTTTTGAAACACGCGTTTCAAGCGCGTTAATCGATTCGGTCATGCTATCCTTCATTAAAACGATCCGTTGACTTTCAAAACTTAATAGATGACATTATTTGCAATGAATAATTATTCCGTAAGTTTGATGACGGTTAAAACCACGCATTTAAACGTCCGATTCCCGCGTCGGTTACTTTTCGCGTTCTCCAAAACGCTGCGTTTTTTACCGTTTTTCGCGCCGATTTCACATCTGATCATGTCAATAGCAAATACGTGTGGTATTTACATAGTATAACCTTAATTTAGTACAGTTTGATGGATTTTTACTGATGTCAGTTCGTTAACGTTAATTACGCGAAGTCTTTCTTCAAAGGCATCAAGGCTTCTACGAACTTTGAGAAGGATATCGTAGGACTCGTAACAGCTCAATTAGTCCAAATTAACCTTAACCCAGGTTAATTACTCCAAAAACATGATTAAGATTGCGTTAAACATGTACGGATTTTTCCGGTTGTCACATTATGGGTTGAATTAAACACCTAATTGATCAGTTAACAAGGAACATAAAATCCCCAATTCATGAACCCAAGAACCCCTAGAAACTAAATTCATTCAATTGACCCATCAAACCTTAACCATTGGCTCCCATTTTCGAATATGATGTTACCCACATACCATAGGGTGGTTTGGAAGAAAATCCCCAAATAATTCAACCAAATCGGCCATCAATTGAATACAGTCGTTTTCAAGGGATTTCAAAACCCTAATTATAAATCCTTTCAATTAATCGATTATTACCAATAATTGACCACGAATTTTGTTAGATAATTGATAGAGTCACCTTGTAGGATGATTTAGAGACAAAATCCCCAAATAATATCCCTCAATTGGAGTCCAATTGATGATGGCTGATTCTAGAACCCTAGGCGCAAATAACACATCAAAAACGAATTTTACTCAACAATTAACCCAAGAACTATCACTGGGATCATTAGACTAACCTTGGGAGTTGCTATGGATGCCTTAGAATGGCTTGGAAATTTCAAAAAAAAAAAAAAAAAGAATAAGGAAGAAGGAGATTAGTGCCATGAGTTTTTGGAACGAGGAGGAGGAATTTTAGGGTTTTGTCATAATCTCAAAAATTTACACAATGGCCCCCTCAATTATGCTCCTCTTGAGTCTTGGTCCCAAAGCTATCACAATGGGTTTTAGAATGTGCCAAAGATCACCCTCTATGAAACTAAAGTAGGATTTCAAGACAATTACATAATTCTACAATATGAATCACAAGCCGGGAATTTACGGGTGTTACAAAGATAGAACTCCGAGGATATTACGAAAGCCACGCTAGTTGGCTTCATCACAAAATCACCTGAATCCCGTATCAACTCCTTGAGACGGCCCGACCAAATCAACTCCATTAAAATGGACGAACCGAATCACCAAATTAACGCATACATCGTAATATGGAATAGTGGAACTACATGGTGCAAGAGGGTGGTAGGGGTGGCGCATATGGTGGCACGGGCACCATAAGGTGGCCTAAATATGGAGGGGTCGCTACCATGATAATGATTGCCATGGATTATGGTGGTGGTGGTCTTTTGGTTTTGTTATTATGGAGAGGCTATTATTATTAAAACTCCTTTTAAGAATATGCAAGTATTCATCAACTTCATAATGGTGAAATTCCATTCTTTAAATAGAATGATACTTTCACATTTGGTTCCTCATTTAACAACATGAAAACAAGTTGTTACCTTTTAAATAATTAAGTTTTGATTCTTTGTTTAACTTAAAAAACAACAAGTTAATTATATATATACTAGTGGGAAGGCCTGTGCGTTGCGGCGGGTATTTATGCTTTTTTTCCCGCACGTTGCACGACAGGTTTCACGTTTTGCAGCACTTTGTTTGTTTTTCAACGTTTCGTTTTATGTTTGGTTATGTGCCTTGTGTGGAATACCTACGTAATGAATTCCCGTGAGTAAGGAATGAAAAGAAGTAACGTTTAGTAAAGGAATTGTTCTTATGAAAATTGTAACTGTAGAAAATAATGGGCATGATTTTGTCCATTTCAGGTGGGGCCATGTCTTCTTAAAGTTCCAAGGGAAGGGTGATTGTCGATGTACTACCATGGAGTGGTATCACTAAAATTTTGGCTGGTGCTTAGCAGCTTTCGTTGAAGCATAGTATCACTTATTACATTTATTTCATAGTGTAAGTGAGGCAGTTGGATTGGGTCGGCCTCTTTTTTACCCATTAGACATTCTGGGTAGATGGTTACGTTGTAACACGGAGAAAATATGTCATACCTAATCAATGTGTGTTACATTCTGGGTATAGTGTAAATATATCGTTTTAAACACTTGATACAAGTGCATTGTTAATAAATACAAATTAACACGTATGAACTTCAATCCATTACAACGGGTATTGCATAACATTACACATAAAGTAAAAATTTGGAGAAGATGAACATTTTAGGATTTCTCATTTAATCCACTACAACGGGTGTTGCAGCTTGTGGATGTTGTCCATAGGACACAAGGAGATTTGATTTATAAATATTAAAAATTTTGCTTTATATTCTCAATCAAGCAACTTCTTAACTACCAAAAATTTCAATGATTGGGATCACATACATTGCCATGTCGTATAGATATGTTCTAATTTTTCATCTTTATTTTTAAAAAAGAAATGCATACAAACATGTTTTTTTACTATATAGGAGTTTTAACAAAAAAAAAAGGCAAAGCCGGTGCCCAAGCTGAGCAAGCATGGTCTTGGGTTGTCGTTCCATTATAGGCATGATATGTGTATATTAAAATTTTAGATTAATTTCCAACAACTAAACCATTGGTTTTAGTTTCTCAATCCTATGAGCGGTCGGTGATAATACAACACAATATCAAGGTACACTATTTCCCATTTACTATACTTATGCGTCCAATCCATTTGTTGGCTGTATGTTTCTTACTAATATTACTAACAAGAACTAATTTTAATTTTAATTTTTAATTAGGAAAAAAAAGACTAACAAATAGAGGAAGACAACCTTATTGATGATCAAGGAACCATTTATTTAACTTATATATTTTAATTGTGAATTTAGCTTTTAAAAGACCCGTTTTGGCATTACTCAGTTCTTTCTAACGTGGTCCATTTAGGCACCCACTGACAAAAAAAAACTTCTAAATCTGTCATGGACAATGCTCCAAGGTTCACCCGAATATTAACTGAGCATGCTGGTAAGAAATAAACATCACTAATATCTCATTATTGCAAGAGTAATAGCAGATTAGCAGCACAACATATGGAGTCGAATGACTCAAATGAAAAGAATCTTGTACAGAGTAATAGTAACACATCTTAATAACTTGCCTAACATCATTTTAAAAATTCTTTTTCACAAAGAGAAATGTTGACTGTTGGTGTCTTGATCTTTTCCCTATATGTAGTCAATAAATTTGGTAAGTTTAGTGTATCAGCATCAACCTTTTGTTACACATTCATTCATTTTAATAATCAAACTATAATGATTCATAAATATAATAGAGAAAGAAACAAAGAGAAATATAAATAAATTTTTTTTAACCCAAACTTACCTCTCTCCAGATTTTTTTTCCTCAAACAGAAGCTGCCCGACTTGTATCTTGTAGTTGGAAGTGAATTAATAAGATCTTCAGAAAGACCCTGACTCTCAGTCCCAATAGCCTCACCTAAATCAAGTAATTCCTGCACGAATTAAACAAGGGTATTTTAAATCCGTTCTTGCTGTAATTTATTAAGAAAACCATAACATTAGCATTAACCAATGTACACTAAGAGGGTGTTTGGGATTGCGTTTTGAATCTGATTTTTAGATTATTGCGTTTTGAAAACGCAGATAATCAGTTTTTAGTGTTTGGATTGCGTTTTGAAAACGCAGATAATCAGTTTTTTAGGCTACCAAAACGCAATAATCTATAAGCAGCTCCACCCCTGCTTTTCCAAAACGCATAATCTGTTTTAAATAATCAATCCCAAACACCATCTAAATAGCAAACCTCGTATGTCATATTGTCTGGATCGATCTCATCCTGCCAAACAACCTGCAAAGCATACACATTAACTTTTTGTTGCAATGAGTGTATCACAGACAAAATATGGTCAAACTGTCAACTAATAAAGCTAATTCTCAGATTGGATAATAAGCCTGATTATGGACTCAAGGCATTCATAAAGGCCCATGAAAAAATTCAAACTAAAAAAGCATACCGGAGAACTTGAAGCACTGTTTGGACTATACTACCTGCGACATTAAAAAAATGGCATAAGTAAATCTGATCATCAACTAAAGTTGATATGAAGAATCAAATTAGCTACATAAGATATGAGTAAAGATTAAATTAACCACTACATGCAAATTCTATCTTAACTTCCTAAAGGGCAGCTACTTTTGTTTATATGTATAAACATACACACACACACACATAAATATAGAGGTTTGTTGAAACATAACGAACATTAAGTAGAGAAACTACGAGAAGTACATAAATACTTTTTAATCGTGGTGTTGAAACTTGTGGAACAAATAATAATGGAAATGTGGTGGAATCAAGTATAGAAAAACTTATCTCTATAAGTTCCCAACATATGGGTCAAGTTTTTCTTCTTCTTCAAGAATTCTTTAATGAATCCTCTTCTTTATTTTTCTTGTATTTTTTTCTACTCTTTCAAATGAGGCACAAAGTCTTCTATGTATACATGACCTAAGGATGAGTGAAGAGACTAACTTTATTAGAGCCATAAACTCTAATAAAGTGAAATAAAGAACTCTACTCAAGAGTCTCCTTAATAATTTCACTAAAATCAATTAAATTCCATTCATTATATTATTAAATTTTTGTAATTTCCAACATCTTCTTGAATGAAACATTCATTGGTAACATTGTTGATGAAAAAGGAAAACCATAAGGCAAAGGATGTTTGTGAGGGTAGGGATGGAAGAAGGAGGGTAGTATTGTAAAAGTGTTTTGATATTGTAAAGCATGAGGTGGGTAAAATGTCTACATTGCCCCTTTAAGTGTTTTAATTGTCACAACTATCCCCATAATACCCTTGAATTTCATGCTTTAATATGTTGTACATGTTGCATCTTAAGTTGTACGAAAATGCAAATTACTAAATGGTACATCACTCCTCCTTTATAAAGTAGTATAGATATAGATATAGATATAGATATAGATATAGATATAGATATAGATATAGATATAGATATAGATATAGATATATATATATGTGTGTGTGTGTGTCATTATCATATAATAAAACACGACATCGTTTAACTCTTTAAGGGACAAAGTCAATACATATTTATTATCCAATAATAAATCCTCCATATTCATTTAACGCTTTAAACGAATAATTATTAATTATTTTGAATAATCAATTCACAACTTGGTAATTGATTCTCTAAACAACCAACTATGATTATTCCAAATAATCGGTCAATAAATATTTCTCCAAATATTTATCACCGCTATTAATATGCCTTTTTATATAATATTTAATCAATAAATATTATTCTTTGTTCGCACTCCAAGGTGTAACTCTTTAGGTCGTACCTTGATAGTTGCATTAAATAATCAAGATATTGAGATGAAAATCTTGTCCCAAGAAATGATTATATCATTTCTAAGAGTAGAAATTAAGGGATAAAATCTTCGTAAGGAACAAAATATAGATCAAGATGTTGTAGAGACAAATCTGATACCTCGTTTAAAGATGTTTCTAATGGTAAAAATGGAGAAACCGAATCTTGATAAAACAAACAAAGATCAATGCCATTTATTGTGTGAGATATCACATAATATGCATGTGGAGGAATGATGGCAGATATTAGAGAATATAATGATCTATATATATATGTGTCTTGTTACACATATATGTTTTTAGTGTTTGGTGTTTATTTGGATTTATGGAAACATTATGACATTTATTTAGATCTAATGTTTAGCTGCCTCATAAACAATGATTTACAGTCCAACGTTTTAGTATGGTTAAATTATCCTTTAATAAAGTATTCTAAATGTACGTAATTGATCAACTCATGGGAATTAAGTTTGAATTAAGACTATTATGAGTTTATGGATGTTCATAGGTGATGAAAGTCTTAAAGAGTTTAGATCCAGGATTCATAGGTCTTCATTACAGAATAAATACGGGTCATAACTCACTTCAAAGCTATCTTCATGGATCATAATCATAGAGAAGCTTTGAAAGGGATACGATCTTTTGTCCTAAGACCTTAGGATCATATTAGCTCTACAGGTCTAAGGTTGTTCATTAATCTCACTGAAGCTATGCCGTAACTGGATAGCAATAAAGATGCTTGGTTGTGGACAATGCTAAAGTTAAGTGGAAGTTGTATGTTGTCTAAGGAATTACGTACTTCTTTATAAGAAGAAAAGAACATTCTTGCGCCCTCGAGGACAAGACTGGTGTGAAATGTATGGTCATACTCAAACTAGGGGTAGTTTGTCATAACCACTCGAATCTGGTACGAGATAGAAATGGTTTAACAATATAAGAATGAAACAGATCCATGTCTCATGTTTGACAAGTTCTTGAAACAGAAAGGATAAATGATAACTGTTATCACTAAGGCTATATGCTTAATTAAGTATAGCGTTACTCAGAGAATGTATAGTTGACGAACATAAATAGTCATACTTTGGTAGGGACAGTGCGGTGTAACTAGACGCCCAACTCTGTCGTGCATTATAACAAGTAATCGTTACTTGTCCAAGTGGGAGTCTCATGGAAATGGTGTCCAAATATTAATTAATAATGCGATTATGAAAGTACGAACCAAATAGTTACACTTTGGACTGCAAACATAGAAATAATATTCAATTGTTAAATAATATCAGGCACAAATGAACTTCGATTGAGAAATAAATATTTAGCGAAATATTTATTGAATAGATTATTACGAATAATCGGTGTTGATTGTTTAGAAAAAACAATAGCTTGGAAGTGGATTGATTAAACGGATTAATCAACCGAATCGTTTGAAGCGTTGAACGATATAATAATTATTAGAGAATAATTATAATTACGGCATTATTGAATAATTGTTGTTCAATATTAATTGATGGTAATAGATAATTGTCGGGACATGACGATTATTGACGGGATGTATATTATGAGAATTATTATTTAAGGAGTTAAATAATAACAATATAATTATTTGATAATAATACTATTACATAATATAATATATAAATTTTATTAGTTGAAGTGTTAATTAATAAACTTGTTGGGGTAACTCAAAACCCTAATCTGCTAATCATGACTTTGCCTCTACTTTAATATTATAAGTGATAATATTCTCAAAACCCTAATAACCACCACCACCTAGTGCCACCATCACCACCACCTCACAACCTGCTACCCACGACCACCACCACTACCGCCTAACACCACCCCATGCGCTGTCCCTCCCCACCTCTCTTACACGCACCGACACCCAATAGTCGTGGATGTCACACGTGGTTCTTGGAACTCTCTGGTCGCGTGTTAGTTAGGGGTTTTCCTCATTTCGCGTGCTTGGTTGTTTCGTGTTGATAGAGATCTACATGGGTGTTCTTGGTGATTCCTGAAGTTTGGTTATTTGCTAACTTGTGTGGCATTCGTAGATCCATCTTGCGATCTTTTGGTGTTTCATCAAGGTAGTTTTTTAAAATCCTATGGTTGTGATTATATTATTTGTTTTAGATTTGTATTTGGATCACTGGATTGTGATTGCGTATTTGGTTTGAATCATAGTTGTCAAAGCGCCTAGGCACACTCAAGGCGCATAGGCCGATCCCGGAGCCAAGGCGCATAAAAAATGACGGCTTTTTATAATTAAGCGCATAATATAAAATACATTTTTTAGGGATTATAGAGATGTTTTAGGCTTGTTTAGGGCTACTTTAGGATGTTTTAGGGTTGTTTAGGACTTGTTCATGACTCATTTAGGATGTTTTAGAGGTTTATGCAACTTTTAGCCTAAATTTGGCCGGAAATCAGCCCTGATAGTGCGCCTCAGTGCCTAGGCGCGCGCCTCACAGGGCGCAGTGCACTTGGTGCGCCTCGAGCCTAGGTGCCCCTAGGCGCTCGCCTAGGCGCGCTTTTGACAACTATGGTTTGAATAATACATTGTTTTCGGTATAGCACGCTTCTGCTTTTATTTATTGATAAAGGCTATTAATAATTTTTGTGTTAAAATAGTGTATTATAAAATAGGATTTAATATTAAACCGGGTAAACGGTTCGGGCTGATTTGAACCCGAACGGGTCACGCAATTCCCAACACCTAAATCAAATCGATAGGTCAATATCTTCTAAATCGCTCATACACAAGTAACCCCGATTGACCCGCTACTCAAACCACGAGCAACTCTTATTGTTACCCCTTCACCTTTGCTAGAGCCCTCACGGGTTTGGCTCCCCTGCACCGACCACTAGTGGCCCCTCCATGGTCACCACGAAATCTTGCCTATCACTGTCGACCCCCAACACTCTGGTGTTTGACAAAACCAACCCAACGCAAACTTAGCCAACCAGGCTAGGGCCTTGACTCCAATCCCCACCAAATTCAAATTCAAATCAAAATTTAAGAAGATCACACGATGATTTACCTTCAATCGCGTAGACTTGTGCAAATTGAATCCCTGATAAACACGCTCTAGAGAAAACCTCAACGTCCCAAAAACCCATGGTTGACAAATCGTGTTTAGATCATCCCACAATCAATAATCCAAGATGACGAGAACGAATAATGCTAGTACTAACCTTCTATCGGCAAAAACACGACACCTGTCTCCTAGAAATTAAATCCCGCTAAAAAATGTGAAAACCCACTTTATTTACAAACCGGCAAAATAATACAATAACTCCATTACTTGGTAAATTCCGGGTGTTACAAAGTTATACATAACAATGTATTTCTAGATTTTTTTTTTTAAAGTTAACCAACAAAGCTATCAAAGAGAAATCTGGTCGTCATGGTCTTCAGGTAGCCGGATAGCAACATGCTTTCCTTATTGGATCTGGATTTTTTTTTCTGAAGTGTTTACATGTGTTTAGACTCTTAATTGGTTATTTTGTTATCATGTACCAACTTTGGAGACCAATAGCAAGAGGTTATGTAGGCTGTCTCAATGGGCTGTTGGGCCGTATTTGCTTAATCAAGTTGGGCTTGAGTAAAATGTTTTCAGGGATAATTTACGTGTTTGTTTTCCGTTAATTTGTTTTAGCTTAAAAAATATTAACTTAAAATGATTAGCTTGAGCCAGAATTTTAGAATAAAATTATATGACTGTTATAATTGAGTTTCTTATATGGTAGTCTTCTAAGAAGCATAAAGTGTTTTTAAGTTCCAACAAAGATCGGTTATCCAGGCACATCCATTGACAAAAGGTCCCCATCTCGCGATTGGAGACGGTGTGAGTAACCCGGCCCATCCGCAATTTAAAAAAAAAAAACCTAACGTCCAAAGGCCAACTGTGATAAAACTCATGGGTCCAACATGAAAATTTTGTTACAAACGAGACTCCAACCGATGACTTCCCGTGAAGAAAGTTATCGGGTATTTTTAGAGCACTAGTATAAATAAATAGGTTTTTGTTATGTTACATTAAAAAAATTACAAATACATTTATAATATAATTTTTGTTTGTGCATTAAGAGCAGATTAGGTTGGATAAAATAAAAATATAATCATGTAACGTAAACTCTATAAAATATAATTGACTAGTTTTTATTCCGATAGCGTCCCAGGTTGAAATATATCTAATATGACATAATAAAATATATTATTATTATTATTATTTTAAACAAATCTCTGCCATAAGTTATCATATTCAAATATAAAAAAAAAACGAATCTCTGCGCCGGGGTATAAATCTGGTGCCATTACAAATGAATTCGGAAGTTTGTAATCGATCATTCTAAAAAGAACTAACATGAAATAAGAAAAAAAAAGTTAATTATTTGGGTATTTTGTTTCGGGTAATCGGGTCGGGTATCACCTAATCCCAAATCCGACCCAAACCCACACTTTTTTTAAACTAATCCCAAACCCGACACAATACCTGTCGGGTCACAAAAAAATAGTCATTTTTTTCCTTCGTTTTTTATATAGCACTATGGTACTCGTTGGAAAGATAATAAAACGCTCGTTAATTTGGTGTAAAAAAAAAATATACCAAAAGATCAATTTCACCTTACAACATCAACACCTAAAACAAAATATTAAGATCCAAGCACTTCAAGGGGACAGAGATTGTTTAGCACCAATACATTCAGTCAAAGGTCTTTAACTTCATACAATAAGATTTGAGCTATTTCAGAATATGATAGAAAAAGAAAACATAGCAATTACCTATTGGAGAGCGTCCCGGGTTGAAATATCTAATATGACATAATAAAATATCTAATATTGCAAAGGGATTAATCCTACATGTCATACTCTTATGCAATCTCTCCTTTGAGAGATGCCACATAGGATGTGATGTGGCAACTTTAAACCAATTTAAAAAAATAAATAAATATGGTTTAACATAATCTATTATAATATTTAATCTAATCTATTAAATACCTAATCTACTAAATCTAAATATTAAACCTTTATTATTTTATCTCTCATGTTTCCTCCCATAACTTTTAAACGCTAATATCTTTTATATACGAGATTTTTTAAAGAAAAAAATTACACCAAATTAACGAGTGTTTTATTATCTTTCCAACGAGTACCATAGTGGTATATAAAAATCGGAGAAAAAAATGATTATTTTTGTAACCCGACAGGTATTGTGTTGGGTTTGGGATTAGTTTAAAAAAATTGTGGGTTTGGGTCGGGTCTGGGATTAGGTGATACCCGACCTGATTACCCAAAACAACATACCCAAATACCCGATCATATACCCATGAATTTTTTAACGCATCACATAACCCTTAAACTAATGCGTTCGATATTTCAATAGTTAATTTTTTTTTTCTTATTTCATGTTAGTTCTTTTTAGAATGATCGATTACAAACTTCCGAATTCATTTGTAATGGCACTAGATTTATACCCCGGCGCAGAGATTCGTTTTTTTTTATATTTGAATATGATAACTTATGGCAGAGATTTGTTCAAAATAATAATAATAATAATAATATGTTTTATTATGTTATATTATATATTTCAACCCGGGACGCTCCCGGGATAAAAACTAGTATTCTAATATAAAAAAAAGGGTAATTGGGTCGGGTATCACCTAATCCCAGACCCGACCCAAACCCACATTTTTTTTAAACTAATTACAAACCTGACACAATACCTGTCGGGTTACAAAAAATAATCGTTTTTTTCTCCGTTTTTTATATAGCACTATGGTACTCGTTGGAAAGATAATAAAACGCTCGTTAATTTGGTGTAATTTTTTTCTTTAAAAAATCTCGTATATAAAAGATAAATGAATAACCTGAACACTTTGTGTTTTTTTCCTGTGCGAACAAAACCACACAAAAAATAGTCGTTTTTTTTCTCCGTTTTTTTATATAGCACTATGGTACCCGTTGGAAAGATAATAAAACACTCGTTAATTTGGTGTAGTTTTTTTCTTTAAAAAATCTCGTATATAAAAGATATTAACGTTTAAAAGTTATGGGAGAAAATATTAGAGATAAAAAATCTAATTTTGTTTTTTAAATTATTATTTTTCTAAAATAAAGCCCTTGTCACATGGGATGACACATGACACACTCAATGAAGAGAATACTCTCTTTGAATGTCATGTCATTAAAATGGCTTTGGTTTATTATATGTATAGATATAGATATAGATTATGTTTCTTTGCTAGTCCGTCACATGTTGTAACATATGGAGCTAGGAGTAAACACGTATGCATAAAGACACTCTCATGGTTGGGGCTGTATATTGTTGGTCCGCAAATTTAATATGTGCCATAACTCTCAAAATAATTGAAACACAAAGTAGGTTTGGGTTTGTGTTACAACTTGATTTAATTTATTAAACTTTAAATAAGATTAAAATCAAAGGTTTACCATAAACTACAAACGTCATTAATATGTAATCTATTTGTCGCTGTAAAATTATGTTTGATAATTAAACAAAATTGAGTTCACATGAAGAAAAAAAGTGTCCGAAACTACAACTACAAGTGATATCTCATATCACATCTCATTTCATATTTAATATAAGTATGACCAAAAGCCAAATCCAACCCGGATTAGTTAATCCAGATTAGTCATGCGAAACCAGATCGTTTCAAGTGAGAGGTTATGTGGTATTAGGTGTAAAATAATTCGTGTTTAAAAGAGAAGAAAATATAGATTAAGGGGTTGTTTGGTTGATTAAGAGGGTGTTTGGGATTGCGTTTTGAAACTGATTTTTAGATTATTGCGTTTTGAATGATTCAGTGCTAAATGGTTCAGCTCTTAATCATTTCATTTAGAGTCTTTTTTTAGATTGAAACAAACAGTCTGAATGCCAAACCATTCAGAGCTGAATGATTCAGAGCCTCATTAAGAGGCTACCAAATAGGCCCTAACTAGTATTTCAAACACTTTTTCATTTATTGCATAAGATACCACCCTAAAATAAGATAAATTAGTATTTCAAACACTTTTACAATTGGGAGAGGCTAACGTAAAAAGTGAGTTATTGTACAAAGTGTAAGAAACAATATGGAGCGTAGGATTAAATTTGATAATCAGTGACACGATGGTAATTTCTTAGCGTCATTAAAGTTCCACCCTCATTTTTAAAATGGTTATAACTTTTTCATACGATATTATTTTTTTAAAAAAAAATTACACCATAAAAACAAGTTTTTCATTATCTTTCATTTCCATACCATGTTGCTATACTTTTAAAAAAAAAAATTTGCTGGGTTGATAGTACTTGCGTTTAAACATGTCTGAACCAGAACAAGTCTAGTAGTAATATCTGTACTTTAAAAAAATTTGTTTGGTTGATAGCACTTGCGTCTAAATGTTTAAACACTTGCGTTTAAACATGTTTAAACCAGAACAAGTCTAGTAGTAATATCTATACTTTAAAAAAAAAATTGCTGGGTTAATGGTATTTACGTCTAAATGTTTAAACAATTGCGTTTAAACATGTCTGAACCAACGAGTGTACTCCAAACATGGAATATTGTTAGTAATGGAGTACATTTCATATTTGTTTAATATAAAAGTCAGATTTAATGCAAAAAAAAAAAAAAAAATAATATTGACAAACATACCATCGTCCCTGCATCCATCTATTAAATAAGGGTTGTCCAATGAGTGCCCAAAGTTGTCGCATTTCAATGTGTCTACTTCAATACCATAATATTTATCCACCAGGCGTCTTTCCGGGGTATGATTATTACAACAAATTACTTTATCAGAGCCTGTTAAAGTCCACAAAAGTGACATGGGAATAAAAGAAGTATTCCAGAAAATGAATGGGTCAGAGAAACTTCCCTTGTGATATGAAGTTTTATCCACCAAGAAGGCAGACCCTGTACAACCTCCATCTTCATCTTCCAACCTGCTGATGTGAATGCTGTATGACTTAAAATTACCTGACGTATTGAACTGCGAAAATGAACATGTAACCTTTTTAGCCAGACATGTTTAAATGCAAGTGTTTAAACATTTAGACGCAAGTACTATGAACTCACCAAAAAAAAATTAAAAGTACAGACAGTGGCGGATACAGAAACATTTTATACGGGGGGCACAAATAGCTTAAAAAAGGCGGGTCAAATCAAGTTAGGATAAAATGGATAGGCTAAAACCAATTCATACTTATTCGCTCAATAACAATTTGATAACAAATCAAGTCAGGATAAAATGGGTGGGCTAAACCCAATCCATCCTTATCCGCTCAATGGCAACTGAATAAAAATCAAGTCGTAATAACTAGTGTTAACTAGATAAAATTAAAAAAATTAAGAAAACAAAGAACAATGAAGAAATCCTTAACACTAAAACAAATTATTTATGTACTCAATTTGATTTGTAATGATAAATATCTAATATTAAATGTTTTAAAATTTGAATCAAACTATTATTAATTAATCAAATTGATATTATTAATATCTAATATTAGATCTTTAACTATAGGATTGTTTAGAATTTAAATCAAACTAAATGATATATTTTACAACTTTGCTTGAACTTAAAGGGTGTAATATGAAAAGTCTAATATTGAATTAATCAAATCACCAACTACCTACACCAACAACTTCCTGCACCATCTCCATTCCCAAAAGCATCTGCAACTTTACTAAAACCTTCTATGGAGAATTTTTAGAAAACAATCATCTTCCCTTCTATCTTCCTTAATATATTGGTGTTTCAATTTTTTGACAGAGCTTTTTTTATTTTGGGAAGGGGCACCCAAACAAACGTTCAATTTTTGCATTGTATCTCGACATATGCCGGTGGGTACTTCACGGTAGAAAGCATAACTCGCCGTTGGCTGGACGGTGGGCACCTGCCCACCCTTCTCATGCAGTGGATCCGCCACTGAGTACAGATATTACTACTAGGATTGTTCTGGTTCAGACATGTTTAAACGCAAGTAATAATATCAAGTGTTTACATTTAGACGCCAGTATTATCAACCCAGCAAAAAAAATTAAAAAGTATAGCAATATGGTATGGAAATGAGAGAGGATGAAAAACTTGTTTTTATAGTGTATTTTTTAAAAAAAAAAATAATGTCGTATGAAAAAGTTATGGCCGTTTTAAAAATGGGGGTGGAACTCAACCATTGTGGATTATACCTATTTTGCCCATCTCCTTCTCTTTTAGAAACTCAACTTATATTTTTCCTCTTTTAATCTCATCCATTAATTTATTTTGATTAAAAGCCCAAAATACTTCTTACACTTTGTACGATATACAACTTTGTACCGTAAACTTTCTCTTTACAATTTAATATCACATCTTAATTACACTTTAATTCCATCAATTTTTCTAAAGTTTGCTTATTTAAATAATTGTTACACTTTTTTTCCTTATTTTAAGCTAACTACCCCAAAATTTTTAAATAACCATAATTTTTTCATAGATTAATTTAAAAAATTACATCATAAAATGAGCGTTTTATTATTTTTTTTATTTTAGTGTAGTATTGCTATTTTTTTTTAGTTTAAAAAAGTGATGTGTTAAGTGATTAACAATATCTAACGATGAGCAATAACTGAAACTTACGAAACCAAACCAAATTAATTGAAAACTAAATTAACCATAAAACAAATTAACATGAAATCGGTTATCAATTTCATGTATTTTAAGCAAAAACTTTAGCAAGACATTGGATTTGGTTATTAATAAAAGTTAATTGAAACCAAACTAAAAAGCAACAATCTTACAAGTGTTTGCGGTCACCGCCGCATCACGTACACGCTCTGCTAGTTTAATAAGATCAAAACCAAAATTATATTAGACAAAATTACACTTTGTGTCCTTAATGTATCACTGAAATTATGAAAGATGCCCTTTTTTATTTTTTTTGCATTTTATGTCCAAAATTTGTTTTTTTATTGCATTTTATGTCATTTCTGACTAACTGGGTTAGATTTCTCAGTTAACCTCAAAACCATCAGGGGTATTATTGTCCATTCACCACATTAAAGACACAAAGTGTAATTTTATCCTTTTTTTTATTATACTTTAGTTTATTTGTGGGATTCAGTCACAACCACTTCATCTTCAACCTCCACCCACCACTTCATCTTCAACCACATTAGCTACCAGTTTTGTGACCACACCTTTACCTTCATCTTCATCTTCAACCTCCATCTTTTAAGGTTGATATTAACTTAACTGTATCCCTTACAAGCCATGCCGATGTTAATTTCGTCAAAAAATTTATAGCTAGCATTTAGTTTATTCAATTTAAGTTCTAATAAAAGGCTCATCAATTAATGCAATTTGCCTCTTAGAGACAACTCATGTGCTTAATTCTCCGAGTTGACTTAAGAAATCACAAAGTAAGCTGATTCACTGGTCATATAATTCAAACCTAATGATTTTTCTATTAATTTGATGTTGTTTTATTGTTATATTTTTAAATTTAAATGGCGTGTTCATACAAACTGGTCCATTAATCTTCCCCAATTCCAACCATCTAAATGGTATACATCTACACCTCTCTTATCTTCCATTATGTATGGCTAAACCTAATTTAAATAAATATCAACCAAAAACTTATAATATAGGGTCTACTAATCATTAATACGAGATCGAAAAAGTCAAACAAAATAATATAGATGATAGATCTCAATAAAACTAATAAAAACTATAAATTTGAAATAATATAACTATCTATTATTAATATATATAAAAGAATTGAACATTGCTGACGTGGCGTGCAATGGTGCCTTCAACCTCTCCATGAAACTGCCACGTGACATCATAATTGAAAGATTTCAGTGTTTTTAAATTATTTCATTTTTTAATTAAAAAAAAATAAACATAAAACCCTAAATTTATCTCTCTATCTCTCAATTCTCAATTACTAAAATTAAATTAAGTTATTTTAGGAAAAAAGAAATTTAAAAATAAATTTAGATCTTTCTCTCTTATGTTCCTCCCATAATTTTTAAACGTTAATATCTTTTATATTCGAGATTTTTTAAATAAAAAAATTAAACCAAATTAACGAGCGTTTTATTATCTTTCCAACGAGTACCATAGTGCTATATAAAAAACGGAGAAAAAAACGACTATTTTTTGTGGGGTTATGTTCGTACAGAAAAAAAAACACAAAGTGTTCAGGTTATTCATTAATCATGATTTTTCTTTTAAACAAGGTTCTTATCTACGATGTTGAAATTCAGCCCAATCGCCATGCTATCATTGGAATTTTACTCTTCTAAAGATGGATAGGTATACTTAATCAAGAGAAGCTAGGAGAAAGAATTACGCAACACTGCAACATATGGTGTCACCTTATAACAAGGTTATTTTTTTATTTATTTAATTACAAGAGTAATAATTATTACTATTAGTATTAGTACTATTAGAATGGTTATATTTTTCAACCCCTTCATGAATTCTACATTTATATAAATCAAAGTCAAATTGTAACATATTTTAAATTACGTGAAGATGATTATATGTTGAAGGTTATCCTTTTAATAATGTATTATGTTTAATATGGTTTATGCTTTTTATTTTTTTAACTTTTTAAATAAATGTTTTTTAACTAAGATTGATTATGTTTAAGTTATTTACTCTTTTCGTGATTTGAGTTTTCTTCTTTTATCATTTTTTTATTAAATCATATTAAATTTTTTAACCCCGGGACCTTCCCGGGGTAATCAGCTAGTTAAACAAATATGAATAATTGAATTACATGTGTATCTTCTTTGTATGTTGTAATAAAATAAAGGTTCTTGAAGAAAAAACAACATATCAAGAAGATTCGTTCACACAGACGATCAGTGTTGGATAGAGTCGATCAACATCGTTAGAGATCGACAGTGCACAAACAGTCACACAAGTTTTGATTTTAAACCCTCCTTATAGGTTTAGTGACATCAACAGTAAGGAAAAACTTGGTCGCTAAGTAAGTTAACAAAAGGTATGGTCGTGAAATCGGTTATTAATAGGTGTGGTCACAAAACTGGTAGCTAATGTGGTTGAAGAAAAAGTGGTGGAGGTTGAAGATGAAGTGGTGGTGGGTGGAGGTTGAAGATGAAGTGGTGATGAGTGGGTCCCATAAATAAACTAAAGTATAATAAAAAAAGGACAAAATTACACTTTGTGTCCTTAATGTGGTGAATGAACAATAATACCCCTGATAGTTTTGAGGTTAACTGGGAAATCTAACCCAGTTAGTTAGAAATGACATAAAATGCAATAAAAAAACAAATTTTGGACATAAAATGCAAAAAAAAAAATAATAAAAAAGGGCATGTTTTATAATTTCAGTGATACATTAAGAACACAAAATGTAATTTTGTCATTATATTAGCTGGATCTAAAACAAAAGTTTGTGATACATTCAAGCTTAAAAAATAGATGATTGAATTACAAGTTTTGTTCTTTAGGTTTATACCCGATTGCAATGCATGCCCTTTATGTTTAAAATTGATTAGTTATGTACTTTATGTTTCAAAACCTTGCATAGTTTGTCCTTTAGCCCTAACTCAGTTAGATTTTAATGTTGATATGAAGGTAAATCTGTATTTTTATGCTTCTAGAGACTATTTGTGTAGCTAAGTTAAAGTTTTAGACCAAAAAAGAAAATCAGATTCACTCTCTCTCTCTCTCTCTCTCTCTCTCTCTCTCTCTCTCTCTCTCTCTCTCTCTACCTCTCCCTCTCTCTCTCTACCTTTCTCCATCACTCTTTACCCTGCCCCACTGTCAATCATGATGAAAACAAGTTGGTTTACTTAAACATGGTATCTTAATATCATCAGCTAAATAAAGTGTATATAAAAAACCTTACTGTTCTTTTAGAAGAGGAAAATTATCATCAAGAAATATGTCAAACAAAGTATATGCATAATAATATATGTGTATTTATAGTAAATTAATATTGTAACAAATTGTAGAAATCTCTTAATAATTATAGAAGATCACCCTTGTATTATAAATATTTGTTTCATCTCATGTAATTATGGAGAGATCTTTGCAGTTTGTTACAATATCAATTTACTATAAATACACATATATTATTAATGCATAGATCAGGGAAAATGACCAAAATAGCCCGTTGACCGGGCGTTTTGCACAAATAGCCCTCTCCACCCTCTTTGGAGAGAGGGGTCACGGTTCCCAACATGCCTGAACCGTCTCCCGAGAGGCTTCCCATTTCAGCCAACAGAGGACCGCCACGTGTCGTTGTTGATCCCGAGACAGACCTTTCTCTCTCCTAAACCCTCTTTCTCTCTCCTGAACCCTCTTTATATGTACATGGCTGTAAGGAACACACACAACACATCCATTATCATCACAAACTAAGAGTGAGAGGGAAGAATGAGGGCCGACCATCGTCTCCAAGGCGGAGCTCCAGCCACCGGAACCAGCGAATCAACCCTAAACCCCCACCCTTTCTTCCCTAATAAACCAACACATCCACCATCACTTCATCCTCAAGAATCCGAGTTAGAGAGAGATCTGCGAGAGAGATGGTGAGACCAGAGAGTAGAGAGAGAAAGACGGACATAGAGGGAGGAAGACGACGGCTAGTCATAGGCTTGCTGAGGGTTCGCCGGAAACAGAAGGGCCGGTCACCGGTCCGGTGACCCTGAGAGAGATGGTGAGACCAGAGAGTAGAGAGAGAAAGACGGACAGAGAGGGAGGAAGACGACGGCTAGTCATAGGCTTGCTGAGGGTTCGCCGGAAACAGAAGGGCCGGTCACCGGTCCGGTTACCCTGCTGGTGTACTGATTCTTGTTTCTTCGTCTTCTCCGGTGAGTTCTCCGTCTTCTCCGACGAAGTTTACTGTTTTTTTCTTGTTCTTCGTCTTCACCAGAGACGTCTTCCGAGACGTCACCGGAGGCGTCTCTGAGACGTCACCGGAGGCGTCTCTGAGACGTCACCGGAGACGTCTCAGGTCTGTCTCACGTCTCAGGTCTGTCTCGGGATCAACAACGACACGTGGCGGTCCTCTGTTGGCTGAAATGGGAAGCCTCTCGGGAGACGGTTCAGG
Organism: Ambrosia trifida; assembly: GCA_028751855.1. Lineage (NCBI taxonomy): Eukaryota > Viridiplantae > Streptophyta > Magnoliopsida > Asterales > Asteraceae > Ambrosia > Ambrosia trifida. Next base: position 93,148,314 of record CM054125.1, read on the forward strand.
CATGTTGGGAACCGTGACCACTCTCTCCAAAGAGGGTGGAGAGGGCTATTTGTGCAAAACACCCGGTCAACGGGCTATTTTGGCCATTTTCCCCATAGATCAATTAGTTTCAATCGTGGCACTAACTTGTTGTCTGTGCCATGTGAGATTGTTGGTGTTTTGTTTTTGAAAAGTACATCGACCACTAGGGACCACCACAACTACTGCAAACCATGGTCTTCAACACTTAATTGCTGAAAATCAGCTCATGCAGTTGCCTACAACCACTAGATAGTCTGACAACCAAAGCAAATAACCCCCTTTATTGTCGCTACCACCAAATTCCGGTCAATAGACCTCTATTTCCTCTTCTCTTTAACACTACCCCATATACCACTTTATTTCTCTCTCTCTACAAAGCAGCCACCACCTATTACAACTGTCACAAGAGAAAATCACCGCCTCAGATCTGTCCTCATGTTTATCCGGCACAGTCTTGGATTTGAGGAAATTGGAGGTTGATTTTGTTACACGGCTGTGAAGAGAAATTGGTATAAGCGATTGCCCTGGGTTTGGGATGAATTTTTTTTTTTTTTTGTCAGACAATTTAGGGTTGGAAATTGGGGGGAATGAAGGAGGTTTTGTAGGAGATAGAGAGATGAAGGTTATGGTGGGTTGGTGTCGACGGTGGGGTTGTGTGACATCAGTCAACGAGTCAGGTCAAGATCCGTACACATTTTTACTTAACCATGTCTTTTCATGTGCATATTAGACATTTTTAGCATTTACTATACCACCTCCAGTCTAGTAAAGCCCGGACTACTGCAAAAATTCAATAAGTTACCCATTTACGCATACAACACCCGAAATATCCGAGACAATTGGCATTGAACAATCAAGCCAATCACACGCTCAACAGAGAGCAGCCGGTTATCCAATTACTATGTACGGACAAAACAACAATGCACATGACATTACCAAAGTGGGAAATTTCACAATTCCACTCAAATCCAAACAATTCACAATGTGTTCATGACAATTAACACACATCAATGTCATTAAACAATACCAAGGGACAAGCATGTGTTAACATTAGTTAAAATCATATTCAACAACACGTGTTCTCCAACAAATAACATATGTTTTCCTAACATGATTAATAATATTACTATTACACATATTATTGATGCCTTGGATCACACATAGATGTAACGTTCAAAGATCTATTTACGTAGATGATTAATGGTTATCAATAACACTTTATATACCTGTAAGTCCCGAAAAATATAAATCCGATATCAAGTGACTATCAATCGATGGCGGAATCAAAGATGATAGTGATTCAAGAAACAAACATTATATGATTGAATGATAATACTCAACTAGCATACGATTTCAAGGAATCGTCTGATACTAGAGAGAGTTTTCTTATTGTAAAACAAAACCGCTAGTTACAAATGAACCACAAAACAACTTTAAATATGTGGAAGGTTTCCCAAATGGGCCAACATGGCCTTAGCCCTTCCACAGCCCAATCCACAAGATTAAAGCCCAAATACTAACAAACTGAGAACTATTAACTGAGAACTAAATAACTATCCGAGAACTCAAGTGTTATCGGCCCTAAATAGTAAAACACCAATATGGATCATCAATATTTATTTGATAGCGTCAGTCTCATTATTATAGACCCAACAATCTCCCCCTAGACTGATGCTATCAAATGGTCTTCATAACTTGAATGTAGCATTGTGATCTCCCCCTTGATTGTTGATGGGGGTGTTGGTGTTGTTTTTTTTAAAGTCTTCTTTTCTGTACTCTCAAACTCGGGCTTGTTCTTCTTCTCTAGGAGTAAGATCCACACTTGAATCATCACCAGCATTCGCTTGAACTCTTGCTAAAAGAGGATGTGAAAGGAGGATTCTCATAACTCTTTTCTTTTTCAATCTTTGTCTTTCAAGCAGGATCACAAGTACTTCTTCATGTGTACTTTCATTGTCAAAGGATTGCATCATATCAAGTTCTTCTAACTCAGGTACATCTTCTTATCATGATGCTTCATGCTTGTCAGCAACTGGAAATCATTCTTTATCAACACCTGTTTTCTTTTTCAAATCGAATTCTGCACATTCTCAGAATTTTGTAAGCAAACATTTAAATATAACAGAGAATCCAGTATACGCATGAACACCTAGTACTTCTGAGTACTTTCACACAATTCAAAAATTTGGATTTCTTTCACTGTGGATGATCGGTCAAATCTTCAAGAATGGTTGATTTTATAAAACTAAAATAAAATTAAACTCAAAAGCAAAACAATAAGAATCAAAATAAATGAAAAAGAAATTGAAATAAAAATAACTACACATTTTTTTTAGGGGATTGAATCACTATGATTTAGACTCGGGGACACTTATCAACACGGATCTACTCCAGTCGGTCCGGGCAATTGCCAGTATATTCGTCCACTTAAACTTATTGCCTTAGACCTTCTTATTTGACTGTCTGTGATTAATTTATCATGTTTTGGTGTATTAATTATGGACACTCAAGCAAGTCATAATCAAATCCTAGAATTATATGCGGTACACTCTATCATGCAAGCAGTTTCCCTACCACATATTTTCACGGTGTCTGTTCTAGAATTCTAAAACCTTAACTGGGACTTGGTTGAGAAGAGAAAAGAATAGATCATTAAGAAATAGAGTGGTATAATATACAAATCAATTTGATTTCTCAAATGATATACGTTTTGGTGTTTTGGGCTCTAGAGGGCCTCTTTTGTTGTGCACATTGGCATCTTTCTTTTGGCGTTTTTGATCTACAGCTAGGTCAACATATATCTGGATGTAGCAGAAGCTGACATTGCCTAGCATCCCCAGGTCTTTGCTTACACAAAACAAAGGAGATACACGAGTTTTTCAGTAAAAAATTTTAGACCTAGAACACAGTGTGTATCGGGACGTCACACAAGCATTCAAATAAAAAATGTACCAATTCCAAGTGACGTTTCTTACTGAGGCCATATGATATCTTTAAGTGTGTCACTAGATCAGCCAATTTTCCAGTCGTCGGGACCAAGCCTACCGACACATCACCCTAGAGCCTAACCATTTCAATACTGGTCTTACGTGTGTCAGCCTTTTTCACAAGTGATACAACAAAAAACTCTTTTTGTAGTTTTCTCTTTTTCATATGTTTTTGCATTTTTCTCATTTTCTCTCCTATCTCCCCCTAAATTTTGTACATAAATAAAATAAAACACTATTTTTGTATTTTCCTTAAATATCTCCCTTCTCCCCCTAAATTTTGTGCATAAATAAAGGGAAAAGACAAATTTATGTATAAAATTTACCTAAAAATAAGAAAATCTTTTTGTTCTTTTCTATAACCATTCTCAAATAACGACCAATCAATCTTTTTCAAAGTTTGTGCATCAAATTTAAATGTACCTGCCATGCTGACCTTACCTCCCTTATCTCCTTTGAAGGAAACATACTCTGTGTTAAAAGATGTAGAGGTATGTAACAGAGAGATGTCACCTAACATATGCTTGGAACAACCACTACCAACACACCAGTGGTTATTGATAATCCTCGTTGGCTGTCCCTGCATGAATAAGGAGATTAGTTAAAACTTGATACCCAGGCCATCGCGGTCCTAGGCACTCCTGAAGCATCTATGTAAGACACTTCCCTCAAGCACATGTCCTTAATCTCATTTGGATCAGTTGCTGCTGCCGCCTTTGCTTTCCAAACTTGCTTAGGCTTAAGAACCGGTTTTGCTACTTTCGGAGTAGCAGCTTTCGGTTTCTTAGGTTGTTTAGACTTCTGTGGTTGAAAAACCTTCCGTTTGCTCTTGGCAGCATTCCAGTCTCCATCAGACGGTTTGACTTTGGGATTCGCATTCTTCCTTGCCTTAGGTTTTTCAACCTTCATTGGCTTGGAGTATAAGTTTTCCCTAGGCATAACCTTCTGATATTGTATGTAATAGGGCACATAAGGACGATGTGCGCAGTTTCTTGCAATGTGACCGGGTCTTCCACAGTTATAGCATGTCTGCTTCTTTGCATAAGGAGCAAGTCCCGGTCTGTTAGATCCCACTGAAGAATGTGAGTGTTGAGATCCGTTTGATGATTTGTTTGCAGGCTTCTTACTTTTTTTGCTCTACTTAGAAGATCTTGAACACCCATGTGAACAAGATTGTCTTTGCGATGTTGACTGTCTTTGAGCTTTCTGTTTGACTTCAGGAACCTGTTCATAAGAGTTAGCACAGGTAGTTTTTCTATGTGGTGGCACGTATTTATCAGTCGTGCCATTAACAGATAGCCCAAAAACAATCTTTTTCACATATGGTTCAGCATCAGCAGATAAATTAGATTGTTTCACACAAACATCTGCATTATTAGTGCAAACAACACCATCCCCCTCAACCTTAAGCTCTACCTTAACTTCATCTGCACATGAGGTAGAAGCATCAGTAACATTCACACATTTAAAATCAGGGACTGTTGGCTTTACCACACCTTGCCAACAGTCTTTGAATCAACAACATTTTCTGAGTCAGATTCATCTGAAGTTTCTGACTTACAAGAGGATCTTGAGCAACTGTCAGAATTGATAGATTTTGAAATACTTTTAAACAACATCGATTCAATTGATCCCATTGAAAAATAAGATTTTATTGAAGATGTATTCTCACTCACATTTTCGGTGCTGCTAATTTTAGATTTTTCATGACTTCTCATTTCATTGCTTGCAGATTTAACAAACTTAGTGGTGGGAACATTCCTAAGTGAGACATCATACTTAGGTTGTTTCAAGTGTCCTTCTGGTGCAAAAATTTTTATTGGCACCGACTTAACTGGTTCTACCTCAATTCTTTTTCCATACACCATATTTCCCTCATTTTCTATTTCCTCATCTGTGAGAGGAAGTCCTGTATAATTGTGGTTGTAAGGAGGTGCAATTTCCACAAAACCTATACCAGCTCCGTTGATCTCTCTGTACTTAAGTTTTGAACTTATCATTTTCTCAACGCGCTCACTAGAACAGTCAAATTTTCTAAAGTGAAAATTAGCATTTTCGAATTTTGATTTTAACGACTCTAGTTCAGCACTAAGTTCATTTATAACTTTCTTCTGGTGTAGGACAAGACAAGACTTATTGCTTAGGTCATTATCATATTGAATTGCATCCTTTTCTAAGGCTTCTAACCTAAGTTTATAAGCCGCGGTTCGACTATTCAAACATGATATCTTTCCTTTAAGCTCATCATTTTCTCTAACCAACTGAGAATTATAATCTATGTAATACCTAGCCTTTTCTGCACAAGCATTTGAACATAAATTAGAAAATACCTCAGGTGAAGCTGGAATTGGATTTTGATTGATGTACGCCATGAATGCTCGAAGATCATCAGTTGTTACATTGCATGCTTCCATTGCTTCCTTAGTTGTCATCTTTGAGTCTTCTCCAGATTGAGCCAACATAGCAACATTATTCACCACTTCAGATATGTTTAAAGCACTTATCTGATCACTGCAATCAAAATCTCCTCCTTGCTGAGCTACCAACGCTTTGCTTGAGTTAGTACTGGCAGCTAATGAACTCTGTCCCCCAGCAACAACCACACTTCCTTCACTGCTTTCATTTTCCACTTTAGGCTCCTTGCATTCTCGAGCAAAGTGTCCATGCTTATGACAATTGTAGCATCTCATCTGTGCTTTATTGAATCCTACACTTTTGTACTCCATGTTGTTCCACCTGTTTCTTCCAGTCCTTTTAATGAAGTTTTTAGCTCTGAACACTGCCATTTCCAGTTGCCAAGTAATATCCAACTCTTCTATGTCTTCAGGAAGAATTTGCTCGAATTCAGATGTCATAACACTAGGTGGCACCAATGTTCCATGCTGATATGCTTTATAACAGTTCATGAATCCAGCAATCAAAGCTATATTCTCCTGAGTTTCTTTTGAAATTTGAGCAGCTTGTACAACACCCTTTTGATCTTGAGGTTTGGGAGCAATAGAACTTGAAGCAGTTTGAGTGTTTGAACCAGTTGAACCTGCATTCTGATAAGCTGATGACGGAGAATAAGCCGAAACCTGAGATCCTAATTGAGATATCAAGGCAGTGTTGGAGCTACTTGATCCAGCCACACTGTAGCTACTTGAGTGATTTAAAGCTCTCTGCTGATCATCCATTTCACATGACCTGATGGTTGCAATTAACTCTTGTAGTGGCATTCTGCTCAAGTCTTTGGTTCTTTTGATTAAGGCCACATTCATGTCCCAGTTTCTTGGGAGAGCATTCAGTAGTTTCTTGTTGACTTCAGAATTTCCTAGAAAAATTTCATTTGCCCTCATCTGAGTGTTTAATGCTATGAATCTAGCAATCTGATTCTCAAGTGTTTCATTTAAAACATAGTTGAACAAGTTGAATTTCTGACGCAGCATGTCCTTTCTGCTTTCCTTGATGTCATCATTCCCTTCGTAGGCTTGAATCAATGCTTCCCACGGTTCTTTGGCATTAGTGTAATCACGATAACCAATGGCAATCTCAGGAGACAACCCTTGAGTCAGAACAGAGAGTGCACGTGTATCCACATCAGCTTTTGCATAGTCTTCTTCATTCCATGCTGATTCTGGCTTGACTTCAGTAGTTCCCTTTACTTCATCAGTCACATAAGTGATCTGAACTGGTCCTCTTAAAATAGCTCTCCATAGTTTTGGCTCCTTCCCCTTAACGTGTTGAATGAACCTGAATTTCCATTCTGAAAATGAATCCCCTTCCATGAGTCTGGGAACACGAGTGCTAGTTCCAATCACGTTGTCCAGTTCCATTTGTTTAGCATTGGCAGCAAGTTGACTATGTTGATCCATTTTACGAACTCCTGCAAACCTGTTCACACCAAAACAAACCAACAAGTGATACTATGTTTTGAAACTAAATTCGAGAACAATAATAATTTTCTAAAATAATTTTGATTTGTCTGAGAACTCAATAAGTAGTTCGAGAACACAATATAAAATTCACACACTAACACCAATTTTCGAGAACAGAGTTTTCAAGAAAATTATGAGAACTAATGAAGAGTTTTCGGGAACATGAATACAAAGTTAAAATTTAAGATTGAATCCGAGAACTAATCAATAGATCGAGAACAAGTTTATTAGAAGATCGACACCAAGCTTAGACTAAAAGCCAAAAATTTGAGAACAATGGAGACATCCGAGAACTGCACATTCAACTGAGAACAAAATTGTATGAAGATCAGAATCCGAGAACTAATCCAAAAACACAAATAAACTTCGAGAACTAATCCGAGAACAACTTTAAAAACCGAGAACAACTATGATCCGAGAACCTAAAACTTCGAGAACTATGACACAAATCCGAGAACTCCAATTTGAAACTAGAAGCTATGACAAAAATTTAGATTTCCGAGAACAAATTAGGAGAACACAAGATATTTTTCGAGAACTGGGATTGATATCCGAGAACCCTGACCAACATCGAGAACAAGAGAAGTTCGAAAACACACTTCACCAAAACCTGCAAAATTGAGAACGATGATATCGAAAACAAAACAGACAACTTATCCAAAACAAACCCAAAAAAAAAAAAAAAAACTAAATTTCCGATTTTTTTTAATTGAAACAAGATAAAATTTTAAATATAACCAAGTGATCCGAAAATTGTGGATCAGAATCAAATGTTTTTAGAAATTTAAATGATTCTATCTTAACTCCCTTCAACCGTCAATTCCTAAAATTATGTTAACAATTTTTTTTTATTCACACAAACGATCAAACATGAGATTTTCACCAAAGTTAAAATTTCTTGACCTCCTCCTTACAATATTGATGCTGCCAATAAGAACTCCAAAAATTAAGTCAAAACCAATTTGATCACTATGAACCTTTTTTTTTTTTTAAACGGACCCTTGTTGAAGAATTTAATCTAAATGAAATGTATAATTTTGAGAGCAAGACAAAAATTCTTCATAGTCTGTATCGAGACAAGCTGAAGTATTATATCATTTAAAGCACAAAAAAACGACTTTATCTTTGATCCAAATCACCGATTAAAAAAAATATTTTTCAATCAAATAGCCAATTGAAACTTTCACCCCGAATAAAAAATCAAATAACCGATTAAAGCAAAAGTTTTATTTTTTCAATCAACCAAAAAACCCTCTTGAATCCCTTGATATCAAAACCGAGCCTTGAATATGCTTCAATGGCTCTGATACCAATTGTAAGTCCCGAAAAATATAAATCCGATATCAAGTGACTATCAATCGATGGCGGAATCAAAGATGATAGTGATTCAAGAAACAAACATTATATGATTGAATGATAATACTCAACTAGCATACGATTTCAAGGAATCGCCTGATACTAGAGAGAGTTTTCTTATTGTAAAACAAAACCGCTAGTTACAAATGAACCACAAAACAACTTTAAATATGTGGAAGGTTTCCCAAATGGGCCAACATGGCCTTAGCCCTTCCACAACCCAATCCACAAGATTAAAGCCCAAATACTAACAAACTGAGAACTATTAACTGAGAACTAAATAACTATCCGAGAACTCAAGTGTTATCGGCCCTAAATAGTAAAACACCAATATGGATCATCAATATTTATTTGATAGCGTCAGTCTCATTATTATAGACCCAACAATACCTACACAAATTCATATACCTTCAGCCATAGCTATGGACATATATACCCATGTACACAATAATTCAACCTAGATAACTAACTTATGAATTATGATATTTGTTTACAAAACAAATCGGCCATGTACATACATATCCGTACCCACGATCTCAAGCCAATGCACACAAGAATTAATATGTTAAACCACTTATAAATTACAAAACAATAAAAGTTCCCACATGATGGTGACTAAACCTTTGATATATGCTCTCACATATTCACACACATAGAATATATATGTATATGTATGATAACAAACATAATCCACACATGTATGCATAAATCCATGCACGGCCACACCTAGGGGAAAACAAAAAACCATATCTTGCATTCATAAGTCCTTTTCATGTCTTTCACCAAATAGGAAAGTACAAGCTTGATATGGTAGACTTCCATGGATGACAACTCTTTCTTTCCCTTCCTTCCTTCCTTGTGGCCGAAAACAAACAAACACACACCCACATGTTATTGATCGATTGGACAAAGAAAGAAGATAAGAATGAAATCTTCATGCATGGAATGTAGGGACAAAAACATAACTCATTCCTTCTTATACCAAAGTAGGCATTACAATATCATTAAACACCTTCCTATACTTAAGATTATTTCCATTTCTTACCTTGATTTGCTTCCATATGGCCGAAACTTGTGAAGATGTATACACACACATGTATGCAGTTGTATATATGCAAGATAGAAGAGACAAAGGTTGAAAGCTACCACTCCCTACACCTAAACTTATACTAAAATGGCTACAAGACCAACCTTGATCAATCCCAACATATGACAACTAACCTCCCTTGTTGATTCTACCCCCAAAAATCAGCCCATATCCAAGATTACATGCATGCCATCCATGTCTTATACCAAATGGTGTTTAGGAGCTCTAATCACTACATGAATACTAGGACAAGTTGAGTTACCAAATGTGTCTCTGTATTCACCTCAATCGACCCTATATAAGGAGTCCATGAGTCTTGCACACAACACACACAAACACATACAATCTTACTTGAAACAAAACTCTCTTCTTCTCCTTCCTATTACTTTTGGCCGAACACCCCAAACAACATCACCACCGAACCATAAACAACCACCATCGAGCCACATTAAGGTATCCAAGATCGGGGAGAATCAACTAGCACAATCGAGTTGTTTCAAGTTCAAGATTCTAGGTATATTAGATAAACCTTTCTACACTAAAGTTTCTTATTAATCGGCTATGATAGGAAACCGACTCATGAATCTTTGTTCTTGTTAATCGGCCTAGACAAACTCAAACATAGTATTATTATGTCACAAATCTACAAAGGTGTTAATTATTGGTTTCAAACTTACAATTATGTATACATACACATATATACGGGCACACACATGTATTTTGATCGCAATGGCCGAACAATACAAGTATGTATAGATATCATATTTTGTCAAGAAATCCGACTTTTAAACTAAAAAACGTGATGTTATACATACAGGGAGATAACCTCATTTATAACATAAGTATACATGGTAATGTGTAATGATATACAATTGCATATTTGAGAACAACTTTTACCATCATGAACGAGTTCCTAAAAGTCTATTTTCCTATGTATAAAATCGGCTTTGGATCAAAATGTTATATCAAAGTTTCGGATAATATGATAACATATGTTAAAAGGGCTACAACATGTGTTAAATACACATTTAACATAATAATAATATAACACATGTTAAGACATTTGTTTTTCCAAGAATCCACCACACATGTTAGATTGGGGAATATTCCATAACCTATGACGACATGTGGGGCTCGTTTTGTTAACTAATAGATACGCTTTCACAATAAAACGCCCGGTATTCACGTAAAATGTACACTTTACAAAGTAAACATGAAACATGTAGAAATTTTCATATGCACAAGTAATGGCCCACATGTATAAGACACACGGATCCACAAGTCGGGTGAACAAATTGTATGGTAAACGACAAGAACGTACAACTTACTATGTCCTTGATAATCATAGGTTATCATTTGTCGGGCCAGTAGCTATTTCACTTTTCTGCTTCATTAGACTATATCTGCAGTCATCAGGTGAGTTTCACGACCCCGTTTTACTGTTTTTACCTTTTTAGGGGATAAACATGCTACATTTCTAGTACATTACATTTTGAGTGAATTTCTATCATGACTACCATGTGAAACATGAGATATTCGGTTCATAAGCTCAACAGTCCTCGTACTTACATTTACACTGTAACCATTAGCTAACATCATCCATGGAACACTTAAATAGATCTATTGGGTTGATCCCCCACTCTTGGTTAGTTACTCTAACTGGTTACATACAAAAGAGTGTTAGTATTCTACTACATATACGTTGTCTATATTGTACAATGCGTGAGCCACAACAGTCAAGAGGTTTGGTTATGGGACTCATTGTTGGCACAATAATCATAAACTTAGCTAGCTTTGATTGTTCATACACGAATTTCACAAGCACTTTATATAGTACATTAAAACCTATGAACTCACCGACATTATGTTGACAAATCTTTTATGCATGTTTTTCAGGTAATTGATCATGGAGAACGGGAACTTGAGGGAGGGGTTCGAGTGCACATCCTGTGGTATCATCACCTTCACAAGCCAAAACTTAATAACGTTGGTTATGTTACGTTTTTAACGTTTGCTCCAGTATTTTCAGACAATATTAAATTTATTTAAATTTTTTAAGACTTGAATTTTTATTGGATGGTATCTACTTTATTTACATCTTATGTGTTGCTCGAACCTTGTGCTTGAAAACCTTTTGAATCACATCCCCGTGTTTCCACCTTGGCAGGGTGTGACAGGTTGGGTTTATAAGGTGGTGGTGGTCGTCGTCGTTGAGGTTCATGGTGTTGACAATGGGGGCAACGTAATGTAAGAGAGAGAAAGGTAGAGAGAGAGAGGGAGGAGATGAGGGGGAGTGTAGTTGAATTTTTTTTATTTTTTTTGTCTAAAACTTTAACTTAGTTACACAAATAGTCCCTAAAAGCATAAAAAGATATATTTGCCCTCATATCAATGTTAAAATCTCTTGGTTAGTGTCAAAGGACAAAACGTGCAACATTTTGAAACATAAATTACATAACTCATCAATTTTAAATGTAAAGGACATACTTTAAAATCTGGTATAAACATAAAGGACAAAACTTAAAAGTTATTCAAAATAGATCAATAACAATGAATCAATTGAACTATATAGTCAAAAACTGAATTAACCAAAACTTAGACTTATTGGTCAAATTCTCAAATATAGAAGGACTATTAAAGACAAAAGAATAGAATGTATGTCTGAGTATTTTATGTGACCAATATTGTAGACAATTTCCTTCAAAATATATGTTATCAAAAACTGAAACTCATAAGTATATCTTTTGAATATTTTAAATGGGTACATCACAATAGGCCGTACTATTTCTTACAACACCCTTAGATTGGCCCACGTCCTTCGGTGGGACCCTTTTATGTATCTCAAAGGCAAATAAGTATGCCATCGTAGAGGGGCACTTAGCGTAGTGAAGTGGCGTTGTATCTCTTAATGACCATAAGATTGTAGTGGAAGTGATGTAATTACTAAAATGCAGTTTGTAGTGTGCAACATATTTCTATTATTTTAGGGCACCCGCGAGATGCAGCGGAGTCAATGATTTGCATAGATACTCTCGTTTTATGTTAGTTTGACAAGCGTCGTAACAAAAATATTGGACCAAAAAAATTAGTAATCAATATAGTTAAAACTACCAAATCGACTGATAAGAACTTGTCTTCTTTTGGATATGTAAACAATTGGTGAATTCGTGAGATCAGAAACTTAAATTCTATTCATAGAAGCTTATAGTAGCGGAGAAAACAAAAAAAAACATCGAGGAAGATGATGACGTTGCTCATGAAGTATCTCTACCATATTTGCTTGTATAAACGTCAAGCCTACATATATCACTCACTTTAATGGGTTGAAACGTGCCATGGGTTGAGTGTGTTGGCAAACTTCAAGCCTACATATTCATTTGTGTGCAGAAGTGTCACATCATACCATCCTGCAACCACATAAATTTAAAAAGAAGATATAAATACATAATATATGATGTAATTTATTTACTATAAACATTGAAAGATATGTAAGTTATGTATGTGAAGAGTCACCACATTATTTATGTACTAAATACATGACAACTGTTTATAAGACTATAACATTAATACAAACATAATAAAGACATGGAGGTTATGAATGTAAAGAGTCACCACATTATTGTTAATTTCCTCATCAATTTTATAATTATGTTTAAATTAATTTCTTCAACAATTTAATATTTAGGTAGAAAGACAATTTTACGCTCTAAATGACTTCAATAAGCATTGTACTATAAGCAATAAATGTTGTATTTACTTAAATTTTGCGGGTATCCTTCACTGATGCTTTATAATATAGTGTAGAAGATAAAGATTCGGGTTGATTCATTAGCATGAGCATGAATTTATGGCTTTTTGATTTCTTATTTCTTAACACAAATAACATAAGTAACTAACACATAGTTAAGTTTTTATTTTCTTTTTATGCTAGTGTTTAATTTATTTTATTAATTAGAATTAGAACTTAAATAGTATAAAATTGCCGAAAGCTAAATAATATTGTGAACCACACTTCATACAACGTTTAACAAGAACATTAAATAGATAAACAAATACCTTAAAAGTCTTAGAACAAATATAGTTTACGTATAAAGTTATATTTGAGCATGCATATATATATATATATATATATATATATATATATATATATTTATAGAGTTAACTATTTCATGGCGTTCAAGGAGACCATGTTGATTGAAATTGAGGAATGTCTCCATACCCTTCTCCAACCATCCTCTCCATCATCTGTCATATATGTCCATTTGTTCCCTGCAACATCAGGTTTCATCCCATGCAGTAAGTAGAAGTAATATTTATAATATATTAGAAACGTATTAGCAAATCTAGAATGTTATATTTATAATTTTGTCCGTTGTATATAGTTAACAATATATATGATTCAAGATACACACCTTCTTAACAAGGATAGTTAGGAAAGCCATCTGTCACCTTCATAGGGGCCATATCGTCCAATTCAGTAGAGTTGAGGTCAATAGGTCATAGAACATGCTCGCTTCTGAAAGCTTCATGGAGAGAAACTAAAAATGCACAAAGAAGAGAAAAACTATACTAATTAATTTTGAAAAATATTTTCTCATCAATAATTTTGAATATTGTTTTAATTGTTAGCTGCACAATTAAATTACCTCAATTTGATTCTGCAACGATCCAACATAGTTGATTATTACATCCAACATCACTGGCATTCCCATTGTCTATAGCAAATAACTAAATTTAAATGGAGCAAAACAATGATATATTATGAAGACAAATTTTTGTAATTGTCAAAGAAAATATGAACAAGTAGAAAAAAATGTATACATGTATATGAAGATTAACTCATATCTTTATACCTTGTAGCATCCGGGAACCATATCTTGCAAGTGTCTTCACTTCTCATTGATTTTTTTCTCTTCTCATCTAATGAAGACATAACATTTTTGGACAAAACAATGTTTCAAAGCATGAAATTAGCTCTAAGATTTTGTTTGGGATTATGAAAAGACTATTAGCATTCAAGAAATTGATTATAATGAAGTATATATAATAATATAGATGGGGGTTAAAAGGTCTCACATTTAAGATGCATCATAAGTTAAGTTGTATTTTGTGTTTTAAAAGTTGGACATAAGGGCATAATTGGGATAAGATTTTAGGATGTGAAGTATTGGATTATGTTAAATTTACTAATCTACCCTCCTAAGTGTCTTAATTGTCACAACTATGCCAATAATACCCTTAATTTTTTTGCTTAAATATGTTGTACATGTTGATGTGAGGTATTGGATTATGTTAAATTTACTAATCTACCCTCCTAAGTGTCTTAATTGTCACAACTATGCCAATAATACCCTTAATTGTTTTGCTTAAATATGTTGTACATGTTGTTTCTTAAGTTGTACGGATGTGAAAATGACTATGTTGTACATCACTCCTCCTTTATAATGTATTATAGATTATAGATTTATTAGCCACTATGTAGGCTTTGGTATTTTACGTGACCAATATTGTAGACAATTTCCTTCAAATGACGTTGTCGATTCAAGTCGATGTAGGATTTGGTAATTAAGTTTGTTCACATAACCAAGGGCGCAACTCTTAAGGGGCGGGGAGGGGCGGCCGACCCCCCTGAATTTTCGTTCAAAAGTTCCGATTATATAGTATTCGTATAGAATTTTTTTGGAATATACGGTTTTGACCCCCCAAAACTGGTGATTTTCGAGCCCTGGTGACTTCCGATCCCCTGAAGTTTCGGGTCAAGTTTCGCCAGTGCACATAACGTACTATTACTTCCTAACTTCACTTACTCGAGAAAGTTGGTTGTCATAAAAATTTAAAGGGAAAATGGATTTTAATACTCCCAACTATCGCCTATTGGCGGATAATACTCCCAACTATCACTTTGGCTAATAGCACTCCCAACTTCCAACTTATTTTCTTCCATCACCCCTAAACTAACGGAGGTCTAACCTGGTTAGTCTTCATGGCCAAAATGTAAAAACGAAAACTTCTATGTGGCCAAAATATAAAAACCAAAACTTAAGGGGCATTTTTTAAAACTTTTTATTTTAAATACCCAACCCCCCATTCTCTTCTGTGACAAACTGACATGTGCGTAACTATACATATTTTACAATGGATTTTAACACACGTTTTTGCTTTAATATTTATAAAAATGGTTTCGACCTTCATATTAAAACACACACACTAGGGCAAGTGTACCCTGTCATATATGTAGTAAGTACAGATAAGAACCAAGTATCGATCCATGGACGCGCGCGGAGCAATGGTACTAAAACTCTATCCCCGATTCACCAGTAAGTAAAAGATAAGTTTGAGTTTTGTTTAAGACTAAATTAATTCTAAAACATGTAAATAACTTAACTACGACTCCAAATAGAAAATATAACTATATAAGCTATAATACGCCAATCCTAGCATGTCATCTATATAAGAAATAAAGGCGTGATCAACATTCCCATTTTCCGACAGTTAGTGTCCCTTTCGGGCATCCTAACATGACAACTATATGGAAAGCTAACACGAATACACACGTTAACCACCTCAAGTCGTTTATTAGCGAGCAGCTGATATGATCTCATGTGAATCTTTAAAGATAGGTTAGTATCACCTTTCGGGAGTCCTCAACCGCACCAGTTAAGGAAAGCAATATCGAATACACAATACGACCACCGAAACTAGCATAAAGTAGAGCATTTCACAACCTATTCCATTTTACTAACTTTGAACACAAATCTACTAAGATCGCCATTTTCACCAAAATAACTAACAAAGATCATTAACCGTGTCAAAGATTAGTAACAACACCATTAAGCTTTTTAAACTCTTTTACGTGCCGGTAAACATCTATAATCATTATCCGAGTGACTTTAACCAAACCAATACCCGGTTACAGTTTCATGGTGTAAACTTTATTAACAAGTTAACTAGTTTACTACCGGACGATTAAACGGACAGTTTTCTCAACATGTAATCCGCCTAACACATTCGATAATCATCAAATTCATCCGAACACAACTACAAATCTATCAACAATGAAACAAGGTTGCATTATGATCATCAAGATTCAAACATGAAAAACGCCAAATTTATACAAAACTTGATTTCACGCAAACGATTGTTTTAACTACTAACTAATACTAATGTTCTTGCCCGTAGGCGTACGATTAACTAAAATAACATCAATGTAGCAAACAAAATCAGATTTGGATCTAAGAAAGCTCAAAGGATCAAACCATAAGATTGCTAAAGAGATGGATTGGATGATGAAGGATGGATCGGATGGATTCCCGAGCTTGTTAAACGGCCTTCCAGCAGCTCCTTTGGTCTAGAAATCGCCTAAAATCGCCTCCCCAAAACCCAATGCACGATCAGTGGGCTGAATGGTACATTTATAGAGGAACAGAGCCTGTGAGCGGCCGCTCGGAGCCTGTGAGCGGCCGCTCACTTTTCAGACAAGTGGCCCAGTTGTTCGTTAGCTGACGTAGGCCTTCTAGAACGTTTCTGGAAATATCTGGGGGAGCGAGCGGCCGCTCGGAGCCTCCGAGCAGCTGCTCACAGGACCTGGGGTCCTGTTTGCGCGCCGAAAACTGCGTTTTTCCTTCAGTTCTGCTTCCGGGACATCGTTTAAGACCTGAAACTGCAAAGATACCAAAATAAGCACCAATTCCTTTGTATAAGGTCAAAAACGTCTGAAAATGGGAGTTAAACGGGGACTTTTATATGTGTAAATTAACGTATATCAAACCTCCCCACACTTGAACTTTGCTTGTCCTCAAGCAAACACTTAAACAGAAAATAAACAAAATACTCGCCAAGTGGCACAAAGGCAAAATGTAGCCTGTACAGATGATAATAGACAAGCTGACAAAGATATATAAACAGGTGATAAGACAACTAAAAGGCAACGACTCACTTCCGATCTACAAGCATGCAAACCCGTACACGACTCACAATGTTCACACACACTCGGTTTTATTTATGATACATACGTGTAATGTGTATGTGTAAATCGCTCCATTGCCAAGACAATGAATCGTGCAATATCATAAGCTTGTCAAAAGATCTAGTCTTCACCAACTAACGTGTGAAAAAGCACAAATCAAGAGGTCTTTTACGGGTTGTAATGTTAGGCAAAGGTAAGGGTGCGGAATGGATATTTAAAGTGACAAATCGGCTAAAACTCGGCGGTTATGTCTAAATAATATCAACTAATACAACTGTACAAAACAAACGCGAATATAGGCGATTTTTATTTTAAATCGAGCTAACTTATAATTCTTAACTTTAAAGCTCTAAAAACTGCTCGAATAGTGCTAATTCACCCTATTTTAGGGTGTTCTCTTTTTCTGGATTTTTTTTATTTATACATATATATATCTATGATATATATAATGAACTGAAACTGATTATATAATCAACAAACGGGTTCTAAATATATAAACCCAAAAACGAACTATTTACAACACATAAACTAGTAGAACAATAACCTAAACCGAGTTTTAACACAAAAGGTTTAAAAGAAAAAGGTTATTTGGTTTAGTGGTGAAATGGTGTGGTAAATAAGAAAAAACACGGGATTAGGTTCAACATGGCTAACTAGTGGATAACATTTGGGTGATGGGAAACGGATAGAACGAAAAGAAAAGGCTAAATCAAAAGGGTATCCTAAATGCCTCAATCATGTTCGTACAATCTCACACGTATCGGATCTAAATAAGTATGCTAATGACAAGTTCTAAATTACACAAAACATCCGGCTCACTCGATAAGCATGTCAAAGAAACGAAATCTATACTATTAGGCTCAAATGCTCACGTAACCGGAAGGAAATGGTTGCAAGTGTACGAATCTAACACGCTCGCATTTCATCTGTTTGTCGCGCCTCGAGTTATCTTTGTCAAAAATTAGTTTGGCTTGATGTTTATAAGTAATATATACATATACGTATTATTATTATTATTATTATTATTATTTTATTATTATTATTATTTTATATATATATATATACATATGTATATATACAAGAGGACAAACACGATTATAATCCCTCCCCACACTTGAATTTCACATTGTCCCCAATGTGACAATAGAAAGCGTTTATGAAATAGCTAACTATTTGTGCGAAAAAGGAGAATAAAACTCCCCTATTGTCGATAACCCGAAAAGTACGGTGATCGTATTGGGCATCCATACCGGTGCTCGCCGTTTCCTGCACTATCACCATTTTTGACAAAACCAAAAGACATCAAACACATCCGTACATCAACACACTTATTCAAACAAACTAAATAATACTGAAATGGAAACTACTAAAAAGTAAATAGTATGGGTACAGAAAGAAATAAAACAAATGTCATGGGTGCTCGCACCCGAATACAGTACCAACAGGAATAAGACAAACAAAATAGTACCAACTTACCAGCAACTCCTCAATCCTCATCATCATGGTAAGTCCCTGATGATCCCGCTGCATCACCACCTCGTCTCCGCTTGTCCCCCGGATGTCCCCTCTGTGGGGGATTCCCAAAATGGTTTGGGAAACAAGCATGAAATTCAGAGACGAGGTAGTCGAGGGTCGCGCCCTGATGCTGTAGGGACTCGCCATGCTGGTATAAGGTGTCGCGCGTTTCTGTTTTGAACGCACCAAACTCATCATAGAATTCTTGAGGATGCTGGTAGTAATATTGCTGCTGGTGAGGCAGTAGAGGCTCCTGCTGGTGTGGCTGCTGCTGCTGTAGTGACTGTTGCTGCTGTGGTGGTGGAAGTGGGTTCCAGATCACATTATTGTGCCCTTTTAACCGGCACGTCCCATCTTCATACTCATGTAGGATCCCCATGTGTCTGAGTGTATCCAGGTCGACATAGGATCCTCCTCTAACCCGAGTAAGGGTGTTCCTTGCTGCCTTGAGGACACCCATTGATCTAGCAAGAGCAGTCATATATTCTCCACCATAAATCATATTGCCTGGTTTTCCCCCTGCTACTGTAGTAAGAAAAGAAGCTATTAATGCAGCTAAGTTAACCCGTTGGTCACTTACCAGGGCGTACAAGAATAATAAATCTGGAGTGGGGCAGTTGGTGGAACTTTCTTTCTTTGCAGCCACCGTGCCACAGAGAACCTTTTGGAATACCCGGAGCAATGGGTCAATAATCTTGCTCGCTTTTGAGCCTTGGGGGTTGTATTGTGGAAGCCCCGTCAGTTGAGCCCAAAAACCGTTTCGCAATTGGTTGTCGTCGGGGAAGTTATACATAGCTTCATTGAAGCTATCATCGTAGATCTCTTCCTCGGTATAAATTCCTAAGTGGTGACCCAGCTCCGCGACTGAGATGTCGCGCCAGATTCCACCAAGGCGAAGCTGCAACCCATGTATCCCGTTTGCTTGAAAATTCAGTTCTAGATGCTTTCTTGGCCTTCTATAGGTCAAGGTGGAGAAGAATTCAATAGTTATCTCCATGAAGACCGGTTCGTTTATTGAAAGCAGGTTCTCTAGTGGTTGGTCCATCCATTCCCTTAGCCTCTCCTCTTGATTTACCTCTGCTAGAGTATCCCAACAAAGCCTATGCGGAGTGGCAATCATTTCCCTTCGCGCATATAGCTCGTCATACTTCTCTAGACACCTGCGTTCTTTCGGGATTGTCGGGTCAAATCTCAAAAAGCGGTGCACCATCTGCATCAAAATGCTTAAATATGTTAGTTTTAATCAAAGGAATAGGACCCGGACCCAAAGCACGTCAAACAAAAATAACAAAAATCATCACAGAAGCATTGAGCGGCCGCTCGAAGGCATGGAGCGGCCGCTCACAGGAGCCTGCGCACCAATTTTCGTTTTGCAGCCCTGTTTTTTTCGATCCCGTGCACTGGCTTTTGCCCGGTTTTCAATGTTTCAGCCAAATGCACTCTAAAAGCGGCCATTCAAGCACTTGGTTTTTGAAAAATTTTGTACTTAGGCGATTGAATGGCCGAGATATCATAGTTATGATGTTTTCAAGCAAGTTTGGAATTTTTAACACCTACACGCTATGTTTGCAAAAACCATCCTAAATTCAAGTCTTTTAGCACAAGGTGTTTAGAAACCAAACACTAAACCAAACACTTGGGGCGCGTTTGTTTAGTTATGAAGAACGCCCCAAAGTTTTATTAAGAAAACCATCTAACTACAATCAAAACACTAACAATCTTAAAGTTTTGGGGTTTTGTTAAACGTTTATGAAGGAAACCCCAACAAATCAAGATCATTAACAACAAAATATAACCTACAACAAGAGGAATTTGGGGATGTTTAAACATTTATGAAGAATCCCCAAAATTCCAAGAACAAACCTAAATTACACTAACTTTACCACTAGCATATAATCCTATTATGAAATTAATCTACATTAACACTAAATTACACTAAACAAATGACTACACAATGATACAAATCTTCAAAAAATTTCGGATTTTATTTAAACATTATGAAGAAAACCTCAAAAACTCTAAGATTTGGACAACACTATACTCTAAGCTATACTAACCAAGCATACAATCCATCAATGCACATTTAGGGTTTGTCAAACATTATGAAGGGACCCTAAAATCATGAAAAGATTGCAAAAATTTAAACTAATCTACACTATAATAAGAGAAATTACAAGAAAAGAAAAGAAGATTCATACCTTGTTTGGATATTGGGATGTGGATTGAAGGGTTTTGATGTGGGTGTTATTGAGAGCAAAAATTGAAAGGACTGGGTCAAAACAACTAATGAGTGGCCGCTTGGTAATTATCTAGGGTTGGTTTGTGAGTTTTAGATGTGAAATACCAAGTTTACCCTTTAAAAACCTGTGCAGGGCCCTTCGAGCGGTCACTCGCTCCCACGGAGCAGCCGCTCGCTCAATTTTTTTTTTGGGACAGACCTGGGCGTTTGGAGCGGGCCGCTCGGAGCCTCCGAGCGGCCGTTCAATGTGTCTGCACGTGCAATTTTGTTGCAGTTTTTCACCAAAAAACGCATGTACTTGTCCGTTTTGACCCAAACAACCAACATACCTGTTTCAAGACGCTTCTTAGTAAACTACCTCTGTTCTGAAGCAACTTTCCACATCTTCATAAGGCGCGAATCGAACCTGCAAAGACTAAAAACAAACTACAAAGAACAAGTTAAAATTAAAAACAAGTTAACTACAAAACTATTCTAAGCTATGAACCTATATACAATTTGGCGCGCCCATACACGCCGTGCTATATTTATTAACGAGTCGTTAGCTAGACTCACTTCCCCACACTTTATGAGGCGTGTGGGGCGTAGATTAATGACTCTAGGTGTGTTTATAGCAAATAGTTTATATTCCATGCTTTCAAGTATCATGAATAATCAAATGTTCAAGTAGATAATCAAATCCTCACGTATAACTAAGAATCAAGTTTGATGCAACGAACAATCAAGTCTTCAATAGTCTGATTATCATAGGGATCAAGTTCATGTTCCAGAAGGTGAAGAATATGAATTTAGTTCTTGAGAGGATGATGAAGAACTCAAAGCATCATCAAGGTTATGAAAGATAGTGAACGTGAAAATATTTAATAAAGGGTTTATTTTATAGTAAGGAGATTATGTAGCAGTGTAAATCGTGGGGTTTGAATCAAAGGTTAGAATCTAGCGTATGAGAAAACATGATTGTGATAAATACCAAAAATTGTAAAAGTTCGAACAAGTTGAAAATAATTAGGTGGCAATGGAGATTAAATTTTGTTCATGATGATGGAAAGATCTTATCATTTTTCTTTTTAAAACTGGTTTCTTATATAAGACAAAAGTTGTTAAATAGTACAAACTAAGTGGCTTTAGATCAGAATATTTTAGTTTAGTCGAAGATTTTAAACACGACGTTAGGTTTTATAGATCAAGGTGACATTATATCAAAAATACTTTGTTATGCTAATGAATAAACATTTGGATTTAGAAATTAAGTTTGAGGATATCTTATAACAAAAATATGTATTTTCCATGGTTTATAGGTGATGAAAATTTTGACAATATTAAGAAATCTTTAGTGTTGGGCTAGGGTCTACCCAGGTTATGAGGTTACAGTTTAGAAATATGTAACATGTTGAAAAATGAAATAATATGATTTAGGGAGGGTGTTAAAATAATCAAACATGTGGCTAAGATGGTAAGATGAAATGTGATTGTGAAATCCATATATGATTAGGAAATGGGATTGATTTAAGCTGTAAAATTTTGAGATTTTAGAGCTTAGTTTTAAGGAAAGTGAGTGTAATCATTTATTCATTAATTAAAACGAATAAACGAAAACGTTGACTTATCAAAGCTTCTAGATTCTAATAACATAGTGAAGACATGCTTTAGCCTATAAGTGAACACTCATCTCGAGAATTCCCAGGTAGGCATCCGAGTCCCTCGTCTGATTGGGATGCGCAATGCCAGTCCTAGAAAGAAAACTCAGAATACAGGCGTTCACCCTTCCAGATTGCACGTGTTCGTTATTAAAATCTAGAACTTCGACGAGATCTTCAAGGTGGTTCAGGCTAAACCTGAGGATTTGACCTATTAGTCTAAGAGTAGATCCAGTGATGGAGAATAATCATCTTGTAGGGGTTGAAGTAGAGATAAAAAGTAGGAGGGAGATAGAGAATAGCAAGTAAAAGGAGCAAATACTGGTTATAATCCTATGGTTATAGACTAGATTTTTTAATCTAATAACCTAATTCCCTATAACCATGGCTCTGATACCAATCTGTAACACCCCAACCGATGGCGGAAACATCGGGATGTCACGTATTGATGATGTCACGTATTGATGATTGTTCAGTAGCTCATGGTAAATAATAAGTTTCAATATATGATTTAAATAAATTACATACAATTGTTCTAAGAATTTGTACATCAAGATAAAAAAAATACTAGCTACGCATTTTCAAGCATTAACTCTAATCTTCGAGCAAGCTATAACCTGAAACATGTTAAGTTTGAATATATTTTGGGTCAACAAAAGTTGGTGAGAATTACATAGGTTTTGATAATTGAATAAAAACTTGTACAATTCGAGTGTCATGGCAAGTCTAGTCCATATGTGAAAACAAAACCATCGGGTAAATCGAGTGCATAATCAAACCTTGTGACTAGAATATTGTGGTCCATCCCATACGCTCATGGTTCACTCGATTATGTTATAAATTCGATAACAATCACCCACGCTACCTATGTAGGAGGTACACGTATCCGGGTGGGATTGTCAGTCCATTAGATCTATCATTGTATACCGTCGGCTGATCAATGTTAATGATTATGCTAGAATAATGTGCTTACCCTAGTTATGTTTAAGACATAATGCAACATAGAATAACACATAGACACTTATGATTGAATTGTAAATTGAATGTTGTAACATGTTTCACCCCAAAATAGTGAAATGGAAAAGGGACTATGTAAAACTCACCTTAGGTGCATAATGAGTTCGTGCGTTTTATTGAGCGTGCAAACACTTAGTAATAATGCCTTGGAAAACTCGAAACTAGCTAGAGGAGATAATGACGGATGAAAACTTTAGTATATGGGAGATGGGATAATAATGTTTTTTTTTTTTTTTGAATGGTATAAAGGGTTGAATGGTAGGCTAGTGTATTTATAGTGTAAAATTTGAAGTTGTAATTAGGGACTACTTTGACTAGACTAGAATTTAGGAACAACTTTGACTTGACTAGAAGACCATATTTACTAACACTTTGACTTGACTAGGAGACCATATTTACTAACACTTTGACTTGACTTGACTAGGAGACTACGTTTGACTTTTCAGGTTTGACTAAGGGACCTTGAAAGGGTTTAAGTTTAATTGGTTTTAATTAACATCACAAAACACCAAATGGTGTAGTGGTTTGTGTGGTGTGGTTAAGGTTTAGCCCGCCAGGGACTCGGGTTCGAATCCTGGCACAGGCAAACATTTTTTTTAACGTTTTTAAATCAGAATTTAATACAATCCAATTTAATATTGATTATACGTCATTATTTAAACAAAAAATTAACAAAATGGATGGTAAAGATACTGTAAACATGAATCGGATGAATAAACGAGGGAGTTCTATATATATATATATATATATATATATATATATATATATATAAAGAAAATTTGTGTGATGTTACACGCGAGGCGTTGCTTAGAAGACACATTAACATCGGGGATCCGGTCCGCGTTTTTTACAGATTCGCAACAGAGTCGACTGCACACAAATACACGGGCTGCAGCTTCACAGATGGAGTGTGGTCGCGGATAGGGAACTGGGTCAGAATTGAAATTGTCTATGCATTTTAGGTGCGAGATCTCTTACTGTTGCACAAGAAAGCGAATGACGGAAAGAAGGGTAAGACTATTATTAAAGGTATCATTTTGGTTACCTTATGGTTAATAGGAAGGCGCGGAATGACAAAGTTTTCAACTAAAGACAAGTGAAATTTATTGACATTGTGGTGAATGTGAAATCTTTTTCTTTTTTTGTGGTTGAAGAACCTCTCTAGATTTAACGATTTAGAGTGGAAGGATTGGATTTTAAATCCCTTGTATATGTTGTAATGGTTTTGAGTCGTCTTAAATTCGAAGTCACGCTTGTCATTTGAATGAAAGTTAATGTTAAAAAAACATATTGTTATAATTAAGTTAGCAACAATAAAGCACACTTGCATATGTTTTATTGTAATTAACAAAGTAATGGTGTTGCACATGTGCATTCAAGTCGAAATATCGGTTTTCTTATGCATTTTTATTGTTTGTAGCTAAGAGTTGGGGGAAAAAATAAAGTAACATTTGTATTACAATCGATGGATAAAGGAACAAAAAGATTACCGGATGCAAGGGAAGATAATGACACGATTGTTAGTCAGAAATTTGAATCAGGTTGGCATTATTTATTTAGTCCGGATGTACTTGGTATTTCTCTTCTTCCTTTTATTAGTTAGGTTCTTTATTTATTGTATAGCAGAAACTAACCGAGCTCCGTTTGATCTCCCATAATTGGAAGCTGATATTGTAATGGATGTTTATCAAGAAGTTGAGTCAGGTTGTTATTAATTATTAAGTACATTTATATAGAAATGCACATGTGCATATATGTAGTTTTATCTTGTGAAATATTAAATGTTGGATGTTTACTCACACAACATATCCTATGTGCAGATTTGAAATTAAAAAGAAAGGTTCAAACGAGATCAAACAAACAGAAACATATTTAAGCGGTGAATAATGATGGTATGTTGTTTTGCGCAATATTTAACATATATAGTTGATTATGCACATGTTCATAATTTTGGATGAACATGATATAATGTGTTTTATGAAAAATGTGTGTGCAGATGCAATTACAATAAAGAAAAAAAACATCAAAGAGTGTTAAAACGGTGGTAATGAAGTCAACTCAAAAGAAGGTTATGAAAAAAGCAACTTGGCGTTCGAAACAAACACGCGTTACACCACATCAACTTTTGTTGGGGATAATGAAATTGTCAAACAAACAAAGAAGTTTGTATAACATTTTATGTAATGTATGTTTGTTTTAACATTTTGTTATGCTGGTGAATGTGAGGTTGTGAGATAATTAGAAATTTGTATGTAGGTGGTTAACATAGTTGGTTTGTAATATGGATATTTTTTTTTGTTATTGTTTGTTTTATTGAGTTAATACGTTTGGTAGAAACTACATGTAGTTGTATGATAAAAACAAATTGATATAAAAACTTTGTTATTTGAAGGATTATGCATGCATATATGTATGCCCGAAGGTTAAACCATGAAAAAAAAATCTAACTATATTAATGAAATGCACATGTGCATGCAGTACACGTTTCTTATTTTATAATTCTTATATAGAGGTATTTTAAGTTTATTCATGTTTGTTGTCATATACGTGTTTTATTTTCAATTTATGTTATAATATGCATGACTAAACACTTGACGAGTTTGAGTGTATTTTATATCTCACTTTGTGTCTAATTAATGATCATTGAATAAAATTTGTGACCCCTTATATACCTGTATCGCGTCCATTTAATAATCATTTAATTATGGTAATTGACAATTCATTAAAAAGTGTGATTTAATAGTGAAATACACATGTGTATACGGTATATTTCTGTATATATAACAGTGAATTGCACATGTGCATCAGGGATGACGCCATATCAGCCATTTTTTTTATTTTTTTGAATTATTAATGCAAAAATAATCATTTTGGTGTTTATACTTTTTTTGATTTTTTTTATTTATTTAGGTTATATAATTTTTTTATTTTTTGATGGAGGGGTTTTTGTAGACACCCTTCATATTACAAAAATGCCATGTGTTCACACTGGTTCCTTGGTTCTCTCTCTAAATGGTGGTTCTCAAATGATCCAAATCCTATATATATATAGGATCCGGATCATGTGAGAACTCCCCCTAGTTGTGAGAACTAGAGAACTTCTTTAGGCCAATAAAAAAACGACACGTAGGCAGCTGATCAATATAATATTAAGGGGTAACATAATAATTTATCATCCCCTACCCCACCCCACCTCACCCAACCTAATCCCCCTTATAATAAAAAGTAATAGATCTGATTTTTTTTTAAAATCACTTTTCAAAAGACTCTCTCTCTCTCCCTCCCTCCCTCTCTAAAAAGCAAACAAGAAAATGATCGTTCCTTGTTTTTTGCAGAGGGGTTTTGCTGAATCGTGGTGGTGGTTGCTGAACGTGGTCTTTTGCAGAGGGTTTTTGATGGTGGTGGGTAGGGGTGGAGGGGGTGGGTTTGAAGGTTTGATGGTGGTGGGTAGGGGCAGAAGGGGGTGGGTTTGAAGGTTGATGACGAAGGTTTAAAGGGTGATGACAACGGGGGTTGGGTTTGAAGGTTGATGACGAAGGTGGTAGCTGGTGGTTGATAAAGAAGGTGGTGGCTGAGGTTTGATGACGAAGGTGGTGGTGGCGGCTGAGGGTTGATGACGAATTCGGTGGTGGTTTTTGAGGGCGGTGGTGGCTTAGGGTGGTGGATCCGTGGTGGCTGAGGGTTGAGGGTGGTGGATCTGCGGTGATGATGATGAAGATGACGGTGGGAGAGGGGTTTTGCAGAGGGGTTTTGACGGTGGTGGTGGCAGGCTGAAGACGGTGGTTCGATGGTGATGACGATAAAGATGTTGGTTCGATGGTGATGGTGATGAAGATAACAATAGGTATTATTATTATTATTATTATTATTATTATTATTATATCTGTTATTATTATTATTATTATTATTATTATTATTGTTATTATTATTATTATTATTATTATTTTACAATGGTGTAATGAAGGTTTTTTTAGTTTGGGTGAACCAAAATACAGTATGTATTTGAAGGGAGATGATGACGATGTGAAGGTGATGATGACGATGGTTTCTTTTTTATAAAATGTAAAGTAAATATTAGTGTAAATACATTTTTTTTTGTTTTTATAGATGTTTGGTTTTTTTACACTGATGTAATACGAATAATGTAAGAAAACACCAGTGTAAATACGAATTATGCAATATATTTTGTTGTTGATGTTGTGGGTTTTTTTTACAATGGTGTAGTATGATGTGAGTAAACGCTGGTGTAAATAATTACACCAGTGTAAATCACACAAATGATAGATGTTTGGTTATATAGATGTGAGTAAACACTGATGTAAAAAATTACACCAGTGTAAATCACACAAAAGTTATAGACGTTTGGGTTATATAGATGGGAGTAAACACTGGTGTAAATAATTACACCAGTGTAAATCATACAAAATCATGGATGGTTGGTTTATATAGATGTTAGTAAACACTGGTTTAAATAATTATACGAGTGTAAATCATGGTAGAACATCCTCATCAGATTTTCTTTAAAAAATGATTTTTTTTGAATAATTAAATAAAAATTTAAAATAGTATTATAATAATTGTTTTTCTTTTTTGATGGTTTTATTTAAATGCCCCTTAATGTACTTTTTTGTAACAAAATATACTAATAATATTTAATTAGCATGTAAAGACAAAAACATCAAGATTAAATCTCATCCAAAGGATCATCAAAATCAATGGTCCACACGAGTTCTCTAGTTCTCACAACTCGGTACAGTTTTCACATGATCCTAACCCTATATATATATATATATATATATATATATATATATATATATATATATATATATATATATATGGGAAAGATCCTGTACAAAGTGTTTTTTGATAAGAACTGTGAGAATCAAAGGAGGGTATTCTTTTTTTTTATTTTTTTTCGAAATTTTTTCCCCATATTGTTAAACATGTATTATAGTATTGAAAACTAAAAAAAACAAATATTTGGTGTAGAATAATTACGTGTAGAGTAATTATGTCATAATTACTCTAGTGTAAACTAGTGTATTTACTTTAATGACGTAATTACATTAAAAAAAATTGTAATTTTTTTTTATTATTCATCTAGAAAGTATGTTTAAGCACATGGGAAAAAAAATTCTAAAAAAAAAAATAAATTTTTTTTACCCCTTTGATTATCACAGTTCTTACCGAAAA
The DNA here is from genome assembly GCA_028751855.1 of Ambrosia trifida. NCBI lineage: Eukaryota > Viridiplantae > Streptophyta > Magnoliopsida > Asterales > Asteraceae > Ambrosia > Ambrosia trifida. Next base: position 93,177,249 of record CM054125.1, read on the forward strand.
ACACTTTGTATTTGATCTATATATATATATATATATATATACAAGAAAAACTCTAAGAAACCCAACTCTTGGTCCATGTTGTGCCACATCACCCATTATATTATAATATTCCATAATATTCAAAGAGGCACAATAGACATTTCCACTACCCACTTCTCTCTCTCCCTATATATATTATTTTTCCCCACTCTCTCTTTATTTTATTTTCAAATTCAAATACAAAATTTTGTCTCTGCCCTCTCTCTCTACCCCGCACTCTCTCTAGAACCACCATCACCACCATCCACAACCACCATCGTCACCTCCGGTCACAAGCTCTGACTTAACCTCGTTCTGCAAGTGACTCGTCAAACAAGAATAGTCACAAACCACCATCATTAACATCATCTTTGTAAGTATTTTTTTAATGTTTAGTTTTTAATTTTTAGGTTTTAATATTTAGGTTTAATTAGGGGGCAGTTCGATATCGGTAATCAAAAACGAAATTTGTTTTTGGTTAATTGTATTCATTTTATAACATTTTTTAATTGTATTTGTTTGATTTTAAGCATATCTGTTGGTTGTTTTGTTCCTTTTTTTAGTAACATTTGGTTCGTTTGCTGGATCTAACGATTATAATATAGTTTATTGTAGTACTTAGGAAAATGAAACATACGAGTATAAAAGTAATATAGTTTATCTATCTATATCTATATCTATCTATATATATAAAAGAAAATGTATATGCCGATATGGCGTGTAATGGAGGCTTCAACCTCTCCTTGAGAGTGCCACGTGGCATTATAATTAAAAAAATTTAGTGTTTTTGAACTATTTTCTTTTTTAATTAAAAAAAAGAAGATAAACATAAAACCCTAAATTAAATTGAGTTATTTTAGGAAAAAAAGAATTTAAAAATAAATTTAAAATTTTATCTCCCATGTTTCCTCCCATAATTTTTAAACGTTTATATCTTTTATATACGGGATTTTTTAAAGAAAAAAATTACACCAAATTAACGAGCGTTTTATTATCTTTCCAACGAGTACCATAGTCCTATATAAAAAACGGAGAAAAATCGACTATTTTTTGTGGGGTTTCGTTCATACAGGAAAAAAACACACAAAGTGTTCATGTTATTCATTAATCATGTTTTTTCTTTTAAACCAGGTTCGTATCTACGATGTTGAAAATCAGCCCAATCGCCATGTTATCATTGGAATTTTACTAGGTATACTTCTTGAGAAGTTAGGAGAAAGAATCGCGCAACACTGCAACACATGGTGTCACCTTATAGCAAGGTTATTTTTTTATTTATTTAATTACAAGAGTAATAATTATTACTATTAGTATTAGTATTATTAGAATGGTTATATTTTTCAACCCGGGACGCTCCCGGAAAGAATTGATAGTTGCTGACGTGACGTTCAATGGTGGCCTCAACCATCTCTTGATTATGCCACGTGGCATAATGAGATGCAATGATTACAACTTTCAACTTAAGTGTTTGTTTAGTTGATTAGGTTAGGAATTATAAGAGCCATTAGAATGTGAGAAATTAGAGAGATGTGATGAGTTTTTTAATAGTTGCAGCTTACATAAGTGATTCTTTAGATGATTACTGATTAGGTTTTAGATTAGGGAATATGAGTTATTACTGATTAGAATACTATGAACATGCAATGATTGAGAGATTTTGTGGTTAGTTAACTTGAGCCATTTGCAATAGGTTATCACGTAAAATTAGATTTTTCAACCCCGGGACCCTCCCGGGGTAATCAGCTAGTATATAATAAACCAAAGTATTTTTAATGACATGTTATAATATTATGCAATCTTTCTTTTGAGAGATGCCACATAGGATGTGATGTGGCAACTCTAGACCAATTAAAAAAAAGTAATAAATATGGTTTAAATATGATTTAACATAATCTATTAAATACCTAATCTACTAAATGTAAATATTAAAACTTTATTAATTTCTCTCTCATTTTCTTCTCATAACTTTTAAATGTTAATATCTTTAATATACGAGATTTTTTAAAGAAAAAAATTACACCAAATTAACGAGCGTTTTATTATCTTTCCAACGAGTACCGTAGTGCTATATAAAAAACGGAGAAAAAACGACTATTTTTTGTAACCCGACAGGTATTGTGTCAGGTTTGGAATTAGTTTAAAAAAAATTGTGGGTCTGGGTCGGGCCTGGGATTAGGTGATACCAGACCTAATTACCATTTTTTTTATATTAGAATATAATAACTTATGGTAGAGATTTGTTTAAAATAATAATAATAATAATAATAATAATAATCGATATATCTATACTATATTATAATGCATGAGTGAGGGGTATTTTAAGATACCCAAAAGTTAAGAACTAATTTTTCATTAACAACCCTAAAATGAGGGTAAAATAGTCATTCATACATTATTTACACTTTAATACCCTATCTTATTTACACTTTAATTCCCTAATTTTTAGTTAGTAATTACATTTTCCTCCCCTCCCCTATAAAATTATAATTTCTTTTATTTAATTCTATCATAACTTTAAAACTATTATTTTTTAAAAACATTCGAATATACCATGACGACCGGCTCATTTTTGTCGACATGTCGGTGTTTCTCGTAGTCAATACCGATGTGTGGATTGAAATGTAGAAGAAAGAATGCGTTATGTACAAGTGATTATTGCATTTTATGTTTTAAATACTAACTAGATGAAATATAATATGGATTTATGGTTAATATGGATATTGAATCATAACACCATTTCATGATCAAGTAAAACTCAAAATTGTAAAATTGAATTTGGTGTTAAATACTGTTTCGCCCAATAATGAAAAATTCACATAAATTAAATGCAACGATTTAAAAAAACCAAACAGGGCACTCAAAATCTACATATCAGCTTTGGTGATTCTTAAAATATGATAACATTGTTAAACATTATGGTTCATCTTTGCTTTGACAGACAAATAATTTGTCACACGGTAACAAAACCGCAACACAAGACTGGGCTCTAAGAATGCTTTATCACGTTTGTTACTGATAGCTTCAATTGTAGTACCCTATTTAAATAATCAACATTAGCAATATGTGCATATGTATATAGGTATGCATGCATATATTAATAGGTATACACATAAATATAATTAACTAAAAGAAATCTCATTAAACTTTTAAATATATATATATATATATATATATATATATAATTATCTAAATATATAAAACTTTAAAATAATTAAGTTTAGAAAAAATATAAAAATGCATTGTAGATATTAATTGTAGGTAAATTTCTTTTAAAAACCTCAGCTGCATCAATTTGGTAGAAAACACATGAAGCATATTATATATCCATGTGATATGAACATCTATGTTAATAACAACAAAACTTCATAATTTGAAGGGGTTCTTTTTAACAAAGTTTAAAAAAAAAGATAAATGCACTGAATTCGGTATTCACAGAAAACGCAATATTTTTTTACACTTTAGTCAAAGATAACAAAATTTCCTAATTTAAAGGGGTGGGAAAATCATCAATTTCAAAATTTAAACCATGTGCTAACCTACTAAAGTTTAACAAAATTTCATAATTTAAAGGGGTGGGAGAATCATGAATTTGAAAATTAAGCCATGTGCTAACCTACTAAAGTTTATTCTATAAATACATACTAATGCACACCTATTTGACTTGCTAAAATGCGTAGGCATGGATACTGAATTCAAAAGTTGAAGCTTCTAATGCTGGTTATTTGTTAGTTTATGGTTTTCATTCGTCCCATTTTACTAATTATACCTTTTATACATATCTTAATCATTTAAGTGTTAACATCTTGGTTTTGCAGATTCATTTAGATGAAAAACATATGGAGATGAACAAACCAATAGCCATACAAGCGTCTAAAGTAGTGTCAAAGGTTGTATTTATTAATGTTTAATTTTTTAATATTAACATGGTTGTTATTTTATATGGTATATTGTATGTGTTTTATTGCAGGATAATGGTGATAATAGTGTTGAGTTTATTTGCTATGGTGCAATGTTTAGTCCCTACAAATCTGATCTTCCACATGAATTTAGTGAATAGGTAATATCAATATTTATTTCATCTTCTATTAATTTGTGTATTAAATATTTTTAATTTATTTTATGGATCAGATGCATGAAATTAATAGGAAGAGATCCCAGAGGCTCTCTTAATGAAAATAGAGTCAAGTTATTGATCTAGAAAGTTCTGATGAAAATGACAAAGAAGACATCTTTGATGACACTTTAGATAGGAGAAAAATGAAGGAAACCCATCCTCACCAAAAGATGTAATAATCAAACATGGAGATATAGAAGAAATTTCAGTGATCGTTCTTGATGACGAATGGTGGGCAGACAATATAGATGAGATCATGCAGACTTGGAACGTGTATGACTAAATTGATCTCATGATTCAAGTAATTCACTAGCTTATATTTTTCTCAACTGTTACGTTTATTAATACTTATTTTTCCTTTCGTATGTTACTTTATTTTATCAAATGTTTCTTAAAAGTACTTTACAATTTAAATGTTAAATCTTTTTTGTTACTAGACATGTGTAACGCTTATGACATATATCCACCGCAATGTGCTACAACAAATACTATGCGAATTTGAAATACGTACCGAAATAAAAAGTGTCACTCCCGCCGCATCGCGCGGGTTTCCTACTAGTATATATAATAAACCAAAGCATTTTTAATGACATGTCATAATATTATGCAATCTCTCTTTTAAAAGATGTCAAATAGGATGTGATGTGGCAACTCTAGACCAATTAAAAAAAAATAATAAATATGCTTTAAATATGATTTAACATAATCTATTAAATACCTAATCTACTAAATGTAAATATTAAAATTTTATTATTTTCTCTCTCATGTTTCCTCTCATAACTTTTAAATGTTAATATCTTTTATATACGAGATTTTTTAAAGAAAAAAATTACACCAAATTAACGAGCGTTTTATTATCTTTCCAACGAGTACCATAGTGCTATATAAAAAACGGAGAAAAAAACGACTATTTTTTGTAACCCGACAGGTATTGTGTCAGTTTGAAATTAGTTTAAAAAAATTGTAGGTCTGGGTCGGGCCTGGGATTAGGTGATACCCGACCTAATTACCCTTTTTTTATATTAGAATATAATAACTTATGGCAAAGATTTGTTTTAAATAATAATAATAATAATCTATATCTATATCTATATCTATATATATAATAAACCAAAGCATTTTTAATGATATGTCATAATATTATGCAATCTCTCTTTTGAGAGATGCCACATAGGACCAATTAAAAAAAAAGTAATAAATATGGTTTAAATATGATTTAACATAATCTATTAAACACCTAATCTACTAAATGTAAATATTAAAACTTTATTATTTTCTCTCTCTTGTTTTCTCTCATAACTTTTAAATGTTAATATCTTTTATATACAAGATTTTTTAAAGAAAAAAATTACACCAAATTAACGAGCGTTTTATTATCTTTCCAACGAGTACCATAGTGCTATATAAAAAACGGAGAAAAAAACGACTATTTTTTGTAACCCGACAGGTATTGTGTCAGGTTTGGAATTAGTTTAAAAAAAATTGTGGGTCTGGGTCGGGCCTGGGATTAGGTGATACCCGACCCAATTACCCTTTTTTTATATTAGAATATAATAACTTATGGCAGAGATTTGTTTAAAATAATAATAATAATAATAATAATAATAATCATTAATCATATATTGGCAGATGCCATTTTTATAGTTTAGATACTTCTAATTTTATTCACTTTACTTAGATTTCTCAACCCGGGACGCTCCCGGGGTATAAACTAGTTGAAGTATATATATAATAGCTAAGTTACATAGTATTCAAAAGATGACCTTTGTCCAAGATACGTTGGCCTTGGACTATAGATCTAGTTATTATTAAAACTTCAGTTGAATGATTTTTTAAAGTTGTTGCTGTGATTTTAAGAATCAAGTTTGTATTATCAGTTGTTCTATGATATGTGTCAAATAAATGAATCGGTTGTTGCTGTGATTTTAAGAATCAAGATTGTATTATCAGTTGCTGCTGCTGTAAATGAATCGGACCAGATCTCATTTGATTTTTTTTAGTACAATCATCACATGTTATATATAAACTTCAGATTTGGGGAGCATTGTGGATTTTGAACAAGATTACACTTATGTTTTTTTAAGCTGTTTATGATTTGGGTGTTTTGTGTTACGTTTTGTTTTTGTTAGGTTTTGGGTTTTGTTACAATAATAAGAATAACAGTTTTGGGGATAGTTTTTGGTCGCATACCAAGTGTTCGATCAAATGTTTGAATGAAACAAAAACTTTATGTTAACCTTTTTTATTTTTATTATTATTATTATTATTATTATTATTTTGTTTATGTTAGATTTTTATTAGATTAGGGCATGAGGTTGATAGATCACATGTGATTGATGAATAAATTTGTAGTCTTTTTATGTTAGTATATGCTAACACATGTTAGTGATGCCCCATTATTTGTTTGAGGATCCCAAACTAACATGTATATCTGTTTCAGTGTTGGTTTTCACGAGTAGGCTATTGGAAGAAGGCAGCGTTGGTGATGTGGCAGTGGTAAGTGATGTTGTTTTATAAAGATTATAAATTTTTAATCTTTTGGTGAATAGGGTGTTTAAATAATTTTTGTATTCTATTTAATAAATTTTTGGCAAGTGAAATTGTTATGAAATAGTATAGGGTACATGTCTATTTTTTGCGGTCCGAGTCTTGTATGCTCACACACGTTAGTGATGCTAACACATGCTAGTATATACCCAACTAACAGTTGTTAGGGTCCATATGACATTCGCTATTTTCAGTAAAACATATGTTTTAGAATATGCTAACACATGCTACTGATGTCTTTTATTATATTATATATTTCATGAATATGAGGATAATTTTTTGGTATATAGATTTGGATTGGTTATGATTTGATTTTTTAAATTTATTATTGTTGGATTTCAAACCCTATTAATCGTATTTGAGTAGTTGTATTAACATAGTTGTAAAATTGAGTATGATACACTTGGCACTGCAGATTTTTGGTGTTGTTTATACACATGTTAGTGATGCTAACACATGCTAGTATATGCCTAACTAACAGGTGTTAGGGTTCATATGACATACGTTAGTATGTGCCCAACTAACATGTGTTAGCGTTCATATTACATACGTTATTTCAGTAAAACATATGTTTTTAGAATACGCTACACGTGTCAGTGATGTCTCATTATGTGTTTTGGAGAGGCCAATTAACACGTGTTATCTTTTTTGCAGGTGAAGAGATGTTTTTGTGTTAAAGATGAAGATGGGTATCAAGAACGAAGCATAGCTAGATCTTTTTTATGTTGTTACGATAGTTTTTTTGAAAATTCACAAATAATTATGTTTGTATGAACCGTTTTATGATATGTTTTAGTGTTGATTGTAATGATCATTTTTATGAATTCTTAAATAAATACACATTTTATGTGTTCTTTTATTATGTTCTTTTAGTATATGCCTGTTAACACATGTTAGCGATGTCTCATACGAGGTCAGAATTTTGTATCACAGCACTAACGTACGTTAATTTTGGTGCTGGAAAAAGTGCCATAAAGTAGGAGAGATGTGACTTGCCAAGTGTCAAATCAACCTTTTTAAACATATGATTTAGAACATTAAAGTTGCCCACTTGCTTATTTAAGATTACCTTAATGCCCTTATTCTTATTTTTTTTTTATTATAGTGACCCACTTGCTTTTAAATGTTATATAAAAATTAATTATGAACCATTGATCAAACTTGATCAATGGTCACAATAGAGTTTGCAAGGTTTTTCCAAAAGATAGGGTTTCCATATTATTCACACCCTATATATATATAACCGGATTCTCGAAAATCACGTGTACAAAACTTTTTATTACTAGCGTTCGCGTATGATGGCGGAAAACAACATACACGCATCTAATAGTCATTAGGATTATAACACGGTTAAGAATAACAAACAATAAATTCCTGAATTGATTTTAGCAGGGCTTCGACGTGAGTGTAATACAAAAAGCCAAGAGTTTCGGAATGAGGAGGCGAGAGGCTTATCTATAGGCCCGGTCCTCATTTACCACAAAACTAAAATTACAAATTTCTATTCTAACCCTGCCCTATTACACGTTAATCAAAATTACAAATTTCTATTCTAACCCTGCCCTATTTCTATCTACGATCTTCAAAACTTCAAAATCTTCAGGACTTCAAGTACTCACTTGTCAGCTTGGTTTTCCAGTCCCAACCAACATTTGTGAGGGCACAGGATCGTATGAGGGAGAAAGGATTTGAGAGAGTTTTGATAATATGGAAGAAAACAATACAATTTATAAATGAAACTATTGTTGGGTATTTATACATAATGAAAGGGTGTGAACCCCCTTGACCTAACCGACACACCGGTTGGTATATAACCGACACACCTATACTGTCACACCACGTCTAAGGCGGAAACACGTGGCGCGACGGTTCAAAAGTATTAAGCCAAGATTAATGCAAACCACAATAGTAATTAAAGAAAAACGGGCATTTATTCAATGCTAATAATCATGTCAAATTATCCATACATAATTATAAATTGTTTTTGAAATTGATAAGGAGGCTCCTCCCTTTATCCCTAAGTCCATGGAATAAAGAGATGAGACCCTTTTACGACATTCCCAACGCCCAACTTGGAGACATCCCCGACCCTGCTCGCCATGCTAACTCCCATCAATCAATTACCTGAAAGATATGTTTGAAAATCGTCAATATATAAATATTGGTGAGTTCACAGGTTTTAATTTAATAAATCTTTATAAAGTGGGAATATCCTTGTTATGACATTTATAGGAGTTGCAAAGTCCTACAATTTACTTGAGCCTATAACCAAACCAAGACAATTAATAATGCCCCCGCCCCAAGTCGTTACTCGGTATTCCTACGACTTTATTTCAGAATAAGTGCACCCCAGGCATACGCCGATGCATTATCGACGCTATCGATTAGGGGTGGGCCTTGTCAGGCACCAATAGTACTATCCAAATATTCCTTTGGTTTCTCATTCCTGAATTAATGATTATAGTGGGGAGGTCTCAACCCCGAGTGGCGATCTTTACTCAAGTATCCAACCCGTCATACAATCCCAACATATCTTTCCCCCGTAAAAACGTTAAATAGTTTAGAAATGGGGCCGTGAGACTCACCTGTAACTGTGCTCGGCTCAAAGAAAATAGTAAAGTTTGTGATCCCGTACCTACAAAGGTTCTAGGCGTATAAGTCACTTACACCTATGGTGTATGTGCCTTGGCAAGTTATACACCCAACTTCCCGACCACGTCTTTATCCCAATTCCCGTTTAATAGTTTCGTATCCTAGGTTCAATGGCGATGGATTACCCTTTCCTTACAAGTCATATATTATCCTTATTAATATTCTTTATGACTTGTACAACATTATACTCGACACGACTCTACCCAACGTATAATTATTTTCCCATTTAAATAATTATACTTAGGGTCGTTTCGCTCGATATAAAGTGTTTTCTTATTATCCGACCCGACTCACTTTGCCACATATTTAGTTTCCCATTTAAATAAATATGCTAAGTCTTTGTCGTTTGGTAACATAATCTTAACGCCCGACTAGACTTACCACACCGTACATTTATTTTCCCATTTAAATAAATGTACTAGGATCTTGTCGGTATTCACGCGTTCGTAGATATATTTCACCTACTCGTCTCGGTTTTCCTTCTCGCATATCTATTTTCCCATTTAAATAGATGTACTAGAATTTCGTCGGAAACGAGTATATGTACATATATCGTCGCGTGGATACTACTTGTTAAGTTCACGTGTCGTTTTAGCGTTTTCAATTTGTTATGTTATGTTTCTCCTTTTCCACGAATATTCTTTCTACACTTAGGAAAGTGTTACGCACGTTTCACCCTTGTTATATATATTTTATTTCCTTAAAATATATATGTATATTTTTATCTCGACGTAATGGCCTTTTCCTCATAAGTCCGTTTACGTTGGTTCGTGTAACTAAGTTTGTTAGTTAGCGTTTTTCATATTTATTTCCGTTGCGCGTTCTCATGGAAGTATTGTTCCTACTTCCGATTCCGAACTTTTTATTTCTTGGAAAAATATACTATGTACGTTTTAGCCCGACTTGTCCAACTTGTTACTCAAAAATGTTTCCGATACTTTTATATTCCCATTTATATAAAAGTATCCCATTTTTGTACAAGTCTTCCCAAGTCTTTATTTTATAAAATCTTACTTTATAAAATACTTGCGTTACTCCATTTATTTTTATAAAACGTCCACTTTATGACATTATTATATCATCCTATGATGATTAAAGTCATCTTCATCTCATTCAAGTCTTTCTCATTTAATATGCCCAAATCATCATCTTCTCAAGTGTATGTGTATTTTATTATTATTTCTTCCAATATTTCATTTATTAACATAAATCCAAGACTCATCAACATTATTATTATTCTTCCATTTCCATTTTTAACAAAACCCATTACTTTTATAAAACTCATCTTTATTACCCAACAATGTACAACTTGCTTTCATAGCACAAAAATATGAACATTCAAGTAATAAAACAATGCAAGACTTACTACTAGCTCAAGGCTAGGGAAGACAAAATCTTGGATTTGGGTGAGGTTTAATGTGTTCTTCCAAGTGGGTTATGCTCCAAGCTCTTGAACACACAAAAGGGGTTTTGAACAATGATGAACTAGAGATGATTTGGGGTTATAAAAATTGAAAGAGAGATGTTGGTGGGGTGGTGCAATGTTACGGCCAAGAAGAAGAAAAGGGGAAGAATTTTTGTGATTTCTTCAAGTGTTCTTCAAGTGATTATATTATCTTACCCAATCTTCCAAAGATCATAAGTATCTTGCAAGGATTGGATGATAATCTTTGTGTAAGATTATGGAAGATTGTGGAAGATATTTAAAAATCTTGGGGATATTATTGGGGTGTTTGGGCCGAAAATTAGAGAGAGGGAGTGGAAAAGTTTTGTTAATTTTTACCCAATACACACTCATGCAAATAATTATTATGATTACAAGCCATCTTATTGGGTTAATTAGATAGAAAAAGATATTAATCATTTGGAGTGGGTCCCTAGGCCGGCCCCTTGGGTGCCTTGGGTGAGGTCCACCTTGCTAAATATTATCCAATATTATGTTTAAGTTAATTCCTTTCGGGTACCGCCCGGGTATTTCTTGAATTTTAACCGCGGTTTACCTCAATATTAAAATACCGTTAATATTCATTAAATTTTGCCTAGTTAAATTACTGATAATTTATTTCGGCTTTTGCCGGGTGAAATTACGTGTTACGCGCGTATCGGGTGCGGTACGCGCACTTTATTCGTTACCGGGAGATTTGTACAATAAGCTTTCACGTATGGCTTTGGGTTTCCAAAACTCATTATATTTTGTGAAAATATTATTTATTTTATATTCCGGGTGTCCGGAGTTCGTTTCGCTTATTTAAGTTTTACCGGGTAATTGCCAGTGTCCATACCGGATAGTTTTGCCTGCGCAGGATCCTATCATGCTTTGCTATTAAACTTATGCATTCCTATGCATTATTTGGGAATTCCTATCTTTCTAAGGCCTCAATTAAATATTCAGCACATAATTACGGTTAATTACGTCAATTGCGTTTAATTAATTAGTACGGGATTACCTCAATTTTGCCGGTTGTTACATTCTCCCCCCGTTAAGAGAATTCCGTCCCGGAATTCACTTTGAGCTCTCCGGTATAGGGGTCTTCTCGAATAGGGCGGGATACTTTTGCTTCATTCGGTCCAGCCTTTCCCACGTGAACTCCGGTCCACGCTTGGCATTCCAACGCACTTTGACCAATCTGATCTTACTGCGTCTTAGCTTTTGGACCTTCCAATCGGTTACTTCGATTGGCTCTTCGACGAAGTGTAACTTGTCGTCAATGTGGATTTCGTCTGCGGGGATGATGAGGGTTTCGTCGGATAAGCACTTTTTCAAGTTCGACACGTGGAACGTGTCATGTACACCATTAAGTTCTTGTGGTAACTTGAGCTTGTACGCTACGGGGCCTACTCTGGACAGGATTTCGAATGGTCCAACATATCGTGGGTTCAGTTTTCCGCGCTTCCCAAAGCGCGCGACACCTTTCCAAGGTGACACCTTTAGTAGGACCCTGTCTCCGACTTGAAATTCCAAGGGCTTCCTCCTCATGTCTGCGTAGCTTTTCTGTCGGTCACGTGCCGCTTTGAGACGTTCTCTAATCAGAAAGACCTTATCCGTCGTTTCTTGAACAATTTCGGGCCCGGTAAGTTGCTTTTCGCCAACTTCGGCCCAACATAGAGGCGATCTACACTTGCGTCCGTATAGAGCTTCAAAAGGTGCAGCTTGAATGCTCGTGTGGTAGCTGTTGTTATACGAAAACTCTACCAGTGGCAAGTGTGTATCCCAACTTCCGCTGAAATCGATTGCGCATGCCCGTAGCATATCTTCCAAGGTCTGGATGGTTCGTTCACTCTGACCATCGGTTTGTGGATGATATGCGGTACTCATGTCAAGGCGAGTACCGAGGGCTTCATTCAAACTTTCCCAAAATCTTGAGGTGAAACGACTATCTCGATCGGAGATGATGGAGATAGGTACACCGTGTTTCGACACAACTTCCTTAATATACAAACGGGTCAGTTTCTCCAACTAATCCGTTTCGCGAATGGGGAGGAAGTGTGCGGATTTTGTCAATCAATCAACGATTACCCAGATCATGTCATGGCCGCTTGTTGTCCTTGGTAACTTGGTAATGAAATCCATAGTGATCCTTTCCCATTTCCATTCTGGTATTTCCGGTTGCTGGAGCAAGCCGGATGGTTTCTGATGCTCGGCCTTGACCTTCGCGCAAGTCAAACATCGCGCAACATATGCCGCTATATCCCTCTTGAAATTTGGCCACCAGTAAAATTCCTTTAGATCATGGAACATCTTGTCTGCTCCAGGGTGAACCGAATATCGCGAACTGTGGGCTTCGGCCAATACCAGTTCACGCAATCCACCGTACACTGGTACCCAAATTCTATTCATGAAATACAGAGCTTGATCCGCTTTTGACTCCAGTGAATCAACCATCTTCCGCAACCTTTCACCTTTGACATTCTCGGGTTTAAGAGCGTTAGTTTGAGCTTCACGAATCCGGTCGGTCAGGTTCGTGTGGATGGTTAGACCCAAAGCTCGGACACGCAGTGGCTTAACCCGTTCCTTGCGACTCAAGGCGTCGGCTACGACGTTTGCCTTCCCGGGATGGTACTTTATCTCACAATCGTAATCGTTCAATAATTCGACCCATCGCCGTTGTCGCATGTTCAGTTCCTTCTGGTCAAAGATGTGCTGCAAACTTTTATGATCAGTGAAGATCGTACACTTGGTTCCGTACAGATAGTGTCTCCATATCTTGAGTGCGAATACCACGGCTCCTAGTTCCAGATCATGTGTGGTGTAATTCTTCTCGTGAAGTTTTAGCTGTCTGGAAGCATAGGCTATGACCTTCTCTCGCTGCATCAATACACAACCCAATCCCTGATGAGAGGCGTCACAGTAAACTACGAAGTCTTCCGTACCATCGGGGAGTGATAGTATTGGTGCGCCACATAACTTATCCTTCAGCAACTGAAACGCTGCTTCCTGCCTTTCCGTCCATTCAAACTTCTTATCCTTTTGGGTTAGCATGGTTAAAGACTGTGCTATTTTAGAAAAGTTCTCGATGAACCTTCTGTAGTAACCCGCAAGGCCAAGAAATTGTCGTACTTCAGTAGGCGTTCTAGGGGCGTCCCAATTCTTGATTGCTTCGATCTTGGCGGGATCGACATGTATATCCTTTTCATTCACCACGTGGCCTAAAAAGTGAACCTCTCGAATCCAAAAATCACATTTTGAAAACTTAGCATAGAGTTTCTCTTTGCGTAGTACCTCGAGGATTAATCGAAGATGATCCTCGTGTTCCTCCTTAGTGCGTGAGTAGATCAAGATGTCATCAATGAAGACAATGACAAATTTGTCCAAGTATGGCTTGCACACTCGGTTCATCAAGTCCATGAAAACAGCTGGTGCGTTAGTTAACCCGAATGGCATAACCAGAAACTCATAGTGCCCATAACGAGTCCTGAATGCTGTTTTTGGCACGTCTTCTTCTTGAATACGCAACTGATGATAACCGGACCTTAGATCGATCTTGGAGTAGAAACTGGATCCTTGAAGTTGATCAAACAAATCGTCGATCCTGGGAAGAGGATAGCGATTTTTAATAGTTAGCTTGTTCAGTTCTCGATAGTCGATGCACATTCGAAAAGTGCCATCCTTCTTCTTCACGAATAAGACGGGAGCTCCCCAGGGTGAGAAGCTTGGTCTTATGAAACCTTTGTCTAACAACTCTTGCAGTTGTCCAGACAGTTCCTGCATCTCAGAAGGAGCTAGGCGATATGGCGATCGCGCTACTGGCGCTGCTCCTGGAACAAGGTCGATGCGAAACTCGACTTGTCGGGGTGGTGGCAATCCCGGCAAATCTTCTGGGAACACATCTGGAAAGTCTCTGGCTATTGGAATGTCTTCTAGCTTCCGCTCGTCGGCCTTCTTGTCTACTACGTGCGCCAAGAATGCGACGAGACCTTCCCTTAGACACTTCCTGGCTTTCATGCTGGTAATAATTCTCAATGGTGTTCCACGCCTTTCCCCTTGGATCGATAGGGTTTCACCGCTTGCGAGGGGAACTTGAATTACTTTGTCATTGCACACGACGACGGCGCGGTGTGCGGATAGCCAATCCATGCCAACGACTATGTCAAAGCTACCCAGTACGACTGGCAATAGCTCAATGTCAAACTCATGACCACAGAGATCCAACTTACAATCCTTCGCTACCTCTCGAGTTTCTATAGTCTTACCGTTAGCTAGTTCGATAGAGTATGGTGTGTCTAGCTTACTAGTCTTTAAACCAAGTAATCTTTTAAATTCGACAGATACGAAGCTAAAATCAGCGCCAGTATCAAACAATACTGAAGCATAATGACCATTTAGAGGGAACGTACCAGTGACCACATTAGGGTCTTGTCGTGCGTCACCGGCACCAATCACGAACGCTCGCCCACGGGCTTGGTTGTTAACTTTGGGGCAGTCCCTCTTCCAATGATCGAGCGATCCACATGAGAAACAGGGCCTCGCTCCACTGTTCTTTGGCGCTCCTGATCTGCAGTCTTCTGTCTTGTGCCCCGAACGACGGCACTTACCGCAGATCACTTCGTTCCTGCCCTGATAACCTTGCTTCCCATTATTTCCACGTCCAGTGGCCACATACCCTTTTCCTTTCTTCCCTGAACCTGATGATCCATCCTTTTTCCTTTCATCGCGCTTACGCTTCCCAAACCTTGGCCTATTTCCCTGTTCACTTGACCCGACGACTGAACTTGTACCCAGATTCTTACCCTCAACACTGCTGGACTCAGTAAGCTTCAATCCTGATACTTTCCGGATTAGAGTGCCCATTCGGATGGCGTCTTCAGTGAGGCTTAAGGCGAGGTCGATAGCTTCGCGCATGGTTGTAGGTTTGGAAGCAGTGACCATGCCGCGTATCTGTGGTGCCAGTCCGAAGAGGTATCTTTCCACCTTCTTGCTTTCCGGGGTGACCAGGCGAGGCACTAACCGGGAGAGGTCATGGAATCTGGACGTGTAACCAGCTACGTCCGGTCCAACCATGGCGAGGTTCCAGAACTCAGTCTCTAGCTTCTGCACTTCACTTGCCGGGCAGTACTCGGCGATCATTAGTTCTTTCAACTCCAACCATGATAAGGAGTAAGCAGCATCATCTCCCAGTGTCTGCACTTGGTTGTTCCACCAGGTCAGAACTTGGTCCAGAAACAGGTTGGTGGCATACATGACAGCCTGTCGTGGGGTACAGCTGCTAATACGAATCACGGCTTCGGTCTTCTCGAACCACTTGACTAGTCCGACAGAACCTTCAGTGCCGCTGAAGTTCAGTGGTTTGCAGTCCAGGAAAGCTTTAAACGTGCAGCCACGTTCTCGTGAGGCCGTTTCTGCAATAATAAAGCGATATATTATATAAGGTAGGAGTTTCACGAAGACTCCTGCTGTATATACCCGACGTCTTCTTACCAGTAGGGGAGGTTTCGCGTCTGTCGCTCCCGGTTCGGTCTCGCGACCTTTCGGTGCGCGTGGCATTGTGTTCTGCGAGAGCTTGGGCGATACGTCCCGAAACTAGGGTTTCAAGCTCCTCGGGTGTCGTGGGCAGTCTTTCATTTCCACTGTTGCTTCTGGTGGCTGGTGCCATGTTTCTTCAATAATCAATATCAAAGGTTAATTTTTGGCGATCATTCATACAATATCGTCACATATACAGTATAAACAACAACACAACATACGCACACAATAATCACCATAACAACATCACACAATCACAATATGAACAGAACAAGTAATAATAATCGTAGACAATCACAACACATATTTTACCATAACAAAATTTTCATTAATTTCAATACCATGAGTACAATGATTTGTTCATAATAACAAAAACCGAGGATACATTCCTCATACATTGCTCTTTTGAAATACACTAGAAATATAATGTCATATACCGGCACAATCCCGCTCAGCTAGGCAAAAATGCAGATGGGTGCTATAACCCATGCTGTGCTATCATACTACTACTACTACTACTACTGCTACTATGTCCGTGAGTGATCTCCCAAGCGTCCCTGATGTATCGCTACTGTGGCGGCGGCGGCGGCGGGTGCTGGTACTGGTACTGGGGTGCGCACATGCTAATGGTCATACTGATCGCCATAATGCGATCGTACAAGAATTGGCGATGCGCAAAGTGTGCGTCGCCCGTAAGGCCACAATGAGCGTCCATGCTCAGCAGCTCCTCAGCATAATGTGCCAGTGCATCCCTGGCATCAATGATCCTGGCCCACATGAGCTGGGCCTGCTGCTCCATCTGACTCACGGTGCGCTGCACCGTGTCGGTGAGGGTCTGGAAATCCCTCTCTAGTGAGATCACCGTGGACCATGCTGGTCCTGACAGTGGGGCCATCCCGTGGGGCTGCGACGGCCCGGGGATGTCAGTGTACGTCGGCTGGGACGGGCCGACGATATCGGGTATGGGTAGGGGTGTGAAGGGTGGGGCAAAGCCCGGTAATCCGGTGAAGTAATAGGGTGGTACCTGGTACGGGTCTCCCGCACCTAGAGTATATGGTGCAAATGGGGGTATCAAAAATGGGGCTCCTGCATCCATAGTGAATGGTGCAGGCGGTGGTGTAGGGAGCATCTCGGGTAGGGGTGGTAGTGTGGGAAAAGTGGTGATGGGTAGTGTCGTGGATACGGGTGAGGGGACTATAAGCTCGGCGAGTGGGACCATGAGAGGCTGGGTGACAGTGACCCACTCTGGAGCGGATATCACAGTGGTAGGGGTGGGAGGGCTAGCAGTGGCGTGAGCTGCCAGTCCTGCTCGGTGCAGCTCAGAACTGCGGGCTGAGCTGCCCTCAAGGATGTGCCCAGTAGAAGCTGGACCATCCTGCGGTACGGGCTCGGGCATGGCGGGTAGGGTGGCTGGGGTAGTGGTAGCATGCCCTGTCATCGGAGCGACGTGCTCCTCCTGGCCTGCTGGTGGGATCGGCACAGCAATGTGCTCCACCGATGCAGTTGACTCATCGTCAGAGTCATCGGATATCCACCCGTTGTGTCCTCGGCAGACAGGCACGAGTCTCATGCCAGAGGGAACGGGGATAGGTGGGGTAGGTAAGGGCTCACGATCAACAGGTGCGCGTCGGTCGTATGGGGACTCAACAGTCTCCGACTGTGTAGGGATAGGTCTCGAAGGACCTGCGCAGCCTACAGGGAAGTCCCTGACGGCTCGGATGGGAAGTGCTGGCAGTGGTGCTGCCTGGAATGGCACTAGAGGCAAGTCAGCCTCGGCCATCGGTAGGTCGGCCACGGCGGCCATGTCGCCTCCAGCGGGGGCCCACGCTGGGTCCTCGCTCGGGTCTGTCTCGTCGGAGCTATCTCCGTCGGCGCCCTCCATGGCGGCATCAACCTCCATCTCGTCGTCCTCGGGATCGAGTATCACCACCTCGATCGGCTCCGCTGGCGGTGCTGGGATGATCTGAAGGCTACTGTCGTAGCTCGGTGCTACGCTCCCTGCGTTTGACATCCTGGCAAAAGAACCGTACTAATATTTAAGTATTATTCGTTAGGTAGTTAAGGCACATATCTACGGTACTCTTCCTAACCTTCTAACACAAAAATAATACGTATACTTACCATGGCTAGCTTGGTCGGAATCTCCATATACCCAAATGGTCGTTGGAAAAATTTATTTTATTGCGTTTCGCATTTATTTTGAAAGATTTTGAACCAAATCCGGTTATATTTTAGATTTTTAAAATGCTAATTCGCTATAACCTTGGCTCTGATACCACTTTCTGTCACACCACGTCTAAGGCGGAAACACGTGGCGCGACGGTTCAAAAGTATTAAGCCAAGATTAATGCAAACCACAATAGTAATTAAAGAAAAACGGGCATTTATTCAATGCTAATAATCATGTCAAATTATCCATACATAATTATAAATTGTTTTTGAAATTGATAAGGAGGCTCCTCCCTTTATCCCTAAGTCCATGGAATAAAGAGATGAGACCCTTTTACGACATTCCCAACGCCCAACTTGGAGACATCCCCGACCCTGCTCGCCATGCTAACTCCCATCAATCAATTACCTGAAAGATATGTTTGAAAATCGTCAATATATAAATATTGGTGAGTTCACAGGTTTTAATTTAATAAATCTTTATAAAGTGGGAATATCCTTGTTATGACATTTATAGGAGTTGCAAAGTCCTACAATTTACTTGAGCCTATAACCAAACCAAGACAATTAATAATGCCCCCGCCCCAAGTCGTTACTCGGTATTCCTACGACTTTATTTCAGAATAAATGCACCCCAGGCATACGCCGATGCATTATCGACGCTATCGATTAGGGGTGGGCCTTGTCAGGCACCAATAGTACTATCCAAATATTCCTTTGGTTTCTCATTCCTGAATTAATGATTATAGTGGGGAGGTCTCAACCCCGAGTGGCGATCTTTACTCAAGTATCCAACCCGTCATACAATCCCAACATATCTTTCCCCCGTAAAAACGTTAAATAGTTTAGAAATGGGGCCGTGAGACTCACCTGTAACTGTGCTCGGCTCAAAGAAAATAGTAAAGTTTGTGATCCCGTACCTACAAAGGTTCTAGGCGTATAAGTCACTTACACCTATGGTGTATGTGCCTTGGCAAGTTGTACACCCAACTTCCCGACCACGTCTTTATCCCAATTCCCGTTTAATAGTTTCGTATCCTAGGTTCAATGGCGATGGATTACCCTTTCCTTACAAGTCATATATTATCCTTATTAATATTCTTTATGACTTGTACAACATTATACTCGACACGACTCTACCCAACGTATAATTATTTTCCCATTTAAATAATTATACTTAGGGTCGTTTCGCTCGATATAAAGTGTTTTCTTATTATCCGACCCGACTCACTTTGCCACATATTTAGTTTCCCATTTAAATAAATATGCTAAGTCTTTGTCGTTTGGTAACATAATCTTAACGCCCGACTAGACTTACCACACCGTACATTTATTTTCCCATTTAAATAAATGTACTAGGATCTTGTCGGTATTCACGCGTTCGTAGATATATTTCACCTACTCGTCTCGGTTTTCCTTCTCGCATATCTATTTTCCCATTTAAATAGATGTACTAGAATTTCGTCGGAAACGAGTATATGTACATATATCGTCGCGTGGATACTACTTGTTAAGTTCACGTGTCGTTTTAGCGTTTTCAATTTGTTATGTTATGTTTCTCCTTTTCCACGAATATTCTTTCTACACTTAGGAAAGTGTTACGCACGTTTCACCCTTGTTATATATATTTTATTTCCTTAAAATATATATGTATATTTTTATCTCGACGTAATGGCCTTTTCCTCATAAGTCCGTTTACGTTGGTTCGTGTAACTAAGTTTGTTAGTTAGCGTTTTTCATATTTATTTCCGTTGCGCGTTCTCATGGAAGTATTGTTCCTACTTCCGATTCCGAACTTTTTATTTCTTGGAAAAATATACTATGTACGTTTTAGCCCGACTTGTCCAACTTGTTACTCAAAAATGTTTCCGATACTTTTATATTCCCATTTATATAAAAGTATCCCATTTTTGTACAAGTCTTCCCAAGTCTTTATTTTATAAAATCTTACTTTATAAAATACTTGCGTTACTCCATTTATTTTTATAAAACGTCCACTTTATAAAATATACTTTTTACATAAAATGCTCAAGTATGCTACTATTATTTACCAAATCTACCTTGTAAATTATTACTTACACTTTTGACACCAATCTTTCCATTATTGTGTTTTTGGACTAATAGTTTTCTAAAATATCTATTTTAGTCCCTCAACTTCCAAAGTTGTCATATTAGTCCTTTAACTCATACTTGTTGCATTTTTCATTTAATCTTACAAAGTTAATATTTTTCTCTTCCACTTTAGTGGACTTTGAAGAACCATTTTCTTAATGCCTTGTTGTTTTTACTTCTTTTTACTTTTAATGATCTTCTAATCCATCCTAGATGTCATTAACATGTTTATTCCATATTTTTATCCAAAACATCCAATTTTCACTCATCCAAGTGAGTGGACTTTGAAGATGAAACTTTTTCATCTATGTCTTTCTAACTTATTTTAATATTTTTATGACATTATTATATCATCCTATGATGATTAAAGTCATCTTCATCTCATTCAAGTCTTTCTCATTTAATATGCCCAAATCATCATCTTCTCAAGTGTATGTGTATTTTATTATTATTTCTTCCAATATTTCATTTATTAACATAAATCCAAGACTCATCAACATTATTATTATTCTTCCATTTCCATTTTTAACAAAACCCATTACTTTTATAAAACTCATCTTTATTACCCAACAATGTACAACTTGCTTTCATAGCACAAAAATATGAACATTCAAGTAATAAAACAATGCAAGATTTACTACTAGCTCAAGGCTAGGGAAGACAAAATCTTGGATTTGGGTGAGGTTTAATGTGTTCTTCCAAGTGGGTTATGCTCCAAGCTCTTGAACACACAAAAGGGGTTTTGAACAATGATGAACTAGAGATGATTTGGGGTTATAAAAATTGAAAGAGAGATGTTGGTGGGGTGGTGCAATGTTACGGCCAAGAAGAAGAAAAGGGGAAGAATTTTTGTGATTTCTTCAAGTGTTCTTCAAGTGATTATATTATCTTACCCAATCTTCCAAAGATCATAAGTATCTTGCAAGGATTGGATGATAATCTTTGTGTAAGATTATGGAAGATTGTGGAAGATATTTAAAAATCTTGGGGATATTATTGGGGTGTTTGGGCCGAAAATTAGAGAGAGGGAGTGGAAAAGTTTTGTTAATTTTTACCCAATACACACTCATGCAAATAATTATTATGATTACAAGCCATCTTATTGGGTTAATTAGATAGAAAAAGATATTAATCATTTGGAGTGGGTCCCTAGGCCGGCCCCTTGGGTGCCTTGGGTGGGGTCCACCTTGCTAAATATTATCCAATATTATGTTTAAGTTAATTCCTTTCGGGTACCGCCCGGGTATTTCTTGAATTTTAACCGCGGTTTACCTCAATATTAAAATACCGTTAATATTCATTAAATTTTGCCTAGTTAAATTACTGATAATTTATTTCGGCTTTTGCCGGGTGAAATTACGTGTTACGCGCGTATCGGGTGCGGTACGCGCACTTTATTCGTTACCGGGAGATTTGTACAATAAGCTTTCACGTATGGCTTTGGGTTTCCAAAACTTATTATATTTTGTGAAAATATTATTTATTTTATATTCCGGGTGTCCGGAGTTCGTTTCGCTTATTTAAGTTTTACCGGGTAATTGCCAGTGTCCATACCGGATAGTTTTGCCTGCGCAGGATCCTATCATGCTTTGCTATTAAACTTATGCATTCCTATGCATTATTTGGGAATTCCTATCTTTCTAAGGCCTCAATTAAATATTCAGCACATAATTACGGTTAATTACGTCAATTGCGTTTAATTAATTAGTACGGGATTACCTCAATTTTGCGTGTTGTTACATATACAAACTTAGGATATCTAATAATATGTGTATTATATATAATACTTAGGATAAGATGGAAATCAAGTAATTATGTCTAACATTCTCCCCCCTAATTCTTGATTTCCCCAAGGTCTTCAACTCCTATGAGACTTCGCATCTCGATGAACTTTATCCTTGGTAATGCCTTGGTGAGGATGTCGGCTTTCTGCATCTCTCCACTGATATGATCAACTTGTATCTGCTCGTTCTCTATGCATTCTCTGATAAAATGATACCTTGTGTTGATATGCTTTGATCTTCCATGAAACACAGGATTCTTCATGAGTTGTATTGCTGACTTGTTATCTACTCGTAGACTTATCTTCTTTGGTCTTTCACCTGTGAGTTCGCTTAGTACTCCTTGTAGCCATATTGCTTGACATGCTGCTGATGTTGCTGCCATAAATTCAGATTCACATGATGATAAAGCTACTGTGTTTTGCTTCTGACTTGTCCATGTGATAGGTGAATCTTTGTAGTAGAATATCGTTCCTGTGGTTCCTTTTCCATCTTCTTGGTCTCCATGACTGCTGTCGCTGTAACCAATGATTTCTGCTTCTTTTCCTTTGCTATATTGAATTCCATAATTCAATGTGCCTTTGATATATCTTATCAAATGTTTAACTGCCTTCATGTGAGTCGTCTTTGGTTTCTCCATGAATCTGCTCACGTATCCAACTGCGTAGGTGATATCTGGTCTGGTATGTGTAAGATACCTTAAGCTTCCAATTAGCTTTCTGTATTCTGTCTCATTGACTGGTTCACTCTCGTCTTCTTTAGCTAGCTTCAGACCTGGTTTCATTGCTGTCTTTGTTGGATTGCAGTCTTCTAGTCTAGCTTCTTTGATAACTTTCTTGGCGTAGGCTGATTGCTTCAACTGTATCCTTCCTTGTGCTTGGCGTACTTCTATCCCTAGATAGTATGTGAGTGGTCCTAAATCACTCATCTCAAACTTGCCTTGCATTTCCTTCTTGAAGCTTGATATGTCCTTCATTGAACTTCCTGTCACTATTATGTCATCGACATAAACTCCTATAATGATTGTTGACTGTCTTGAAGTTCTCTTGTATACTGCTTGTTCTTGTGGACATCTTATAAATCCTATCTCCTTTAGGATGTTGTTCAGCCTTATATTCCATGCTCTTGGTGCTTGCTTCAAACCATATAGAGCCTTCTTTAGCTTGTAGACTAGGTTTTCTTTTCCTTTCTTTATGAATCCATCTGGTTGTGATACGTAGACATCTTCCTTTAATTCACCATGTAGGAATGCTGATTTTACATCCAAATGATGTACTTCCCATCCTTTCTGTGCTGCCAATGCTAGTAGTAGCCTGATTGTTTCCATTCTTGCAACGGGTGCAAATACTTCATTGTAGTCTATACCTTCTTGTTGTACATACCCTTTTGCTACTAATCTGGCCTTATGCTTGGTGATCTGTCCACTTGCGTCTCTCTTGACCTTGAATACCCATTTTAGACCTATTGGTTTCTGACTTGTGGGGAGCGTAGTCAGTGTCCAAGTATTATTCTTCTCTATGGAATCTATCTCGTTTTCCATTGCTTCTATCCATTGTGGGTAATCTGCTGCTTCTTTGTAGTTTGCAGGTTCTTCATCATATGCTAGATAAAGATGTTCATAATCTTCTGGTCTAAGAGGTTCTGTGGCTGCATAGATGTCATTAAGTGATCTAAGGGCTCGAACTGGTCTATTTAAGGAGCCTGGTGAGTCTTCTAACTCTTGAGTACTTGTCTCAACTGCTGGATCACTTGTCGGTGTCTCTTGAACCGTTATTGGAGTTCTTGTAGCTGTGATTGGACTGCTGAAGAATTCATTATCACTCTCTTGGTCTTCACTGTCCTCATTATTCTCTTCTTGTACAGCTTCATTTTCTGAATCTCCATGTATCTCAAATCTTGTCCAAGATGGTTCGTCTTCACTTCCTTCTTTCAAGTAGTTGTACCAATCCCATGGTTCATTCTCTATGAATTGGACATCTCTACTGATATGTATCTTCTCTTCTATGGGATCATATAATCTGTAGGCCTTGGAACCATTCTCGTTTCCTAGATGTACCATTTTCTTGCTTCTGTCTTCTAACTTCTTCAAATAGGGCGTTATTACCTTTGCATATGCTGTGCATCCAAATACTCTAATGTGCTTGATATTGGGTGCCTTTCCATTCACTGCTTCGTAGGGTGTCATTCCCTGTAGTGCTTTAGTAGGTAACCGATTTTGTATATAAATCGCTTGTCTTGTTGCTTCTGCCCATAAGTTCTGTGGTACGTTCATAGCCTTTAACATGCTTCTTGTCATACTCATTACTGAACGGTTTTTCCTTTCTACTACACCATTCTGCTGAGGTGTGTAAGGTGCTGTAAGTTGTCTGAGGATTCCTTTGTCCTCACAATACGTGGTAAGTGCTTTAGAAGTAAATTCTCCTCCACGATCCGTTCTTAATCTCTTGAGCTTGTGACTTGTCTCTGTCTGAGCTTCACATAGGAATTTCTTGAAATTCTCATAAACTTGATCTTTTGACTTAAGCATGTAGATCCACATATATCTTGAATAATCGTCAACTATCAGGAAGAAATAGTTGTTGCCTGCTAATGATGTGGGTGTGATTGGTCCACATAAATCTGCATGTACGAGTTCTAGAGGTCTCGTAGCTCTAAAACTTGCTTGAGAGGGAAACGGAAGCCTGCTTTGTTTTCCCGTAATACATGCATCACATACTTGAGATGGGTGCCTAATATTTGGTATTCCATGTGCCATTCCTTTAACGCTTAGCTGTCGTAGTGAATCGAAATTTGCGTGTCCCATACGTGCATGCCATAACCATGCAGGTAAATCTATTATGGCTTGTAAACAAATCGGACTTGTTATTCTGAGCCTTACTTTGTAGAGTCTATTCTTAGCTCTTGGGACTTTCATCAATAGGTTGCTGAAGGCGTCATAAATCCATAGATAATCATTCTCCATAATCACTTTACATCCATTTTCTGTAACTTGCCCGAGGCTTAGGATGTTGCTTTGGACTGTTGGAATGTAGTAGACTTCTGTAACTAGTCTTTGTTCTCCATTATTGCATTCCAATAATATTGAGCCTTTACCTTTGATGTTGGCACATGATCCATCTCCAAACTTTACACTTCCTGCTATCTTTTCATCCAACTCTGTGAAATAGGAGTGTCTTCCTGTCATATGATTGCTTGCTCCATTGTCCAAATACCATATTTCACTTCCATTATCTTCACTGTGATAACGTTCTGGTATGACTTTCTTCTCTTCTAGAACTACACTACTTTCTTCACCGACTGCCATAAGTAATGTGGGATCCTCTTCTTCCATTACTAGGTGAGATTCTTCTTGTTTACTTCGAGGTTTAGGACATCTGGGAGCTATGTGTCCTAATTCATTGCAGTTGTAGCATCTTACACTGCTGCGATCCTTCTTGGGCTTGTAACTACTGTCGTCATGACGATTCTTAGTGGGATTTCGATCACTTCTCTGATCTTGATGGCCATTTCTGTCAAAGTTCTTTCTCTCATTTCTTTGACTTCTATTGAACTTCCTAAAGTTCTGTCTACCTCGATTCTGATTGTAGTTCCTGTTGTTGCTGTAAGGCCTTCTATCTTGCCTTGTAAATAACAGCTTCTCTTGACCGGCTGGTCCATATTTCTTCTCATCTCTTGACTTAAGGCGTTCCTCATAAGCTTTAAGTCTACCAAGCGCTTCATCTAACGTCATGGTATCTATATCTGAATATTGCTCTATGGATGCAATAATCTGTAGGAACCTCTCTGGTATGGAGTCCAGCAATTTTCGTACCAACATCGACTCTTCAATTGTCGTTCCTAGGGTTTTTGACTTTGTACTAATCGCACTTAACCTACCAGCAAACTGGTCTATGGTTTCTGTCTCTCTCATTGATATCATCTCAAATTCTGTGCGTAATGATTAAAGTCTTGCTTTCTGGACTCGGTCAATTCCAATAAATCTTGTCTTTAATGCTTCCCAGATTTCTCTCGCTGTAGGATGTGATGCCACCTGCATCACCATATCCTCTGGAATTGCCTGAAAGAGATAGGCAATCGCTGTCCTATCCTTCTTTACATCTACCGTCGACGTGCCTTCTGTGGGTTCCACTACTTCCCAAAGACCATTTGCACTCAATATTGCTTTAACACGAACAACCCAAATCGTGTAATTCGTAGATGTCAACATCGGTGTCTGGAGGCTAAAAGTGAGAGTCTCCTTCGTGACTGTCTCCTTTGTTGTCATTGTGGGTTTAACGGGCGTCTTCTGCGGACTTTTGTTCTTTTTCTTCCCTATTGTCCAAATCTATTATGGACTATCCCACGCTTCAATGGAACTCTTATTTGACTACCCTTTGTCAAACTCTAATATGATATCTCGAAAAATATTATTTGCTTAACAAAGTTTTGATATTTGTAGGCGCCTTTTACAAAGTACCAAGATCTTTGTTATAATATTCTCGTATACCACTATTGTTCCTCTAACCAAATTCTAAAAGTCAATTCTATGACTTGGTAATCCTCCACAAATGATCGACTAGTGTTTTGCAATAACACCTTTTCTCAATCTAAAACACCTTTTCTAAAAACAAACCACTATGTTTTTCTACTTTGCTTCAATCTTATCTTTTTCTTTTCTGTTTTTTTTTCTCAAACCAGTGAACAAACCCGTAAATAAACACTGGATAATACCTTTCTAAATTTCCCTCTAATATAATATAATTTCGTGGTGTTTGACTTCTGAAAAGTCAACTTTGTCTTCTACAAACTTTCCCACGAAAAACAACCCACTGCCAAATCAAGGAACCCCTATGTTCCGATTAATTCTTATAATCTTAATCCTAAATCTGTTCTAAATTAACAGACTTTGATCCTATGATCTTGGATAATATTCGAATACTTCTGGTATGATCCCGAAAAAATCCGATTCTAAACCCGATTGAAAATGATCTTAATCTTCAATATTTTCTGTGATATGGTTGAAAAAATGATGGGTTCTGTATCAACGATTGTTCGAAATGATGTTAAGATTGGTTTGACTGTTCTGTTCGAAATTTTTTTTTTGGCGGGAAACTTTGTTGGATAAACACGAACAGAGTAAACACTTGATTTTGTGTTTTTCTAACTTGGATTAGGATTGGGTATTCGAATATGATAATATAAAGAAGGCAGGGATAGATAGAACCGATTGTTTGCGATCAAAGGATTTGTCTGAAAGTTCCGGTGACTCGCCGGAAATTCTGGTTTTGGCCGAAATTTCTTGTCCGGTTGTCTTCTTCGCTTACAATGGTTATAAACCTTTGGTATTGATCTTTCTTCGAATCCTGATTGGCCTTGAGTGTGTTCCAATAAACGAACGAACAACCTCCGGTTATCTCTGTTCTTCGAGAAAAACAGAGTGTCTTCTATGTCTTCGGTGTACTATGATCTGTTGGAACAAACTTAATAATTGAACCGCTCTGATGCCAAATGTGAGGGCACAGGATCGTATGAGGGAGAAAGGATTTGAGAGAGTTTTGATAATATGGAAGAAAACAATACAATTTATAAATGAAACTATTGTTGGGTATTTATACATAATGAAAGGGTGTGAACCCCCTTGACCTAACCGACACACCGGTTGGTATATAACCGACACACCTATACAAACTTAGGATATCTAATAATATGTGTATTATATATAATACTTAGGATAAGATGGAAATCAAGTAATTATGTCTAACAACATTGATCTCGTAAGCAAAGGAGATATGAGTAACTCTATGAAACTTCATTGCTTGATCAATATCACAGCATAAGTGGTTGCTTGTACTTATCAGTGACTTCAATACGGTTCCAATTAATTATGAAAAATGTCACTCTCTAACAAAATCTTCATCCAGTTGGTTAGATATATAACAATTTTATTTTCATTTTGTAAAATGGGTTCTCATATTTCTGGCGGTTGATGTGACACTGACATTGATAAGGATAACCAATGGTTAAGATGGGTGGGTGGCCAGTCACATGGACTTCATTTTATGTAAATTATAGCATCTAAGGGTAAAATGATAAATTAGCTCTTAAAAAAAAGGGTAAGATGATAAATAATTGTTGAGGTAACTTTTTTTTTTCTTCTTATTTTACCGTACTTTGAAACGTACAAAAGATGAAAACTAATATTAATATTAATATTAATATACCACAACAAAGGAAAACTAATATCTTAGTTAACGAATTTATTGACAATTAAAATTCATTTAAAGAACAATACAATAGAATGCAAGCAACATGGTGCCTTCTCGATCAAAGCTTGTTATGAAGCTTCAAAGAAGCAATAACAATAAGAAGAAGATAAGCTATGCCAGCAGCAAATGACAGAAAAACTGCTATGGCTACCTGGTGGCAAAATTTACCGAACACATTACACACCTTGTCCCAGCGCACATGTGAGTTGCCATTGTAGCCGATCAACCCGATAGAACCGGTTGCTCCGATGGCCGAGAACAGCAGCCCCACCATCACCAAGTCTAAAACAGTCACCAACAATGACATCAGCTTGTTTCTGCCTCTTGTTACTAGTATGAGAATCAATGATGTTGCTCCATACAAGCAAGCGATTGAATTTGCAATCACGAAATACCTGCCACGTGAAATTGGAGTCTTAGATCTGAGTCGGTATGATATGAGATCTGGAATCACAACTAATTATCTTGAAAACAGGATGAATGTTATTGGCATTTCTCTAGGTGTAAATACCTGCCACGAGACGCTTATGATCTATTCAAGATCGGCTAGTTAAAAGCTCGAATTATTTAAATAAGCTCAAGCTAAAACAAAGTTTGTAATACTCAAACCGAGCCAGAAACTTCACTTTATCTAGCTCAAACCTAACTAACCTTTTTTTTATAATATTTATAATAATTCTTATCACATATGTAAAATTACCTCTTATTGTGATGGAATATATCCCCATTGATATAAAAAAAAAAAAAAATAGGAAGAGTAAAATTATACAATATTTAAAAAAAACTAATATAATATTATGTTATGTATAAAAGTTATAATAATTATATAAAAATTAGTTAATATAATAAACAATTCAAGTTCAAGCTTAGAAATAAAGCTCAAAACGAGCTGAGCTTGAGCTCGAGCCTCATAAGTAAAGTAGCACATCTCGAGCTCGAGCTCTCGTATGTAAACGAGCACAAATTCCTCGAGTTTATATAAAGAGAGAGAGAGAGAGAGAGAAAGTTACATACACAAATGCGGACATTTGATTCCACTTAGCAGTGACCGGGAGGTCCACAGGAGGAAGCGTAGTAACGAGCGTGATAGGAACGGTTGTGGTCTGCTTATTGACTCCGAGAAGGACCGCAGCGACCAAAGTGAGTGCAAGTGCTAAAAACCTCACAAGCAAATCCTTGCTGTTGAAGGTTGACCTTCTGTTGACCACCTCCACGTCCTTGAATTGCGTCTCCATTATATATGTGTAACTGCAGTTGCAGAAACAAATTGGTATGAAGAAGAATATGCAGTATGTGAATATATATATAAGCGACCCATTGGTTAGTGGTAAAATTCCGGCTCTAGGTGCCTATCAGACAAAATAACTGTTCATATTGTTGTAGTCAATATCTTTATAACATGATGGGCTAGTGGTCCATTGTTCAGGCCCATTTTAAGGATTTAAAACTCTGTCATTTTTATAAATACCAGTGGGTAACTCGCGTGTTGCGCCGGAACTAAAAATTACATTAAAGTATATCAATTCATTAGCACGTAAAATGCATCCAAAAGGTTTCATTTAAGTGAAATATAAAAGAATACTTTTAACAACATAATATAAGTATTCTCATCTCAAATCAAGAATAATTACATAAAACTATATGTATTCATTAATTTCATCGTTACATTACATTCTCATCTTCTTAAAACAACTAGTAAGATAATAGGATGCACCGTGAGTTGAACTTTACAAAAACGGTTACCTAAAAATGTATAAAATGCAAGGATTCTTTTATTAACCAAATTTCTTAATATTATTATTTTTTGTTTTGCAACTCATAATGCCAAGCATTACTTTTAATGTTTTAATGGTGTTATTCCAATATTTTGCAGTAGTTGTGTGATGTTTGATCTTGGTGACTTTAAGCCTTAATCTACACCTAACATATTCATGATTCCAAATGTTAACGTTCATATTTTAACTAATAGGATTTTGATAAATCCGTACAACAAAGTACGGATACATAATTATACTACAAAGTAAAGAACCAGAAATTCGTACACAAGAAGGAAATGAAAATCCATACTACGATGAAAAGGAAACAAAATCGATACCTTAGGTTTAACAAAGCAAAGCAACACAAAAATCAGTTCGTACTTCGGATCAAGTAAATGGAAATTCATTCACGTTAAATGATTAGTTCGTTTACAAAATAACTTGTCATTTTCATTAAATAAAACAACACACGTGTGTATTGTTTATGTATGCGTTGATGGTTGTATATGTATTTGCCAATTGTAAAGTCATGGTCATTATTACAAATATTAATATATTAATTTTGTAACACCCACCCGATTTAGGGATGACTTGTCACTATTACAAAAATCAAAACAAAAGCGAAATTCCATAATTAATAAAAATAGCGTTTGACAAATCAAATAATGGAATTACATATTTATTATAGTGTTGAACTAAGTCCTATCAATTCCATCATCTTCCACAGTCTAACCAATCCATTTACTCTTGACATTCTAACCGATTCGTTTACTCTCTTCACATGCCCCATGATCCCATTGAGAATATGCCGAATAAAGAAACCAAAACATAAAATAAAATATGTCTGAGCCAAAAGTTGCTCAGTAACGAAAAGAACAAAGTCACAATGCAAATTTCATAGAGTGTAACAGATGTTCAAAACGAATATGTAACGACTGTTCAAAGTTCATATGTATAAAGCTGATAAAAATAAATATTCTGATACTAAAGGAAAAAGGTTTTAGTACCATAGCTGATAAGTTTAAGCTATTCTTAAACATGTGTTTTTGTACTAAATGGAACGAAAGCTGAGCGGTGTTTACCGCGATGGCTATAATTTGGTTCAGGATAGTCGAACCCTTCTTGTCATGGTGCAGCAGTGTTTCAAGTTTCAAGCATGATTTCGTAAGGAAACAGACAAATTGAGATGATCTTGTAGGGATTTGATGTGGGGTTCGCATGCACAAATGGGTGTTGTTAGTAATCTTTGGGAATTTGGAATGATCACGAACATAGAAGTATATAAATATTTAAAGAGAGGTTGTTTTAAACTCTATATGAAATGGGTTCGGTTTATAAACCATCAAAAGAAACCATGTCATAAATGGCAAACTTCTAGTTTTGGGTGAATGGCCATCATCAAGATGAATATTTCTCCAATAAAACGTATATAGTTAATGTAATGTAATGTAATGTAATGTAATGTAATGTAATGTAATGTAATGTAATGTAATGTAATGTAATGTAATATAATGTAATATAATATAATATAATATAATATAATATAATATAATATAATATAATATAATATAATATAATATAATATAATATAATATAATATAATATAATATAATATAATATTAATGCATATTTACTTTATGTAAATGAAAGACTTTAAATAAAATTTACTAAATCAAATGTTTGGCTTTTCTTTATGCAAAAGATGAAAGGAGAAAATAACTTATAGTACAAGTCATTAATTTCTTGATTCTTGAGTTTCAAAACCATTTACTCATTAAGTTCCCCCCCCCCCCCCCCCCCCCCGCCGCCAGAAGGCAGTGATTGAATGCCTGAAGGGTCCCAAATCTCAGGATTTTTGACCGTTTTCTCGATTGAGGGTTTGGGTCAATGTATGTCCGCAGTAGAATACAGGGCTATTCTCAAATGCTG
The DNA here is from genome assembly GCA_028751855.1 of Ambrosia trifida. NCBI lineage: Eukaryota > Viridiplantae > Streptophyta > Magnoliopsida > Asterales > Asteraceae > Ambrosia > Ambrosia trifida. The sequence goes on from CM054125.1 coordinate 93,209,534, forward strand.
GTTCATGATTCCTATGTATCCGGAAGATGAAACCTGCCCGATTTGCCGTAAAACGTGTATGGATAAATTTGGGGAGCACGCAGTTCACTGCAAAGTGCACACCGGTTTCAAATACCGGCATGACTGGGTGAGAGACGTTTTGTGAAACATCTTGGGAAGAGCTGGGATTTCAGCCAAGAAGGAGGCCCTTATGAATTTTCTCACGGGTCCAACGGAGGGGAGATCTACTCTCCGACCCGCGTATCTGCTCGTCTTTAGGTGGGCAGGTGGGAAACATGCATGTGTGGACCTCACGAGGGTATCTCCTTTGGTTTGTTTAAGAGAAAACAGGTTTGCATCTGGACAAGCATCGAGAAAGGTGGAATCGAAGAAAGTGGATAAGCACGCTAAAGCTTGTGCAGAGAACCAACATGTCTTTGTCCCCTCGTCCTTTGATACCGTTGGCTCCCTAGCACTAGAAGCTATTCACTTCTTGACCAGGATCCAACGGGTTATCCACAGAAACCGTTCATCTCCAAGGGGGCATGGGTTTGTATTTGGCAGATTAGGGTTCACAATTCAGAAAGGGGTGGCGACGTAGCTTGTTTCCCGTCTACCCTCTATTTTGATGTAACTTGGCAAGTTTTAAGGAATGAAATAAATAAAACTTCATTTAAAAAATAAAATAAACTAACTTATAATTGTTTTTAACCATTTAGTCGTTGCTATTTTATTTGTGCATGAAGTTAATATTTCTCAACAATTTCTAACATCTATAACATAACCAAAATTCTCAAAATTTAACAGATCTTAAAAGAGAAATGATACTCTTAATAACTTTCTATTTAACTTGTCAGATGTTTAGTTGTTAAGTTATTAGTTACTAATAATTTATAAAAATTGTCATAAAATTATAAATATGTAGATATAACACTACAATTATTTTAGTGAGAATTATGACATTAAAACTACCTTATTCTATATTAAACATTATACCAAAACATTACTCGATTTAGATTTAGCATTATTAACTTTACAAAATTTTAACTTTTATAAACTATATTATTATTCTATATAAAAAATTATACCGTAGCATTATAAATTATTTTTTATATGTTTTCTATTTAATGCCTTCAAAGTTATTGTAGTAAGTTATTATAGATAACTCTAATCTCTTGACTTCCTTTCAATTAAACGTGCAAAATACAGATCCACCCTTTTACAAATGCATCGAATGTTTGTACTTTGAGCAATTAAACTTGTAATTTCGTAATTTTTCAGGTATCATTCTCTCATGCTTTATAATATAGTGTGTGTATATATATATAGGGAAAGGATATTTTGGAAACCCACTTGAGTTGGAGAAACCCGTGGAAACCCTATGTAAAAACATGATTTTTTCCTGATTTTTTCAGCATAGCTTTTATATTCAATTTTATTAGTTTCGGCAAAAAAAATCAAAAAAACGCCGAGTAGATTATTTTGTTACACAAACTCGGTTTTATCATACGTCAGCATTGTTACATATGTAACATGTTTGTTACATAATTTTTTTAAAAAAAATCTATTCGGCGCTTTTTTGATTTTTTTTTTGGCCAAAACTCATAAAATTAAATATACAAGCTATTCTAAAAAAATTAGAAAAAAACAATGTTGTTACATTGGGTTTCCATGGGTTTCTCCAACTCAAGTGGGTTTCCACATAATACTTAGCATATATATATATAGGGGATGGTTCAATAGAGAACTCATTTTATTGAGAGAACTCGAGAACTCCTAATTAAATACAAAAAAATATAATAAAAAATCATAACTCAAAATTTAAGTAAAAAAATAGAAAACTAGTTCGGAGCTTCTCTTTCCCACGTCATACCCGTTCGGAAAAAAAATAAAAAAAACACACCTAAAAAACGCTACTGCACATGTGTAGTATAACCCAAAATCCTAAACCACCTACCCCCAACTTACCCCCACCCAAAAACCTAATTCCACCCCACCCACCCCCACCCTCACTAAAAAACCTAAATCGCTTACCCAAAAACCTAAACCACCCATCCACCCCCACCCAAAAACCTAAACCCACCCCACCCACCGCCTACCAAAAACCTAAGCCCCACCCGTCACAACCAAAAACCTAACCCCCATCAAAAAACCTAACCCTCTACCCAAAAACCTAAACCCACCCTACCCACCCCCACCCCACCCCACCCCCAAAAACCTAAACCTTACAAACTAAACTAAAAAAGAACTAACCCTAAAAGCTAAACTAAACCCAAAAACTAAACCCTAAAGCTAACCGGACATTTACTACACAGGTGCATTAGAAGTCGACTATTTTTTATTTTTTTTATTTTTTTTATTTTTTTTCTGAACCGGGATGACGTGGGAAAGAGAAGCTCCGAACCAGATTTTTGGTTTTTGACTTAAATTTTGAGTTATGATTTTTTTTTTTAATTTAAGTAGGAGTTCTCGAGTTCTCTCCCTAACTATGAGTTCTCAATTGAACCTTCCCATATATATATATATATATATATATATATATATATATATATATATATATATATATATATATAGGATCCGGATCATATGAGAACTCTACTGAGTTGTGAGAACTACAGAACCCATCTGGACCACACATACACATATTTGCATTATAATAATAGGAGGGTATCATGGTAATTTAGCACTTCCCCTACCCCACCCCACCCCACCCCACCCCACCCCACCCCACCCCACCCAATATAAAAGTTACAGATTTTTTTTAAATCACTCTTTCTCTCTCTCTGCTCTCTCTCTAAAATCACTCTCTCTGCTCTCTCTCTTCTCTCTCTCTATCGATACGTTTTAATAGACGGTGGCTATGGTGGTTTTGCAGGGCGGCGGCGGACGGCGGACGGTTTTTTTTCAGGGGTGGTTTGAACAGATCTCGAAGGGAGAGAGAGAGCAGAGAGAGAGGGTGACCGGTGGGTTTTTGAAGAGGGTTTTTTAATGGTGGGTTTTTGCAGGTGGTGGCAGAGGGTTCGATGGTTGTGACCGGTGGCTCGATGGGGTGGGAGAGGGTTCGATGGTTGCAGGTGGGTTTTGCAGGTGTAGCAGAGGGTTCGATGGTGCTGAACGTGGTGGGTATGGGCGGAGGGGGGTGGATGATGAAGACACCACTGGGAGAGAGGGGTTTTGAACGATGGTATGTGGTGGTGGTGATGATGATGAAGACGACGGTAGATCTGAACGATGGTATGGTGGTGGTGATGATGATGAAGACGGCGGTGGGAGACGGTGGTGGTGGCAGGCTGAAGACGGTGGTTCGACGGTGATGGTGATGAAGATAACAATAGGTATTATTATTATTATTATTATTATTTGTTATTACTATTATTATTGTTGTTATTATTTTTTTTTTACAATGGTGTAATAAGGGGTGTTACTATCATTAGAAGGTGTTTTTTAGTTTGGGTGAACCAAAATACAGTGTGTATTTTTGAAGGAGACGATGGCGATGTGAAGGTGATGATGACGAGGGTTTATTTTTTATAAATTGTAAAGTAAACATTAGTGTAATTTTTTTTATGTTTTTATAGATGTTTTGTTTTTTTTACACTGATGTAATACGAATAATGTAAGAAAACACCAGTGTAAATACGAATTATGCATTATATTTGTTTGTTGATGTTGTGGTTTTTTTTTTTACAATGGTGTAAATAATTACACCAGTGTAAATCTCACAAAATGATAGAGGTTTTGATTATATAGATGTGAATAAACACTGGTGTAAATAATTACACCAGTGTAAATCATACAAAATCATGGATGTTTGGTTTATATAGATGTTAGTAAAACACTGGTGTAATTTGCACCAGTGTAAATCATCCTTATCATATGTTTTATGTATGGGCGTATGGCAGATTTACACTGATGTAAATAATTACACCAGTGTAAATCATGGTAGATCATCTCATCAGATTTTATTTTAAAATATGATTTTTTTGAATAATTAAATAAAAAATTAAAATAGTATTATAATAATTATTTTCTCTTTCATGGTGCTTTTACTAAAATACCCCTTAATGTACTTTTTGTATTAAAATATACTAATAATTATTTAATTAGCATGTAAAGACAAAAAAAATATCAAGATTAAATCTCAACCATAGGATCATCCAAATCAATGGTCCACAAGAGTTCTCTAGTTCTCACAACTCAATGTGGTTCTCTCACGATCCTAACCCTATATATATATATATATATATATATATATATATATATATATATATATATATATATCTTTTGAGTAGTCGGGTATATAGTTACTATTAGCTTATTCCCTGAAGCTTTTCGAGATAAACAAATTTAATATGAAGTGATAAAATGTGTGTTGTGATGTAATATAGAAATTAATGTACTAAAATGAAGAAACGAGTACAATAAGTACAGTACTTACCTCACAGGAGGTTTGTGGGGTGGCGACTCGTGTTTGCTGCAGGATATAATCCTTTGCTCCACACCGAGATTGGTGTGACACCCGGCAAACTCAAGTTAATACTTTTTACAAACATACAAGTCTACCTTGGCAAAAAAATTATTTAGCGTACTTAACTGCATCAGTTGAGTCGGTTCGTTGATTTGGGCAATCATTGGGAGTTGATTTACACTTACGTATTGTCCAAGGTTCAATGGTTCGGGGAATCATTGGGGGAAACACACACACACACACACACATACACAAGTCTCGAGTTCCGTTGGTGAAATTACATAGTTGGATTGAGTTAACAAGTATTGGATGTCTCATGCATGATGTACAACTTGTGAATGCATGTTTATGTGATTAGGTATGTTAGCATATGTAAAAAATGCATGTTTATGTGTTAAGGTGTATTAACATGTGTTAAAATGGCAAGATTGTGAATCAGAAGATCAAACAAGAAGAATGGATTGTCATTCAACCTAGGTGAAGGGTCGACTGAAAAATGAAGAGCACGAACCAAAAACATTTAATTTGGTTCGACCTTGTAAAGGGGAGAATGAAAGCTGGGTATAAATATAACACTTTGCCACATTTTCATCATTTCACAACCCTAACTCGTGACGTGTGCGTAACTATACATATTTTACAATGGATTTTAACACACGTTTTTGCTTTAATATTTATAAAAATGGTTTAGACCTTCATATTAAAACACACACAATAGGGCAAGTGTACCCTGTCATATATGTAGTAACGTACAGATAAGAACCAGATATCGATCCATGGACGCGCGCGGAGCAATAGTACTAAAACTCTATCCCCGATTTACCAGTAGGAAAAGATAAGTTTGAGTTTTGTTTAAGACTAAATTAATTCTAAAACATGTAAATAACTTAACTACGAATCCAAATAGAAAATATAACTATATAAGCTATAATACGCCAATCCTAGCATGTCATCTATATAAGAAATAAAGGCGTGATCAACATTCCCATTTTCCGACAGTTAGTGTCCCTTTCGGGCATCCTAACATGACAACTATACAGAAAGCTAACACGAATACACACGTTAACCGCTTCAAGTCGTTTATTAGCGAGCAGCTGATATGATCTCACGCAGATTTTCTAAAGATAAGTTAGTCATCCGTTAAGAGTTTTCTAACCTCACTAATTCAGGGAAGCGATACCGAATACACAACACAGCCACCTAAACTAGCATAAAGTAGAGCATCTCACAACCTATTCCATTTTACCAACTTTGAACCCAGATCTACTAAGATCGCTATTTTTACCAAAATAACTACCAAAGATCATTAACCGTGTCAAAGACTAGTAACGGCACCATTAGGCTTTTTAAACCCTTTTACGTGCCGGTAAGCATTTTTAACCGTTGTTCGACTGACTTTAACCAAACCAATACCCGGTTACAGTTTCATGGCATAAACTATTTAACAAGTTAACTAGTCTACTACCGGACGATTAAACGGACGGTTTTTCAACATTTATCCGCCTAACACATTCGACAATCGCTAAAGTCATTCAAATACAGCTACAAATCCATCAACAACGAAACAAGGTTGCGCTATGATCATCAAGATCTAAACATGAAAAACGCCAAATTTATACAAAAACTTGATCACATACTAACGATTGTTTTTTCTACTAATGATTACTAAACACGATTACTAGACGATAATGTATTACATAAACAACACAAACAAGCTAAAACGAACAGATTTGAATCAACTAAAAGCTTAATAGATCAAACCATAAAACTTGAATGTGATGGATTGGATGATGATCGATGATCCGGATGAGTTCCCGAGCTCGTTCCTCGCCTTTGCAGCTGCTCACATGTCCAGAAAATCGCCCAGAATCGCCCAGAGACCACCCAATATTTGATCAGTGGGTTTTGGTTTTGTGCACGGCCGTGCGCATAAAGTGCACAGCCGTGCACTTTATCAAGTTGAGCTGACGTGCAAGTGGGCAAGTGGCCTGGCTAATCTCTGGAAATATCTAGATATTCCGCACGGCCGTGCACCTAAGGTGCACGGGCGTGCGGGTCTGGTTGTGGCCGAGTGCTGATGGTGCACGGCTTGGTGCACTGGCAGTGCACCCGGGAACTTGAGTCGCACGGGCACCCGCACGGTAGTGCTGATCAGGGTGCCCGAGAACATTAGCTGCACGCCAGGTCGCACTGGCAGTGCAGCTCGTCTGTGTCCTAGTAACCTGAGCCCGCACGGGCGTGCACATGGGGTGCACGACCGTGCACTATTTCCAGACTTAGCTGATTTTGCAGAAACTTTCCGTCTTGTCTGATTTTCGCCCGGTTTCTTCGACTTTGCTCGTGGGACGTCGTTTAAGACCTGCAATAAACATATGAAGCGGTTAAGTACCGAATTCGTGCAATTATGGTCGAAAACGCGTAAATTGGGAGTTAAATCGGGGACTTAAATATGTATATTTTAACGTATATCAAACCTCCCCACACTTGAACTTTGCTTGTCCTCAAGCAAACGAATAAACAGAAATAAACGAAAAACTCGCCAAGTGGCAACAAAGACAAAATACAACCCGTACAGACATTAATAGACAAGCCGACAAAGATATATATAAACAGGTGATAAGGTAACTAAAAAGCAACGACTCACTTCCGATCTATAAACGCGCAAACCCGTACACGACTCACAATGTTCACACACACTCGGTTTTATTTATGATACATACGTGTAATGTGTATGTGTAAATCGCTCCATTGCCAAGACAATGAATCGTGCAATATCATAAGCTTGTCAAAAGATCTAATTTTCACCAACTAACGTGTGAAAAGGCACAAATCAAGAGGACTTGTACGGGTTGTAATATTAGGCAAAGGTAAGGGTATGGAATGGATATTTACAGTAACGAATCGGCTAAAACTCGGCGGTTATGTCTAAATAATATCAACTAATACAACTGTACAACACAAACGCGAATATAGGCGATTTTTATTTTAAATCGAGCTAACTTATAATCTTAACTTTAAAGCTCTAAAAACTGCTCGAATACTGCTAATTCACCCTATTTTAGGGTGTTCTATTTTTCTGGAATTTTTTTTAACATATATATATATATCTATGATATATATAATGAACGAAACTGAAATAATATCAACATACGGGTTCTAAACAGATATACCCGAGAACGAACTATTTACAATACATAAACAAGTTAAACAATAACCTAAACCGAGTTTTAACACAAGGGTTTAAAAGAAAAAGGCTGTTTGGTTTTAGTGGTGAAATGGTGTGGTATATAAGAAAAACACGGGATTAGGTTCAACATGGTTAACTAGTGGATAACATGTGGGTGCGGGAAACAGATAGAACGAAAAGAAAAGGCTAAATCAAAAGGGTATCCTAAATGCCTCAATCATGTTCGTACAATCTCACACGTATCTGGTCTAAACAAGTATACTAGTGACAAGTTCTAAACTGTACAAAACATCCGGCTCACTCGCAAGCATGTCAAAGAAATGTAATCTATTCTAAGGCTCGAACGCTCACGTAACCGGAAGGAAATGGGTGCAAGTGTACGAATCTAACACGCTCGTATCTCATCTGTTTGTCGCGCCTCAAGTTATTTTTATCGAAAATTAGTTAGGCTTGATGTTTGTATGAATATATATATATATATACACACACATATATTTACTTATAAGGTTTTTTTTATATATAAATATACAAGAGGACAAACATATAAGATATAATCCCTCCCCACACTTGAAATTCACATTGTCCCCAATGTGACAAACAGAAAGCGTTTATGAATTAGCTATCTATAGTGGGAAAAAGGAGAATAATACTCCCCTTGTGTCGAAGAAACGCCCCGGGTAAATAGACGGCATGAGCCCCGATAACGGTGCTCGCCAGTTACCTGCATAATCAACATTCTTGACACAAACACACTCATCAAACCCATCATTCACATCCACAAAACAGAATAAAATAAACTATCATACTGAAATAAGGAAAAGAAATAGTTCAACTACAAATACTAAAAAGTCTTGGGTACGTAGACCCGAAAATACAGTACTGAAAGCATGAAATAAAATAAAAGAAGTACTAACAAATGCATGCAATAGATGGTCATGGCTACTGGTCGGCGTCGTCCCCGTGGTGCTGACCGGAGCTTCCTGGCTGGTCGCCAGGAGCACCATAAGGGAATGAGGGAGGGTTATTGAAATAACCCGGATGCACCTGCTCTAACCCAGCGAAAAGGTACTCAAAACTGTGCCCGACATCCTGCTACACACGATCCATAGTGGACCGCATGTACTGCTGGTCCTGCCTGATCTCCACCTGGTTTGCACCGATGTTGTGCATGTTCAGCTCCATCGCCTGGAACCGCTGGTAGAACTCAGGGTATGTCGGGATGCCTGGAGGCCACTGCTGGTCCTGGGGCTGGAAGTGTTGAGGAGAGTGGTGTGGAATGTCGTGTGGCGCGTCACCACCGCCTCCTGCGTGCTGCTCCTGCATCTCCTCATCCTCCTCGTCCTCTGGTGGCACGGGGTCCCATATAATATCCTGACTAATAAGTCGTGGACCCCCGCCCATGTCAGCTAGCAGGTTCTGAGCCCTGAGTGATCTAAAATCCAGCATAACCCCATTAGTTTCCAATGTCAGCGTGGCCCTGACCTCGTCGGTCAGAACTCCCAATGCCACTGCAATCTGGGTGACGTACTCCCCGCCATGGATCTCACTCCCGTCCTTGGTGCCCCCAGCAGTGAGAAAGAACTCGGCCATCCGTGCGGCCAAGTTCAGCGGGGCACCCTCGTAAAAATGATACAAATAGAGAAGATCGGGAGTGGGACAGTTCCCTGAACTGTTCTTTCGGCCATAGATCGTGTGGCTGAACACATGGTGCAAGAGGCGGAGTAGCGGGTCCTTAATCCTAGTGGCCTTGGCAGACCTTGGATTATAAGGTCCACCAACGGCAATGGATGCCCAAAATGTGGCCCGCTCGTCATTATCCACGAAGCTGTGGATCCCGCAAAAATCTTCAGAGTCGGTCTCCAAATGCTCATAGATCCCGAGCCTCCTTCCCAGTCGCGCAACCGACCAATGGTACCATTGTCCACAAAGCCTTAACCGAATGTCTTTCGAATGGAAGTCCTTATACACCCCCTCCTTTGGTTTTTTGTAGGAGAAGGATGATAAGAACTCGATCGTAATTTCTCTGTAGACAGGCTGGTTTATGCTCAGCAGTTTCGCCATCTGTGGCGAGACAAATCCATCATATCTTTCATGCTGATTCAGCGCGGTGAGTAGGTCCAAGTTAAGCCGAATAGGAACACCGAATGAGTTCCTCCTAGCCCAGAGCTTCATGAACTTGTCGATACATGGCCCTTCCCTTTTGTCACGGTTGTCAAAGCCGAGGTAAACATGGGCCATCTGAATGAAAAAATTAATATACAGCTGTTAGTACACAAAAAACGGATGTCCCGGATGTCCAAAACGGACCTGCGAAGATTCTGACCTGATTTTGGTTAAATTGCACGGCCGTGCACCTGAGTTGCACGGTCGTGCGGGTCTGTTTGGTTAGCAGGCCAAAGGCTGCACTGCCTTTGGCACGGGAGTGCAGACCTGCTTTTTCGGCACACACAGTCAGGTGCACGACCGTGCAAGGCATCAGCTCGTGATTCTGAGCTGCCCTGCCAGTGCCTGAGCTGGTGCACCTGACCTCGCACGGTCGTGCGGGTTAGGTGCACGGCCGTGCACATCTCTCAGACTTGTGAAATTTTTCAACCAAAAACACCCAAATCTCAATCATTGTTCAATCAAACACTATATATTATAGATTTGGGTGTTGATGTGCACGGTTGTAACAAAAATAAGCAAAAACCTAACACATTAAACAAAACTAAACAAGATTCGTGGGTTTTATTAAGAGTTATGAAGAAAACCCCCAAATCATAACCTAGAAATCGAAAATACAACTGATATACGCAAAAAAATACATAAAATAGGTGCAATATTATGAAGGGGTTCATACCTTAGTTGATTTGGAAGGAAAAGAGTGAAGATTCTAGGCTAAAGATGATGATTTTCGGCTATTTTAGAGGTTTGGAACGGGTGTGCAGCCGCAAGTGCAAGGGTTTAGGTTATTATGATGTTAAACATTTATTTATACACACGAAAATGGGCTGGGCTTTTTGGCCCGCACGGTCGTGCGCCTGGGCCGCACGGCCGTGCACTCTCATTGCACTAGCCCTGGCACTCCGGTGCTGATTAGGCAAGCTGATGATCCAGGTCCGCACGGCCATGCACATGGTTCGCATGGCCGTGCACAGTCTGCAGAGTTGCAGAATTTGCAGCCTGCAGCTGTGCAGCCACCCTGTTTAGTCCGAAAACATCATTTTAAACCATTTAAACCTGTTTGTCGACTGTTCGCGCTCATTTGCTCCTTCCCTCTTTGTTCAACACCGGTACGAACCTGCACATTACTCGAAACAACGTTAACCTACGAAAATTAAAATAAAGCAAGAAATATATACACTAATTACATATTTACCCTTTGGCGCGCCCATACACGCCGTGCTATATTTATTAACGAGTCGCTAGCTAGACTCACTTCCCCACACTTATTAGGCGCGCGGGTCGTAGAGATCGATCATCTCCACGGATTTGTCAACCGGCCCGTCAATGTAAACTTTCAGGCGATGACTGTTGACTTTGAAAGTCACACCCTCCGAATTTTCAATCGAGACAGTTCCGTAAGGATATACTTCCTTAACAGTGTACGGTCCTGTCCATCGGGATTTCAACTTTCCTGGAACGAGACGCAGGCACGAGTTGTAAAGCAGGACCAAGTCGCCTACCTGAAAATCTTCTCGGTGTTTCAGGCGACTGTCGTGCAATCTCTTTGTGCGCTCTTTATACAATATCGAGCTCTCATAGGCTTGTTGCCTAAGCTCTTCTAGCTCATGGATCTGCAAGAAACGGGTCTCACCGCCGGTCTTAAGATCCAAATTCGCTGTTTTAAGAGCCCAGAATGCCTTATGTTCTAACTCGACAGGGAGATGACACGCCTTGCCATAGACAAGCCGAAAGGGAGTCGTCCCAATAGGCGTCTTGTAGGCAGTCCTAAAGGCCCATAACGCGTCATCCAACTTGTCCGCCCAATCCTTGCGGTTTTGATTAACTGACCGCTCAAGGATTTGCTTCAATCCACGGTTAGTGACCTCCACCTGTCCACTTGTCTGTGGATGATACGGGGTGGATAATCTGTGGTGGACACCATAACGTGCTAACGCGCGATCAAGCTGCGCATTGCAGAAATGTGTACCACGATCACTAATCAGTGCCTTTGGGGCACCAAACCGCGAGAACAAGCTCCTAACAAACCTCACTACAACTCGGGCATCATTTGTGGGTAAGGCTTGCGCCTCGGCCCACTTTGAAACGTAATCAACAGCCACGAGTATATATCGATTGCCCCGTGAGGAGGGGAATGGTCCCATGAAGTCAATCCCCCAAATGTCAAAGACTTCACATACTTGGATGGGGTTCTGCGGCATTTGGTCGTGTGCCGATATGTTCGTCACCCTCTAGCACGAATCACATGCACCAACCAATATCTGAGAGTCACGAAAGAGTGTGGGCCAGTAAAACCCGGAGTCTAACACTTTCTTAGCAGTGTAATTCGCTCCATGGTGACCTCCGGTAGGCCCCTCGTGACAGTCGCGCAAGATCTGCGCCGCCTTAACCCCGAACACGCAACGGCGAACCAGCTGATCCGCCCCGACCCGGAAAAAAAATGGGTCGTCCCAGAAGTAATGCTTAAGGTTCGCGAAGAACTTCCTCTTTTGCTGGTGCGACAATCCTTTGATAAGGATCCCGCATGCGAGGTAGTTCGCAAAATCCGCAAACCATGGCGATACATCTTCCACCGACTCGACGCTCATCAAGAACTCGTGGGGAAAATTGTCATTAATGGTATCCCACGCGCAGTTCTCGGCATCATCATGCTCTAGTCTGTACAGATGATCAGCGGCAACATTCAGGGCACCCTTCTTGTCCTGAATCTCTATATCGAACTCTTGCAGCAACAGGATCCACCTAATCAGGCGCGGTTTCGCGTCCTGTTTGCTAAAAAGGTATCGGATCGCTGCATGGTCCGTATAGACAATGGTCTTCGACAGCACTAAATACGATCTAAACTTGTCGAATGCAAACACTACAGCTAGAAGCTCTTTCTCAGTCGTGGTATAATGCTCCTGAGCATCATGAAGAGTCTTACTAGCGTAGTAGATCGGGTGGAAGTGCTTATCCTTCCGCTGTCCCAAGACCGCCCCTATCGCGAAGTCACTCGCATCGCACATGATCTCGAATGGCAGTCCCCAGTCGGGTGCTACCAATATAGGGGCCTCAACAAGCAAACGCTTCAGAAGGCCAAATGCCTTCACACACTCTGCACCAAACACAAACGGTGCATCCTTCTCCAACAATCGGGTCATCGGACGGGCGATTTTTGAAAAGTCTTTGATAAATCGCCTGTAAAAACCCGCATGACCCAAAAAACTGCGGATAGCTCTGACAGAGGAGGGCGGAGGGAGCCTAGAAATGATATCTACTTTGGCAGGATCAACCTCCAACCCATTTTGAGAGACCTTGTGCCCGAGGACTATTCCTTCCTTCACCATGAAGTGGCATTTCTCCCAATTCAGCACAAGACTGGTCTCTTCGCACCTCTGCATCATCCGCTCCAGATTCCCAAGACATTGATCAAAAGAACTCCCAAAGACTGAAAAATCATCCATGAACACCTCCATGGAGTCCTAGATCATGTCGTGAAATATGGCAATCATGCAACGCTGGAAGGTCGTCGGCGCATTGCACAGCCCAAATGGCATACGCCTGTAGGCGAATGTGCCAAAAGGGCATGTGAAGGTCGTCTTATCCTGGTCCACAGGATCGATAGGGATTTAGTAATACCCCGAGAAACCATCAAGGAAACAGTAATACAACTTCCCCGACAGTCGTTCCAACATCTGATCGATGAATGGAAGCGGGAAGTGATCCTTGCGGGTGGCGTCATTGAGCTTGCGATAGTCAATGCAAACTCTCTACCTCGTGACGGTCCTCGTAGGAATCAACTCATTCCTATCATTCGTGACCACCGTCATGCCACCCTTTTTGGGCACGACGTGCACAGGACTAACCCAAACAGAATCCGAGATAGGATATATCAATCCAGCATCAAGCAATTTAATTACCTCGGATTTAACAACCTCTTGCATGTTTGGGTTCAGACGCCTTTGGTGCTGCGCACAAGGCTTATGGACATCCTCCATCAAAATTTTATGAGTACAGAATGAGGGATTAATCCCCTTGATGTCCATGATCTTCCAGGCAATTGCCCGTTTATGAAGTTTCAAAACTTTCAACAACTCGCTCTTTTCTTCCACAGACAATGAAGACGATATGATCACCGGTAGACGCCCCTCCTCATCCAGAAATGCATACTCGAGATGCGGTGGGAGCTCCTTCAGCTCTAGAGACGGTGGGTCCTCAACAGACGGCTTCGCCTTCTCCTCTTCCTCTCGCTCAATTTCCACAAAACGCTCCGGACTTTGGGAACCATCATCACCGATCTGATAGACCGGCTGCTCATCTTTATGGCCCTCCTGCATAATGCCATCTAGGCCCCCACACAACAGATGTGTGTCCGAAACATCTCTCTCCCAAGCACCTCTGACATGAGAGCTGACACACTGGTCTACTATATCAAGATAGTATAGTGTATCGTCTTGGCTCTCAGGATGGCGAATCGACCTCTGAATGTCAAAAGTCACGTGCTCATCATTGACTCGGAGTGTGATCTGGCCCGCAGCCACGTCAACAATCGTCCTTGCCGTGTTAAGGAAAGGACGTCCGAGAATCAGAGGAACTTTAGAGTCCTCATCCATATCCAGGATAACAAAGTCCACAGGGAAAACAAATTTGTCAATCTTGATAAGCATATTTTCTACAAACCCTCGTGGATACTTGATCGAACGATCAGCGAGGCGAATACTCATCCTGGTGGGTGAAGGTTCACCCAGATCCAACTTCTCGAAAACCTTATAAGGAATAAGGTTTATGCTGGCCCCCAAGTCTGCAAGTGCATTACTGACAGTCATATCACCTATCAGACAAGGGATGGTAAAGCTACTAGGATCTCCCATCTTCATGGGCAGTCTATTCTGCAGAATTGCAGAGCAGTTCTCGTTCAACAGAACGCAGGACAGGTCCTCAAGTTTTTGCTTGTTTGTGAGGATGTCCTTCAGAAATTTTGCGTACTTAGGCATCTGGGCCAAAGCCTCCACAAACGGGATGTTTATGTGTAGCTGTTTAAACAACTCAAGGAATTTCCCGTATTGGGCCTCGTCCTTCTGTTTCCTAAGTCTGCTAGGGTACAGGACAGGAGGAGTGTAATCTGTGACTGGCTTCGGTAACTGTGCTGTACTTGCTGGGACTCGCCTAGCGTGCACCTCGTCCGAAGACTCAGTCTGGACCGTCTCAGTGATCGGTGGTGAGCCCGATGTGTCAGGTCCCATGGGTTTTACCACTCCTCGACATTATGGCATTCACATGCCCCTTCGGATTTGGCTCAGTGTTGCCCGGAAGACCACCCTGCTGTCTCTCAGACATCATCTTAGCCATCTGGCCAACCTGGTTCTCAATGGCCTGCATCGACGCCTTTTGGCCCCTCATCTCTCCCTCATAATTCGTAAAGCGCTCCTCATGCTGCTGGTAGCGCTGCTCAGCTATCTGATTTGTATTAGAGGTGTTGGTATGGAGCTGAGACATCATTTCCTCCAGCTTAGACATACCATGAGGGGCGTGCTGCTGGGAGCTGCTCCCGGCGCCCTGGTTCTGGTATTGGTTTGGTCTCTGCTGGGACGATTGACCACGAGCCTGGTATGGCTGTTGGTTGGACTGGTAGGGCTGTTGGTTGGACTGGTAAGGCTGTTGGTTGGACTGGTAAGGCTGTTGGGACTGTTGTTGTGCGGGGGCCCTCTGCTGATATCCGAGCGGGTTCTGGTTAGAGGAACCAGATCTCCACCCGAAGTTCGGGTGATTTCTCCAACCCGGATTATAAGTGTTACTGTAAGGGTTATTCTGGGGTCTCGTCTGATTGCCCATGTAGTCCACTTCCTCTTGGCCTGTATACATCACCCCCTGAGCACACGAGCCAGGCTCGTGAGATACCCCGCACTGCACACACAAACAATCGGACTGCGCTACGTGTTGCTGAGAGTTATCGAATCTCGTAGCCAGAGCCGCTATCTGTGCCGAAATCGCCGTATAGTTATCCACGGCATGCACACCAGCCTTGGCAGATGAAGACCTAGATCTATCATTCTGCCGGGATTTAGATTTTAGGGACGCCTTCTCAATAATGCTCCACGCTTCCCTAGGAGACTTTGTTCCGATGTCTCCCCCAGCGTATACATCAAGGCGTTCCTGAGACGCATACCCGAGTCCCTGATAAAAAGTTTGCACCAAATGCCTTTTCGAAAGCTCATGGTGCGGGCAACTCAAGAGTAGGTCTTTAAACCTTTCCCAGGTCGTGTACAATGATTCATCGTCATCCTGACGAAAAGTCATGATGCGATTCCTCAGTTTTTGTGTCTTTTCCGGAGGAAAATACTGCTACATGAATTGTTGTGACAACTCTGCCCAAGTCGTGATTGACCCTGCGGGTTGTGACAGAAGCCAAGTCCGGGCTTTGTCCCGCAGTGAGAATGGGAAGAGTCTAAGATGGATAGCATCATCGGAGATGCCCGTCATCTTAAAGGTGGCTAAAACCTCTAAGAATGCAGCAATATGTCGGCCTGGATCCTCGTGCTCCAGTCCACCGAATTGCACCGAGTTTTGTATCATATTCACGATACTAGATTTGATCTCAAAATGGTCCGCCAAAATAGCCGGACGGACAATACTCGGCGCGAGTCCATCTCCTCCTAGACGGCCACTATCATTCAGCGGAATGTCGTCGTCCGCCATGATAATGTCACTGTGGGCGTCCGACCCGTCGTCGTCGGCCAGATCGTGCCTCGCCTCCTCAATTGGGACCTCAACAATAGAAGCAGCAATAAGAATATCAGAAACAAGACGCAATTTATGAAGTCTAATCCGCTCGCTTCTCCTCAGGCGCCTTCGCTCCTCGTCAGAAAGATCACCAGAAGACCCAGGGTTTGTGGACATCAACCTGCATGTAAGAATGATACAGTTGCAACAGGCGAATATATGACAAACCTAAAAAAAAAGGCGATAAAAGACAGAAAAATAAATAAATGAAATAAAGAATCAATAAATTCATGCGAAAATAACGGAAAGCAAATCTATTTAAGAAAATCAAATATAAACAAATAGAATCAATAAAATGAACAGAAATAAGCAGACTAAGCCTAAAACTATACAAAGAATGAAATTAATAATTAGTCCGAATACGAACAAATAAATCTAATTAATCAAATAACGAACAAATCAAATTCATAGACAAACCAATTAATCCAATATTCAATAAATTAAATCTATCAACATCCTAATGAACGAAAAATCAAATCAAACAATCCTATAGGCAGATAAATGAACGAATCTATATGCAACCTATAAACCAATCTAAAATTAATCCAAAATATCTACAGACAGATAAATTTAATAAAAATTCAAATAATCATATATGCAAATAAATGAATGAAATAACGAATCAAAGAAGTATAAACAAGTATTCACAAGCATGTACACTGGTAAAAGGTTGACTCGGTTCGTTCCTAAAGGTCGTCGCGTCCCCGGCAACGGCGCCAAAAACTTGACGTGTGCGTAACTATACATATTTTACAATGGATTTTAACACACGTTTTTGCTTTAATATTTATAAAAATGGTTTAGACCTTCATATTAAAACACACACAATAGGGCAAGTGTACCCTGTCATATATGTAGTAACGTACAGATAAGAACCAGATATCGATCCATGGACGCGCGCGGAGCAATAGTACTAAAACTCTGTCCCCGATTTACCAGTAGGAAAAGATAAGTTTGAGTTTTGTTTAAGACTAAATTAATTCTAAAACATGTAAATAACTTAACTACGACTCCAAATAGAAAATATAACTATATAAGCTATAATACGCCAATCCTAGCATGTCATCTATATAAGAAATAAAGGCGTGATCAACATTCCCATTTTCCGACAGTTAGTGTCCCTTTCGGGCATCCTAACATGACAACTATACAGAAAGCTAACACGAATACACACGTTAACCGCTTCAAGTCGTTTATTAGCGAGCAGCTGATATGATCTCACGCAGATTTTCTAAAGATAAGTTAGTCATCCGTTAAGAGTTTTCTAACCTCACTAATTCAGGGAAGCGATACCGAATACACAACACAGCCACCTAAACTAGCATAAAGTAGAGCATTTCACAACCTATTCCATTTTACCAACTTTGAACCCATATCTACTAAGATCGCTATTTTTACCAAAATAACTACCAAAGATCATTAACCGTGTCAAAGACTAGTAACGGCACCATTAGGCTTTTTAAACCCTTTTACGTGCCGGTAAGCATTTTTAACCGTTGTTCGACTGACTTTAACCAAACCAATACCCGGTTACAGTTTCATGGCATAAACTATTTAACAAGTTAACTAGTCTACTACCGGACGATTAAACGGACGGTTTTTCAACATTTATCCGCCTAACACATTCGACAATCGCTAAAGTCATTCAAATACAGCTACAAATCCATCAACAACGAAACAAGGTTGCGCTATGATCATCAAGATCTAAACATGAAAAACGCCAAATTTATACAAAAACTTGATCACATATTAACGATTGTTTTTTCTACTAACGATTACTAAACACGATTACTAGACGATAATGTATTACATAAACAACACAAACAAGCTAAAACGAACAGATTTGAATCAACTAAAAGCTTAATAGATCAAACCATAAAACTTGAATGTGATGGATTGGATGATGATCGATGATCCGGATGAGTTCCCGAGCTCGTTCCTCGCCTTTGCAGCTGCTCACATGTCCAGAAAATCGCCCAGAATCGCCCATAGACCACCCAATATTTGATCAGTGGGTTTTGGTTTTGTGCACGGCCGTGCGCATAAAGGGCACGGCCGTGCACTTTATCAAGTTGAGCTGACGTGCAAGTGGGCAAGTGGCCTGGCTAATCTCTGGAAATATCTAGATATTCCTCACGGCCGTGCACCTAAGGTGCACGGGCGTGCGGGTCTGGTTGTGGCCGAGGGCTGATGGTGCACGGCCAGGTCGCACTGGCAGTGCAGCTCGTCTGTGTCCGAGTAACCTGAGCCCGCACGGGCGTGCACATGGGGTGCACGACCGTGCACTATTTCCAGACTTAGCTGATTTTGCAGAAACTTTCCGTCTTGTCTGATTTTTGCCCGGTTTCTTCGACTTTGCTCGTTGGACGTCGTTTAAGACCTGCAATAAACATATGAAGCGGTTAAGTACCGAATTCGTGCAATTATGGTCGAAAACGCGTAAATTGGGAGTTAAATCGGGGACTTAAATATGTATATTTTAACGTATATCAACTCGCCTCCAAGTTCCCTCTCTCAATCCCAAACTTGTATGAAGGAGTTTTTGCCCTTGTTTTTCAAATCCTAAAGCTAAAACACGTTTTATAATCAAAACAAGTGAAGATTCGAGGTGTGTTCATCATCTAAGCCCTTTTTAATCAAATTTCATACCTTTTTATCAAACCCTAAATGTCTAGATCTTATTCAAATAAGTTTTCATGAATAAAAACATTTCTAACATCTTTCTAAAGTATATCTATACATGAATAATGAGTTTTCTTATAAAATCCCAAATGTTAATGATGTTGGATGATTTTTTTATGTCTTATATGTTATGGAACATGGTTAATGGATGTTTTGATGTCTAATTGATGTTTGATGGATTTTCACCAATTTTGGGTATTTTATGCTAGATCTAGGGTTTATTCATGATGATAATGATGATGACATGATAAAGGATTCACTAATACATGTAAATCCATGCTTGATTAATCTGTACATGAGGTTATTTTGATAGTTTCCTTTTTAGGTAAAGTTTTCATGCAATTGATGTGACATTTCCATAATTTGCTATTTTGGGTAAGTTGTAAATTGTTATGTGAAATGGTCGGATTTATGAGTATAATTGGTAGGGTTACATGAGGATAGAATAGATAGAGTTGACTGCTGTGATTTATCGTATTTCATGAAGGTTTCAACCAGATTTGATGGGATTTTGTCCATTTAATAAGTTCAGCAGGGATTGGGTCGAACCAAGTCCATGAATTTCCATTCGACCCAATATAAGGCACAAACCAAATTTACAAACTTTCATTCGAACCTTCCACCCAATATAAGGCACGAAGCAAATTTACAAACTTTCATTCGAACCTTGAACTGCAGAAATGAAACTTTGGTATAAACTCAGTGTTTTATGTGCATTTCTTGTATGTAAACTATGTATAATTGATCAACTAATGTGACAAGTCACCAACGGGATGTCGATTATTGTCTTGTCTTGTGTGGTCAGGTTAACGTTCAAACATGTTTTTAAATGTACATGGTTATGGTCTGGACATTCAGGGACTAGATAACATATGAATTATTAGTCTAGATACTTATACACATTTTATGATAGGTCGCCGGTATTAGGGACTATCATAGCACTTTCATTTTAACTTTTTTCAAGAACACAACCTAAGGTGAGTTTCACGGCCGCACTTTTACTGATTTTACTTTCGGGGGAGAAACATGCTACATATTTTGGATTCGTAAAGATCATGTTATACTATTGTTATCTTTTGTTGTTATCTTTTGTTTACTATACGACTCGTCCTAAGTCCCGAGGAAACCATAAATATGCGGGGATGCATAATGGGGGAAATGTGGATAGATCTATTGGGCATGACCTGCCCCACCCGGGTTGACTGGAGGTTGGACGGGTGCATATTGTCTCGATTTACGTATCGTGGATGACGGTAGTTCATTCGGGCTGTACATATAAAGTATTCGTGTCAGTAATGGTTTCCAATCGTAGTAGTAACATACATACGTCTAGCTAATGTTCGCATAACATAGTAGTAACGGGATTGATCTTTCAAAACTTATGGAAACGCTTTTATAAAAACCTGTAAACTCCCCAGCATTATATGTTGACATTTTTAGCATGTTTTCTTAGGTCGCTAAGGTTGCAGCTTTTGGATAAGCGCACGGAGTCGCACATGCGTCTAGTTCGTTTCTCGACCACCCTGTTTTGTTGACGGGTATATGGAGTCGTGTATTATCTTCTAATTACTTTCGCCTTGCAAAAATCTCCCAAAACACGTGACGTGAACTCTCCTTTATTATCATTTCTCAAAGTTTTAAATGTTGATCCGAGTTTCCTCTCCTCTCCTTTAATAAACTCGATCATTAAACCTGGAACATGAACTTTGGTTTTCACCAAGTATGCCCACATAAATCTGCTACAAACATACTTAGCAGTAGGTAGCGATTTCCAGCTTGTGTCGTGGGTGATATAGCTCCACACAAATCGGCATAGACGAGTTCAAGTGGTTTCGGCGCTCAGTATTTGACTTCCTTTGGAAAAGCTCCTCTTGCTTGCTTTCCTACTACACATGCGTCACATAGTTTGAAGGTCTTTTTTATATATGGTAGCCTGGTTGAATTCTTCGATATAATCCTTAATGTATCAAAGTTTAGGTGCCCGAGTCAAGCATGCCAAAGCCAACATTCGTCATGCAAATTAACCTGTAAACATACTAGAAAAATAACCTTTAGGTTAAGCTGATAAATACGATTAGTAGATCGAGGTACCTTCAAAAGAACCGATCTATTTGGTTCAAACATCCACAAGACGCCATGCTCGATTGTGACTTTGTATCCGGCCTCGTCATCTGTCCGACACTAATGTAAGACCCTCAAAACCGACAGGTCAAACAGTTGGCATTCAAAGACTAAAACCATGTTAACAATTCAAAAGAAATCTTATTTTATTTCAGAAAACACGCAGCAGAATGTCAAAAGAAGTTATTATATTTTCAAGCTTGGTTTTCCCAAGACGGGTCAAAAGAATATTTAATAACAACTGTAATCTCTGAAAAATAATGTAATTAATGTTCGAGCAATCTCGTAGGCGTCTTCTTAACTGAAATGTCAATCGCAACTGAGTAGCTCCACTGCATGCCAAGGCGACCTTTATTCATCAACAACCTGAAATCAATCTAATATGCACACAAAGTCAGACGAGCTGAGTGAATTCAAGTTTTATAACTTTTCAACAATAAGTAAGTTATTAAAATAAATAATAACAAAATATTTAACCTTAGAGTTAACAATAGGCGCAATCCGGCTAATTATTTCCTAAGCAATATTCAAAGTCTAGGATAAGCACAATCCGCCTATTCAACCCAAGACTTTAGTTAAAATTCATAATAAGCGCATCCCGCCTATTTAGCACAACGATACCAAGTCTACATAAGCGCATTCCGCCTACTCGACTCAGACACTAGCCACACTAGCTATAATTCATAGCAGGTATATCACATACTATCATAGCTCAGTTTATATCTCCAATAACTGTCATACACAGTTTATATATATCTACATATAGTAACCCATATAACCTAAACGAGTAACAATCAAGACAAAACCTGACCTACCAAGTAAGGTTTCAATTACATGTTCAAGACATTAAGCGCATTCCGCTTATCAAATAAAGACTTAAGCCACCCTATAATCAAGATAAAAAACCGATCTAGCAAGTAAGGCTTCAAATACATGGTCAAGATATTAAGCGCATTCTGCTTATAAAACAAACTTAAACAATACTTTAATCAAGACAAAACATGATTCTTGAATAAAAACATTAAGTACTGTTATACGGCATGCATATTAGCCCAAAAGTTTAAAACAGTAGAAAGGTCATTATGAATTCACCTGAACGAGAGAACAAGTATCCAACAACCAAATTGATATTGGGAGACTACACACCCCATCAAACACCTTCCAGATAACAATTTATATCACAAGCAACGCCTATAAGACTTCTATGGTTCTTAACGGGTCAACCATGTAACATTGAATTCTTAGAATGGTGTAATTAATCAATTCAGCCCCTAGACTTTGAAATATCATTTGAAACATGTTCATATGCTATATTAATGGACTAGGGCCTGATTTGATTTGGGGACTCATGTGATGACCCATTACTTAATTTGCGAAAATTCCTAAAATTGCCGAACCGAAGGTCCCGTTTCGCAAAGTAATGTGTTCTTCACCCAAATCAGCCCTACTAGAAACCTAAACCATATTTTATATCATATTTTACTATTTGAACATTTGGGATCAAATTTGGGTGGTGTGAGCATAACAACAACACCTTGTTCCAGGTCGCCCCTTTTCTTACAAACCAAAAACCCCGATTTTACCATTGTTGACCAATGAACTTTTTAACCATACTAAGTCATAAGTTTCATTACAACAGGTCCTAAATGAGGTTTTGGGGCTGAATTAAGCACCAATTTGATTGATTAACACAAGGAACTCAAAATCCCCAAAACAAGAACCCTAGAACCCTAGAATCACAATTCTTTCAATTGACCCACCAACCCTTAACCAATGGCTCCCATTTTTTAATATGATGTTACCCACATACCCTAGGTTGTTTTGGAAGCAAAACCCCCAAAATATTCAATCCAATCAGCCCTCAATTGATGCAAGCCGATTTCAAAACCCTAAATATAGATTCATGCATTAATCGATTAATAACATCAAAATTAGCCATGAAGTAACTTAGAGACTTGATAGAATAAACTTGTAGGATAACTTAGAGGAAAAATCCCCAAATAATATCCTTCAATTGATGTCCAATTGATTAGGGCCGATTTTTAAACCTAGCGCAAGAATAATCAATCTATAATCGTTTTTAACATGCAATTGATCAAGGTTTTGCATAGGGTTTGATAGATTTACCTTAGGAGATGTGATAGAGGGCTTGGGAGCTGCTAAAAAACGAAAAAGGGTTGTGGTGGCTGCTCCCTTTGCGTGAACAAAAAGAGGAATAGGGTTTGTTATGTTGTCCAAATTTTCACCTAAGGTCCCTCCTCTTTGATTTCCTTGTACCTTGTCCCTGAAGCTACTCAAATGGCCTTAGGAAAATTCTAGGGAGCCCCCTTAGCAAGGTGAAAATGGAAATATACAAGTATACAAACCCTACAATGTTAAACATAAATCGGGGAATTTACGGGCGTTACAACTAATAATATTGTTTTTGAGAGAAGGTATGTAGTATACATCCTTTAGAATCCGTTGTTTATCCGACTCTCCATCTAGAGTAATTGTACCGCGTCCTTTGATTTCAATGCGTGATCCACTCCAAACTGAACCCTTCCTTTGATCCGAGTATCCAAACATGAAAACCATTCCTGTTTCCCAGTCATATGATTTCTTGCCTCGTTGTCGAGAAACCAAGTATTGTTTTCCCGTGGACTCTTGTCATATGTTGTTATATCTACTTGGTTTTCATTCAAGAATACACCTTCATGGGTTGCCATGATCGATCCTTCGGTTTCCTCCTTGTAGCTTCCTTTTCCTTACCGTGACCTGAAAATTTTCCTCGACCACGTCCCTTTCCTATTTGAAATGAGGATGATTCGGCAGATCCTCCTTTTCCTCGGCCGAAGTTCCTTCCTTGTTTCTTCTTGGCTTTCCACTCCTCATACGTGAGGAGATGTTGTTCTTGCTTCGAGTTTTGACTATCCTCGGTCCCTATCCTTTCCTCATACGCCTTTAGACGTCCTACAAGATCGTCAAAAGTTACTATTTTCATATCAATCACTTTTTTAGGGAGGCAACAATGTGAATAAACCATTTTGGTAACCCATTAAAAAATTTCTTGATTAGTTTTGATTAATCTATTCTCCCCCAAGGGAAACTGATTTTGATGAGATATTCGCAAGTTTGCTATAGTATTCATCAATGGCGCTGCTTTCCTTCATCGACAAGTTTTAGAACTCCGACATTAATGTTGCTAATCTAGCTTCTTTCAATCTCTTGGCTCCTTGGTATTGAACTTTTATTGTGTCGCACATCTCCTTGGCCCTAGACAACTTTCCAATTCGGATAAATAGTTCTTCGGGTATTGCTTGAAACAAAAGTGCGATAGTCACATTATTTTTCTTTGCATTGGTTACGGTCCCTGTTCGATCATCTCCCATACGCTGTTAACATTCAAGATAACTTTCATCTTCATAGCCCATACCGTTTAATTCGTGTCTGTTAACTGCAGGACATGGAGGGATGTTGACTTGTGTTCCTTCATTGTAACGATTGGCTGGACTGCGTCTCCCATGATCTTCAGTTGATAAGTCCTCAATCCTGCTGCTGCTCCTTTCCTCGATCAATAAAAAACTCGTCCGAACCTTTTTCCTGATGACTAGGAATCTATTGAAGCTTCTTTCTTGATTATCAAAAGTTGTCAGCTTCTTCCTGTTATGATTATGAACCCGTCGCAGATTTGATCAGTGCCTATCAGACTCGATAATTGTTGATACACTATATGTGGCTATCGCTTTGGATTCAATAATAATAGGCGTTTAAGTTTTGATGATTGGAAGATCAAGACTCATTCGACCAGTCGTAGGTTCGAATGAGAATATTCATGGGGAGAACGAAGATTTTGGTAGATTATATGTTTGGTTCGAGCTCTATATGGGTCGAACGTGCTCATTCGACCATTGTAGGGGTCGAATGTTTCAACAAACTTCCCCAGTTTCTTATCATAGTCACACCCCGCATTAACATCCCATGCAAAACACAAAAATACCACACGTTGGTATTTTGCAGCCTGTTCACTATCTTTTTCTTCACAGTAAATTGGGTTGTAATACAGCATGATTATGTCTTCATGAGAGCAGTTTTTCAACCACATTGGATCAAAGATATGTATCTTCTTGAAATCATTCTTCCCATCTTTCAACAAGATAATAGCCTCTGCTGTCTTCCAATCATAGTGCCACGACATAAAGTCTTTTGAGAAGTGTTATGGAACAGGCATCAAAGGTATATGTTTCAAAACTGTCGGTGGATCATATTTCAAAGTAACCTTGTTCATCCCCGTTATCTGATTTTTGATCTTCTTATGAACAATCCTCCTCGGATACTGTGGGGTGAACACATCCCATTTCGTCCTACTCTCTCTTGCCATACGATCTGCAAAGTATCCAACAACATCGTTGTTCATAGTAGCATCTGTCAACGTATGTCTGCAGACGTCGCGTACAGCCCAGTAATGTAGTGTTTTAATGTCATGGAAATAGTCGAAATACAGGATTCCTTTCTCCCACTTCACTGCAACACACCTCAGCTGTCTTAAGTATTTCCACCCGAGAGCTTTACCTTTAAACAGTTCATTATGAAACTTATAGAAACCACCTTGAATCTCAGTCTTTGGTCGGTTGGCTTCCTTCTCTTTCAGCTTTCTCAATAAGCTCTTCAGATCGTCAGATTGTTCAACATTCGGTTTCTGACTTTCTGAGTTCTTAAAGACTTCATCAACGAACTTCTTACTTTTCTCACGTGCAAGTTTCTTAGCTTGGCATAACAATTCCTCAAAAAATTCAGGAAATCCAGAATTCTTATCATCTTTAAAGTATTATGGATATTCCTTACTTGTAATATCCTCTATCTCAACATCTTCAAAAACCAGAGTATCTCTATCATCAGAGTGATTTCCTGCTTCTTTCTCAGGAAGATTCGGAATCTAATTCTCACTCATTAACTCTTCAAGAGATTTCCCAACCTGTTTATCCAATCCTTCAAGTATTTCTCTCGAAACTGCTGCAGAAACTTCACCGTCTTCAAGATCAGGATCGTTGTACTCAAGTTCGAATCTCATATCATCTGATTCAAATATTTCTGGAAATCTTCCTGTCATGTTAATCGTCCAGACTCTGTTTGTCAACATCTGACGATATAACTTCTTGTCTTCATCAGATAAAGATCTGATCTTCTCATTCCAGAAGATATCATCATCAGTATTGCCACCAGGAGCTTTCGAACTCGATTCTCCTGCATCATTTCTTGAATCTTTCTTTTCACGCTTATATCTATCAGTGTTATCATCATCGTCATCATCATCATCATTTGCAGAGCTATTATCATCTCCAGAATCACCACCTGAACCATCATTATCATCACCATCCTTCTTCTTTTTCTCAGGAGCATCACCGGCATCCTGTTCAAGGTCTTCATCATCTTCTTCATCCTTTTCAGACTCAGATGGTTCAAAGTCAACAAGCTCTTCTTCACGTTCTTTATCCTCCTCTCCTTCCTGTAACTGAAGAGCTCTTTCATACAAATCATCAATTAGCTTCCTAAGTCCTTTGTTATCTTTCTTTACCTGCTTGTTTTCAAGTTTTAAAGCCATGTATCTTCTAGTGTTTCTCTGCTCATGCTTTAACAACTTCATATTCTCATTCTGGAGTAACTTAATCTTAGCTTCCAGCTCTTCCTGACTCTCTTGTGAAGACTCAACAATGTCTAACATCTTCCTGTCATTCTTCCTCAACTGATCAATCTCTTTTTGTTGCTGGTTTATGATCTTCATCATTTCAGTCAGCTTCTGATTAACTGCATCCATCACATCTCCTGATACAGTAACCTTTGGAGTAGAAGCCTCAGCAACTGGAGTCTTTTTCTTGAACTTGTTCAAGACTCGTTCCATAGCATCATTAAAATCATCAGTTGGAACAGTACTCTTCTCAGCAGCAGATGTTTTCTGTTTCTTAGCTGTTGGGGATGTCACGGTAGACTTCGAGCTAGACACTTCAGGAACTTTCATTCCTGCAATCAAACTTTCAATTTCTTTAGCTCTCCTCTTCTTAGACTTTTCAATCTCAACAACCTTAGCTTTCTTCTTGTATATTGGATTCTTTTGTTTTTCACCAGCTTTCGATGATCCACCAAAATCTTCAGAACCCAATCCAAGACTTATATCAATATCGTCCATCACAACTGGACTCTTTATCCTCTGTTCTTCCAAAGTCTGATTAAGACTTTCAGATTCACCAGCCACAGTGGCCTTGGGCTTGGTTGTCTTAACAGTCTCGTCAGCAGAATCCCATCTCTCATCCTCCTGAGTCTCTTTAGAATCTATAGACTCTTCATCAACCAATCGAGTACCTTTCTTGGCTACACTCTTTTGTCTACGAGATGTTTTCTTTGGAGGTTCTGCTTCAACTTCTTTTTCCTTACCTTTCCCTTTACCACTCTTGGCACAAACATTAACAACTTGTCTCTTTCGCTTTGCTTCAGGATTGACAGGACATAAAGGATCATCATTATCAGAATCACTCTTCTCATTTCTAGCCTTGTCAACACCTGGATCCGTGTAACCTGGATTGATCAAGTGTCCAAATAAATTCTTGAAAGGTGGTCTTTTGTTTTCTGGAACACCTTTATAACCCTTCATTCTAACCAACGTACTCAAACTCATATGGTCCTGAACTACAACCTGAGTTGGATCTTTCCTCAATTTCTTATATTTCTGATCAAAAATCATCTGCAGGAATCTGGGATAAAGCAGAAATTTCTTACTCTTCAGACCTTTCAAAGGTTCAAGCATGTGATCAAGTATCATCCCAGATACGTTAAATGGCTTTTTTCAGAATCAGTGCAACCATCAAAGAGCTAATACTCTTCCTCATAACGTCATAGCCTCCACTAACATTCCCAAAAACATGCAACATCACATGAGCCAGGTATTTAAACTGTGGGCTCAGTTTACCTTTGTGTAGGGCTCCATCTATGATAGGTCCGTTATACTTCATCATCAGAAAGCACTTCCTCTGTTCTATCCATGATAAGCATCTTGGATCAGTCGGCTTGTCCTTCAATCTCAAAGCTTTACGAATGTCACTCTCAGTCACAATAGCCACCCCCCCTGAATGTAACTAACAATTGCCGTTTGATTATCCCAAAAATCTATCCTGGCATTCTTCCAGAACTCCTTCTGGTGGTCTTGGTAGATAATAGTAGGTGTGGCAATAGCATCGACAACTCTGCTCCGCTTCAAGAAATCAATGATACCAGTAAATTCTGTATGTTTCTTCACATCTCCAAGAAACGCACAGCAGTTGTGAGCTTCTTCAAAAGGTAATTCCTCCTCTGGTTTCTTTTCGACATCCTTTTCAGATGATCCTGCTGGAATATCAGTACTTTGAGGTTCAGCCATTGAGAATCTGCAAAAACAAAACACGAAAACACATTAGAATCGGACAAAATATACAAAATTGAAATTTTGGATTTTGGAATTCCACCTTCGACCATATCGTGGGTTCCAATGTGGAAAATACAAGGTTCGAATGTGGAAATAAGCTTCGAATGTGAAAAAGTTGTTTTAAAATTGTACATTCGACCATTGTTCCTCTTTTGACCGTTTGAACATGTCTCATTCGACCAAAAATGTCACATTCGACCCTTTTAAATTGGTCGAATCAGACTGTTCATCTTCCAAATTATTAGATTTTGATTTTGACCAAATTAACATGTCATTTTCATTTGTTTAGTTTCTAATATGACCGATTAAGCTTTATCAACAATCAATTGTGTCAATAGATCAGTTTTTATATGTTTTTACCTAAAATCTATGGTTTGATAAGTTTAATCAATCGAATCATCAATCTGATATGTTATAACCCTTGATTTTGAGATATTCTCCCCCTAAAACATATAAGAACTAAATCCTAATCAAAATTACAAACAAAAACAGTCTGTAAATCATCAATTGATTCAGTCTAAAGGTTCGAGTATAAAATCAACGATTCTGCCTTGATTTCTGGATGATTACCTGCAATTCATAGATGAAAGTGATCAAAAAGTATCGAGGATCACAATGATAAGGTGTAAAATAATCGAGCAACAAGGGGGTGGAATCACAGAACTCAAATGGTCCATCAAGTTTTAGAAAATCACCATCAACCACCATCGGTTATCAAAAATAAAATAGAAATGTAAAATATTTTGGATTTTATGAAAATTTTTGTTAAAACACACCTAAAATCTTTTTGAGTTTTTGTATTTTTGACGAAAAATGTAAAATGCAGAAATGTAAATATAAAACAGTAAATGTTTTGTGATTTCCGGTAAGAGGATCATATCAGTTAATGAGAAATCTGATCACACCGTTGATCTTTTGATTTATATTATCATTAAAGACAATGTGTGATCCGGCAACTACTGATATTGTTGTCCACATAAACTCACGTGCAGACTGTTGTGCAGTGCTTTAGACTGATACGACTATTTATATTATAAACACAATTGTTTGTGGTTCCCACACACACGACATACTCCCGTATCAAGGAATAATTGCACAAATACTCATTGTAACGCGTGATTATGCTTTCGTCATCTGTAATTTACAAGGTATGAGGCACAGAGGTGTACAGGTCAGCAACTCAATGCTACAAAGTAACTTGTGCACTCTACCAGGTTGAGGGCTGGTATCAATCATGATTTGCATCAATGATTGGATACGATGCATTAGATAATCTTTGATTATCGTTATACATTGAAAGTTCCTCAATTCGGTAACTTTAGGATTTGGCAATAAAGCTCTTTTATAAAGATACCCTGTCTAATCTAGGTCCATAAGAACTTACGACAGAAGATCAGAGAGGCTATCCCCAGATAACTAATAACATAACGACCCGAAACCTCCGAATTTTGTACAAAAACCCTATCAAACGAAATTACGGTACCAAGACCATATGCCCATGAGGAGTTCATCTACATAACAATTCGTTTGTTATGTATGTATCAGACACGCAGTAATAGGTCTACGAAGCATACCAGCACATCACACAGACTCAAACACACGCCTTATATTGCATTACACTTCTTTAGCATGTGTCAGATCCCCACTGATGTAGTATCATTTCCTCTTTTTCTCCTGGAAATCATTTTGGTTTTTTTTTTATTTTTATGGCTTTTTAAATTTTTCAATGTTTTTGGTTTTTCTAAAAATAGACTTCCCCTAAAATGAAAAACATATTTTTGGGTTTTTGAATTTTTCTGAAAAACAGTAAAAACTAAAACTAAAAAGTGATAAACCGAGGTGATGATCAGTCTTGTTTTTCTTTTATACCATTAGCTTTTAAAAGATATTCAAATCTTGATTTATCAAAAGCTTTGGTAAAAATATCTGCATGTTGATAATCAGTGTGGATTTTGACCATATCGATCAACTCTTTTGCATAACAATCACGGATAAAATGGTATTTGATCCGGATATGCTTAGCTTTTGAGTGATTGACTAAGTCTTTAGTTAATGCAATGGCGGCTTCATTATCACAGTAAATAGGGGTTTTAAGAAATTGCAAACCGTAATCAACAATCTGTTGTTGAATCCACAGAACATGTGAACAGCAGCTTGAAGCTGAGACATATTCTGCTTCACAAGTTGATAAGGCAACTGCAGTTTGCTTCTTACATTGCCATGTCACGAGCCTGCTCCCCATAAACTGACGTCCAGTCGTTGTGAACTTACTGTCTTTGTCACAACCGCCCCAGTCTGCATCACTAAAAGCAATTAGCTCAAAATTATCATCATTAGGGTACCATAGTCCTCTCGACGGACTATCCTTCAGATATCTTAGAATTCGTTTGACAGCTGCTAGATGACTTTGTTTCGGCTTCGATTGATAACGTGCACAGAGACATGTGGTGAACATTATGTCTGGTCTGGATGCGGTGAGGTACATCAGAGATCCGACGATTGCTCTGTATGTAAAAGGATCAGTTAGCTCCCCTATAGCGTCAACTCCAATCCGGTGATTAGGTTGTATCGGGGTATCCATCGGCTTCGAATCTTCCATCTGGAATCGGCTCAAGACTTCAGATACGTATTTGGTTTGGTGAATAAAGATACCCGTTGGTCTTTGGTCCACCTGAAAGCCTAGGAAAAACTGCATCTCTCCCATCGCACTCATTCCGAACTTTTCTTGCATAACTTGTTCAAATTCTCTGCACAAAAGTTCATTAGTAGATCCAAAAATAATGTCATCAACATAAATTTGCACTAGAAGCAAATCATCCCCTGTTCGTTTTGTGAACAGTGTGCAATCTACCAAACCTCGTTTGAATCCTTTGGATAGAAGATAGGTGCTTAGCTCCTCATACCATTGTCGTGGAGCCCGGTGCAACTCATAGAGTGCTTTGTTGAGAACGTAGACCTTATCCCGGTGGATAGGATCCTCAAAGCCTGGTGGTTGACCTACGTACACTTCTTCCTTGACCACACCGTAAAGAAACGCGCTCTTAACGTCCATTTGATACACCTTGAATTTCTT
Source organism: Ambrosia trifida (assembly GCA_028751855.1). Taxonomy (NCBI): domain Eukaryota; kingdom Viridiplantae; phylum Streptophyta; class Magnoliopsida; order Asterales; family Asteraceae; genus Ambrosia; species Ambrosia trifida. The sequence continues at coordinate 93,241,398 of CM054125.1, forward strand.
ATATGATGCAAACGCTAGAAACATGCGAATAGCTTCTAAACGTGCAACAGGTGCATAAATCTCGTTGTAGTCGATTCCTTCCACTTGATGAAAGCCTTGTACAACCAGTCGAGCTTTGTTTCTCACGATTATGCCTCTGTCATCCTTTTTACACTTGAACACCCATTTAGTTCCAATCTTTTTCCTTCCAAGAGGTAAATCTGTTAGTGTCCACACTCCTAGTTTCTGAAATTGCAATAACTCCTCTTGCATTGCCTCTACGCTAGCGTCATCCAAAAGAGCATCCTTGTATGTCCGCGGCTTAACCTGCGAAACATAACAAGCAAAAGACCAGTCATTTTGACAACCTGATTTCTGAAATTTAGCGTATAAAGCTAGAGCGCCGAGATTTTCTGGTGAGTTTGCATTCTTAAGTTGTCGTCTAGTCATCACGCTACTACCAGGATCACCAATAACTTGCTCGAGCGGGTGAATACGATGAATCTGAGATTCCGGATAATCAGGTATTTGCACTCCCATTTGAGTATTCAAATTCTCTGTCGAATCTAGATCATTACCCAAATTAGATGATGAAGCAACATTTGGATTTGGGTTTACTGGAGGTGTCTCTGTAGCAAAATCTAGAATAGCTTCACTTGTGACATCATCATCATCATCATCTTCCAATTCTAATGAATTGAGAGTTGTGGAAGCTTCTTGGAACACTTCTTCTTCAGCTGCAGGAGCATTGGCATCATTAGAAGCTGTTGGAGAAGTTACGGTGATCGGACGCACCAACGGTGAAGTCACTGCGTTTTCACATTCGTAATATAGTCTTAATACAACCTCTTCAACCAAGCTATCTAGATTGAATGATTCAAAGAAATCTTTGTAATCAAACATCCAATCTATACCGCTACCCTGTACATTCTGAGTATACCGCTGAACTTCAACGTTAGCCCACTCCTCTACCAGACGAGTTCGTTTGTTGAATACCCGTTTGAGCGTGGTTGCATATCCAACAAAGAATCCTTCTTCAGCTTTTGATGCGAACTTCTCAGATGGAATAAGCATAGTACGGTGCTCCAAATGGTTCTAGATACTCTAAGTTCGGCTTTCGTCTGTTCAACAGCTCATAAGAAGTTTTGACAAACTTCTTCACTGTTAACACACGATTCAGTGTGTAACAAGCTGCGTAAATGGCTTCATTCCAGAACATTACTAGAAGATTAGAATCCGCAAGCATTGTTCTCGCTGCTTCAATTAGAGTCCCGTTTTTACGTTCTGCGACACCATTCTGTTGAGGGGTATACGGAGCACTAAATTCATGATGAATTCCTTTATCTTCACAAAGAGCATCCATCTGTGCATTTTTTAACTCTGTCCCATTATCACTCCGAATTCTCTTGATCTTCAGACCATAGACATTTGCTAATCGAGGGAACAGAACCTTTAGGTTATTAATCGTGTCGCTCTTATGATGCAAGCACATTACCCACGAGAATCTGGAATAGTCATCGGTATCCACAAGACAATACAATTCTCCAGCATGACTTTTACGCTTGACCGGTCCGAATAGGTCCATGTGCAAACGCTCAAGTGACATCTCAACTGAATTTACTTTCTTTGGTTTGTGGGACTGCTTGTGCTGCTTTCCCTTTTTGCAACTCACACACTTGTCATTGAAATGGAAATGTTTGACATTAACGCCTTCGACAAGTCCATTCTTCACCAGATGGTTTATTCTTCTTAGGTGAATGTGTCCCATCCTCCTATGCCACATAATAGATTCTTTTTCAGTAGCCTTGGAGAGAACACATTACTTGGCCCTGGGTTGTCATTGCCTTTGACATGTCGAGAATGTACAGATTATTCACTCTCTGTGCTTTCAACATGATCCGCTCTTTTGGAAGTATGAAACCGGGCTTGAGAATGTAGCATGATTTGTCATCAAAGAAAACAGAAAATTGTTTGTCGCAGATTTGACTGACACTAAGCAGATTATAGTCTATTTGCTTCACATATGCTATCTTCTCAAAACTCACAATCCCATTACTCACACTACCCTCCATAATAATGTATCCTCCTTTGTTCCCAGCAAATGCAACATATCCGCCATTGATGTTTCTAATGTCGAACAACAGCGATAAATCCCCTGTCATGTGACCAGAAGCTCCACTGTCAACAATCCAGAGACTGCTAACTGGGCCAGCTGAAGCTCCCTGCACATATCAAGTAAAATCATTAGTTCTTTTGGGGGACCCAAGCCTGCTTGGTCTTGGGCCTTTGAACATTCAGTTTCAAAGAATCTTTTTCATTAACAATTGAATTTGAATTGACCTTTTTTTGATCAATTAAAATCTTTTCACTCTCTGATTTTTCATGTGCTTTTGAAGTTGACGCACTTTGATATCCCACTGGTGACCAAAATTGTTCCGAACGTTTCAAGATCCGAATCTGAGATTTTGGAGTCTCAGTCGGTTTCTTTACTTCATTCTTAAAGGAAACGTTCTTGGTTACCTTCTCTGATTTAACAGAGACAGGTCCAACTGTTGGTTTAACCGCAGGTTTTAGTGGTACCTTTTGCTTCTCAACAGTTGTGTTCACCACTGGTTTCTTTAAAGGCTTTTCCATTGCGATCCGGTTACGACGATCATATGTCATCTGAAGATTATCCCTCTTTTGAAAATATCTGCTTTGGTTGTAAAACGGTGCTGGTTGAGGGACAAAGCGTCGTTGTGGATAACAATGTTTATCGACTGGACTTTGATATTTCTGCTTCACTTCAACCTCGTGCCTCTTACGCCTTACATACGGGCAGTGAGCAAGTAAATGCCATCTCTCCCTGCACTTAAATCACGCACGGTACTCTTCAAAGTTATTCTTGGCGTTCGACTTTGCATAAGTAGTGATAGGATATTGGTCATCCACACACCTTCATCTTAAACTCTCAGGAGCTGGGTCCTTTGAGTAAGTCGGCTCAAGAAAACTATTTGCCTTTTCCTTTGGCTTAATAAACTCAATGACATGAACCTTGGGTTCTTTAGGAACATCCAAATAAATTTTCTTTAAGATCTCTGGAGGTACATCATTTGTTCTCTCGTGTTTTGGGAACCAGATAGTACTCTCCTGCCAAATTTTCTCAATCTTGGAGTAATTGGCAAACTTAATTGGATATTCCTCGTTAGAAATAATCTTATCGGATCCTTCCATCCGATAAAACACTTTGACGGGTTTGTCACTCGGTTCATTCTTTTCAAGTTGCTTAACTGACTGATTCATTCGATGAGCGTTAGCCATTGGATGAATAATCTGAGAAGGTGATACCGGTTCATTGGTGATAATGTGATTTTCAATGGGAATATCACTCACTTTCTCAGTTATCTCATCTTCTGAGTCAGAATCATCAGTTACAGCAGTTACCCCCTCACTATTCAATCCCAAAACTGGTCTAACATCGGAATTTGGATCTCCAACACTGGAAGTGTTAGATTCATCATCCGATGTAGAATCAGACTTGACAGAACTCTCCGGTGTTATTGAATGTAAAGTATGATTTTCAAATAACACGGGAGATGGGACAGCCTTGTAGTTTGCACTACTCGGTTGTGAGGGTCCTCAATAATATGGTCAAAAACATAAGCAATATGTTTGTAGCTTTTAAGCTTCTTGTTGACTTTTTCAGCAAAGCATTTGATGGTTGCCATTTCAAGTTTAGTTTCTTCTAATTCATTGATGTAACTATTTATGGCCAATTGTTTTAAAGAAAGTGTTTTCTTAACATCAGAAATGTTTTTCTTATAACCATCAAGCACCTTATTGAATTCATGTGCTTCTTTTCGATACGATTGACAGTTGATTCTAGCACTCTCAAGTTGAACCTTGAGTTGCTTGTTTTCCTCTGTCAATCTATCACATGTTCCACAATATTTGTCACTATTCATGTCTAAAGTGGAGTCAGAACTTACCTGTTTCAGAGGTTCTGTCATCGCCATCAAAGCAAAGTGTGCTTCCTTTCCAACAAAGAATTTAGAATAATCAACTCTGGTAAAAGCATCATCCACTATGCAAGACTTGCGAGTCATAAGAAAATCAGCTTCGGCTAGAAGTTGATCAATGTCATCATCTAGTGAATTAACACTAGTTTCAGAATCTGGCTCACTCTCCGAATCAGAATAAACTGAATCACACTATTCAGGAATATCAGTGACCGAGTCAAGAATCAATCCTGACTTCTTCTCAACACAAGTATCAGCTTCTTCCACCATCTCCTCAATCTTCAACTCAGATTTCTTCTCAATCTCCAAATCTTCTTCAACTAACACCGGCTCCTCCAAATTTATCTTCTGAGCAACACATGCCACATTACTAGCCGTAATCTCTTCAACACCAAGTTGCATACCAGTCCAATCAAATCCTTCATCCTTCTGAATTACCAAAGCCTGGTTCTGGTTGTCTGGTTGGGTTTGGCTATTTGGTGTGGAAATTGGAATGATTGTTCTAGTTGGATTATGTGGTGTTTGATTTTTTTTGGTCGAAGGGAAGTTTTGTAGGACAAAGTGTTTGATTCGCCCAAATGTTTGGTCGAACCTGCACATTCGCCCCTTCGAATGGTCGAATGTGCAGGTCTATATAAAGGCTGAATCAATTTTAAAGTTAAGTAGTTGTCATTTTGTTTCCCTCCTTCGAGTGTGTTTTCTCCCTAGGGTTTTGTTGAGTCTGAAATTATTTTATTTCATTGTAAACACTACTTTGTAATATTAATCAAGTTTTTTATGAATGAAATGGAAAGTTTAAAGTGATTTGCGTGTTTTGCTGATCTTATTATCATTTCGTAATTGATTCAGGGATTCCGCACCTGAATTGATATACTTGTTTGATCAACGTCTTTGTTTTTGACAATTCGATCCTCATACAAAGTGGTATCAGATATTATGAGACTAGTGCAATTGGATTGCTAATACAATCTTGTTTTGATAATATCAAAAGGCCGAATGTAGGTTTTGACAGGGTCGAAGGTGATATAAATAGGTCGAAGGGAAGTTTTGTAGGACAAAGTGTTTGATTCGCCCAAATGCTTGGTCGAACCTCAACATTCGCCCTTTCGAATGGTCAAATGTGCAGGTCTATATAATGGTTGAATTCATTTTTAAGTTTAGTAGTTGTCATTTTGTTTCCCTCCTTCGAGTGTGTTTTCTCCCTAGGGTTTTGTTGAGTCTGAAATTAGTTTATTTCATTGTAAACACTGCTTTGTAAGATTAATCAAGTTGTTTATGAATGAAATGGAAAGTTTAAAGTGATTTGCGTGTTTTACTGTTACTATTATCATTTCGTAATTGATTCAGGGATTCCGCACCTGAATTGATATACTTATTTGATCAACGTCTTTGTTTTTGACAATTCAATCCTCATACAAAGTGGTATCAGAGCCATAAGGATCAAACAACTACGAATTGATAATATTTGAGCTGATTTGGACTCAATTTTGGTAAAAAAATTTCTATTTTCAAAGAACAATTGATTTTGATGAATATTGATTGATTCGGACTAGTTTTCATGGATAAAATCAAAAATTCTCTTCATTAAACTTGTTCCAAATCAATTCCGAAGCAAAACCTGCAAAACATCATCAAATTTCATCAATTTTTGAAAAATTTGGATCAACATAACTGATTTTCAAAGAATAACCGTTTTTCAAAATGCAAGGGTCGAACCTACGGAGAAACGGTCGAGAGTGTGAGTTTTAGGTCGAATCAGGGCATTTTAGGTTGAAAGTGAACTTTATTCCGGTCGAACCTAGAAGTTTTTAGTGTGTTGTTGTACATTCGACCAGTTGGTGTACATTTGACCTATCACGAGGTCGAAAGTGGTTTCATTTTGGTCAAAAGTGATATTGTCTGTTATACTCTACCTTCGAGTCTTCAGAAAGGGTCGAACCTGGACAGAATTCCACATTCGAACCCACGTTCAATTGTAAAAGGTCGAAAGTAGATTCTGTTTGAAAATTTTTCTAATCGTTTCGTGTTTCATACTTTGTAGACGATATGTGGAACTTTCCAACAACACCAAGGCCTAATACTACACCACAACAGCAAGTGACAATGGATCCTTGGTCTGTAGCTGCTCAGAAGACGACTAGTCAATCATCTCAACCGATCAACTACTTAGCAATGACTAGTTTGATGCCACAACAAGTTGCACAACCACCACAACAACCCATGACTGATTATTGGGGAGTTGCAGCAGCCGCGGTACACTCTCAAACTACCAATGTTATTTCTACGCTAATTCATGTTCTATCTTCTGGTAGCGGGAGTCATCCACCAAAGCTGATGGAGATGGTGGATTAAAATCAATGGAAGACCAAGTTCAAGATTCATTTGGAGGGAATGGGAATGGAAGGCACTGAGGCTTGGCAAATGATAGCTAAGGGTTATGTAGCACCAGTTTTGGAGAACACTGGTGAGCCAATTCCATTGGAAAGCTTAGCTGAAGATGAGAAGAAAAAGTTTGCGGTGGAAAAGAAGGTGTTCTCACAACTATCTCAGGCTATTAACACTGATCTTCTACATCAGTTCGGGTCGTGCACAACCTCAAAGCAGCTGTGGGATATGTTGAAAAATCGTCATGATGGGAATGAGAAAACAAGGAAGTTAAGAATGGAGGAGTTGAGAAAAGAGTTCGAGAATTTCAGTTACATGGGAAATGAGACGTTGAAGGAGTTGATTCCTAGGTATTGCCATCTATTGACTGAGTTATCAAGTTATGAGATCAACATACCTATGTCTGAGTTGGTGGATAAGTTCGATGATGCATTACCACCATACTGGAATCAACACATTGAGGTCCTAAAGGAGAAAGATGCATACTGTGAGCGTTGGATTTTATCTAAAACAGGATTATACGATCATACAAGTCACAAATCTAGGTGCGGAAACCCTAGATCTGAACAAATTGATAAGATACAAATCACGACACAATCAAGATCATTTTCAATATCATTTTCATAGATTAACTTCAATCAATAAGCATTTACAACTGTTTATGTTAATCTAGAATCACACAGACAATCTCTCAAAAACACTCCTAAACCTGAACTGAACCTGGACACAAATAACAACTCTCTTACATAATCAAAAACTCAAAAACTATATATAGGCTCTGCACATTCGCCCCTTACAGATGGTCGAATGTGAGCATTTTCCACATTCGCCCACTGCAAGTGGTCGAATGTGTTCTTCTGTTCTTGTCCTTTATACCTTCGTCCAGATCACATCTACCTTCGCCCATTCTTGATTACCTTCGCCCATCCATATCTACATTCGCCCAGTCAGAATCACCTTCGGCTATCTACTAACACATGTTAATTATAGTATATCCAATCCTTAGTCGCAAAACGCATCAACAAACTCCCCCTCGACTATTGATTGGATAGTTTTCTTTGATAGTCCATCGTCTTGTTCATCAGCTTGATTCTGAGCTGCTTCTTCTGCTCAGAAGTCATTGGCGGCTCGAATGTTTTCTTCACAGGCTTTGACACATTAGCAATCTTCACAGTCTTGCCAAGTTTACCCTCCAAGTTGCTTCCTGCATTTATATCGTATGCAAAACAAACTCCCACAACTTGAGTATACTTTCTCGCTTGAGCAAAGTCGTTAGGTTCATAGTATATCGGATTGTAAAACAACATGATGATGTCTTCGAATGTACAATTGATCAGCCACATAGGATCAAATACATGAACATGCTTGTATTTATCCTTTCCATCCCTCAACACAATCACTGCTTCTGCCTTCCTCCAATCGTAATACCAAAATATGAAATCAGCACTGAAATGCTGTGGCATTGGCATCAACGGTATCTTTCTCATCACATTAGGTGCTTTGTAGATTAAAGTCACACGCTTCATATTGGTTTGAGGATCAATATCCCTATGCTCTTTTCTTCTGGGATATTGAGGCTTGAACCTGTTCCATCTTGTGCGACTTTCCCAAACCAATTTGTCTGCGCACCAACCGACATGCGATCCATTTACCTCGGCACCTGACATTGGGAATCTGCATAAATCTCTCACCGCCCAGTACGGTAGAGTAAGCAAATCACAGAATCTGTTAAAATACAGAATTCCGGTTTCCCATTTCGCAGCAATACACTTCAGTCTGCCTAGATAAGTCCACCCGAGAGCTCTGCCTTTGAACTTGGCATTATGAAAACGATAAAAGTTACCTTGAGCTTCAGGTTTAGGTCGGTTCTCATCCATCTCCTTCAACTTCTTCAGATAATTCTTCAACTCATCAGACTGGTTAGAAGAATCTTTCTTTTCATTACCAAACACCTTCTCAACAAACTCTTCGCTTCTTTTCTTTGCTTTCTGTTTCGCTGACTTGTTTGGTATCTCTGTGAAGTCAGGAAATACTTCATTCTCATCTTCTTTTCTGAAATACTGGGGAAACTCTTCATGAGTAATATCTTCTATTTCAACTTCATTGTTTTCTGGAGTATGCACATCATCTGAATGACTTCCCATATCCTTTTCAGGAATATCAGGAATCGATTCATCCATCATAAACTCCTCAAACGTCTTCCCTACCCTCTGTGCGAGACCATCTAGAATTTCTTTCGCCACAGATGCAGGTAGTTCCCCTTCTTCAAGATCTGGATCTTCATATTCCAGCTCATATCTCAGATCATCAGTCTGGAATATTTCAGCGAAGCATCCAGTGAACTCAATGGTCCACTCCCTCTTCTCCAACATATTCTTGTATATCTGTTTAGCATCATCAGACAGAGATCTCACCTTTTCGTTCCAAAAGATACTTTCATCCGAATCTACATTCCCTCCTTTCTTCTTGGAACTCGATTCTCCAGTATCTTTCTTCTTCTGTGGTGTTCTCTTCTCATAACTATATTTAGAAGTATCATCTCCTCCATCATGATCACTTCCACTGCTAAACTCATCACCTTTCTTTTTCCCTGTACCTTCAGCATCATCATCATCATCATTGTTGTCATCATCATCATCATTGTCATCATCACTTTTATCCGATCCATCATCATCTTCATCATCATCATCTTCTTTCTCAGAATCAGAATACTCATAATCAACTTTCTGTTCATCTTCTTCTTCATCTTCTTCACCCTCTTTCAACTGGGGTGCTCTGCTATACAACTCTTCAATCAAACCACAAAGGCGTTTGTTTTCCTTCTTCAATTCTTTGTTATCAGCCTTGATCAGTTTGATCTTGTTCTTGTTTCTATCACATCTTCTTTCAAGCTTCTCATTCTTAGCTTCCAACATCTGAATCTTATCATTTATCTCATCCTGATTCGATTTTGAAGCAACAACTATCTGGAGCATCTTCTCCTCATTCTGCTTGAACTTAGTAATCTCAGCTTGTTGAGCAATCAACATCTTCATCATGTCCTCCATCTTCTTATTGACCTGTTTCATAACATCATCATCAACAGTCACTTTCTTTGACTTTGATCTGGAGGGCTCAACTTCAACAGCTTTCTCCTTTTGAGGCTTTCTAAACATATCAAGCACTTTATCCATATCGATATTGAACTGATCGATTGGTAAAGTCTCTGCCTCTTTCGCTTTCTTCTGCTTCTTGGCAATTGGTGAAGATAGCTTAGAAGGTGTTCCAGCATCAGGTAATCTCTTTCCCTTCAACAACTGAGCCAATTCTTTTTCTCTCAGTTCTTTCACACTAGACTTCTTTGCCATAGTCTTTTGTTTCTTTGTCTTCTTTGGCAAATTCACAACTACTGTATCTCCAACACTCAACTCAGCTAGGTCAACACCTAAACCTTCATCTTCAACTGATTTCTTTCGTCTCTCAGCTTCTTCAATCGACTGGTTTAAAGATTCAGACTCACCAACCATAGTGGCCTTACGTTTGGTGGTCCTCACGTTCTCGTCATCAGAATCCCACTGTTCATCAACCTCAGTCTCTTCCGAATCTACAGACTCTTCATCCACCAAACCTGATCCTTTCTTCGCCGTCGATTTCTTTCTAGCAGCCTGTTGCTTTGTGCTTCCCTGATCTATAGCCTTTCCCTTGCCCTTCCCTTTGGCTCCAGGATTGACTACTTGACGTTTCCGCTTAGTGCTTGAATCAGAATACACTAAGGGATCATCATTGTCTGAGTCACTATCATCATGTCTTGCTTTGTTCTTGCCAGGATCAGTGTAATCCGGACGAGCCAAAGCGCCAAACAATCTCCTGTTAGGTGGCTTCTCACTGTCAGCTACACCTTTGTATCCTTTCATCCTCATCAAGGTTCTAATATTCATGTGATCTTGACCTAGGATCATAGTCGGATCCTTTTTCAACATTGGATACTTGTAATCAAGGATCATCATTAGAAACCTTGGATATAACATGAACTTCTTAAACTTTATACCCTTCAGCATCTCCAACATGTGGTCAAGAATCATCCCAGACACATTAAATGGTTTGTTGAGTGTCAACGCAACCATTAATGAGCTCAAACTCCTTCTCATCACGTCATAACCACCACTCACACAACCAAAGACATGAATCAGAACATGTGCAAAGTATTTGTACTGCACTCCCAGCTTCCCTTTATACATTGATCCGTCAGTGATTGGACCTTTGTATTTCATCCTTAAGAAGCACGCCTTCTGTTCTGTCCAAGATAACTCCCTGGGATCCTCACTGTCTTCAAACTTAATCTGTAATGCCTCCCGAATGTCAGCTTCAGTCAAGAACATCTCCATCTCCTGAATCTTGCTCTTGATTATCGTCTGATTCTCCCAGTAGTCATACTTAGCATTCTGGTAAAAATCTTCAATTATGTCTTTATAAATGATGGTTGGTGTGGCTAGAGCATGTACAATCCTGCTCCTCTTCAGAAATTCAATAATCCCTGTAAACTCCGTGTTCTTCTCAACGTCTCCTAGATACGCGCAACAGTTATGCGATCGTTCGAAAGGCCAACTGCTCGGAGTAGATGTTTCAGCTACGGGAACTGAATCTTGAACTGTGATCTCTGCTGGAGTCTCAACATTCACTGCTGGTGATTCAATATTCTCGGGTTGTTCAGCCATCTGCACATGAAAATCAATAAAACGCGTCAAAACACAAAAACGACAAAAATATAAAATTCTGGTCAAAACTGATCTGCACATTCGCCCATTATGAAACTGGCCGAATGTGGGAATAACTGGTCGAATGTGAAAATATATGGACGAAAGTGAATATGATTTTGATAAAAAGTCACATTCGTCCGTTTTGTTATACATTCGTCCAAACCATTTCACTTTCGTCCGTTTTGAAACAACCGAAAGTGAAAAAATTACCCCCAAAATTTGAAATTCTGCCATTGTTAGTTTTAACTTGTAATTTTGATTCTAAAATGTACTAACATGTCCGACTAACATTCGTCTATTACCAATTTTATCAATTAATCATTTTACATAGGTTTTCAAGTGGAATTAGGGTTCTAAGTGTTCAATCGATCAAAACTATCATCTAAACATGTTTTTATCTAATTCCTTCCATATTCTCCCCCTAAAACCTATGTTAAATGATCGGCTATCAAAAACAAACAAGAAACAACATCAAAAATCCCTAGAACAGAAACCCTAGGTCCCGTTCTTTTAACATTCAATTCTGATCTGTTGTGTTGTCCATTACCTGCAATATTGGTGTTAAAACGATGAGCAATGATCAGGAAACAAATCAAAGGAACTTAAAATGCACGAGCAACAAGGTCTGATTATGATGCAAATTTTTGAAAAAATATCAGAATGAGAACTCGAAGGTGAAACAGGTATATATAGAGGTCCTCTTTCGCCCGGTTGAAATGGACGAATGTGGGTTAAAACCACATTCGCCCCAATTTAATGACACGAATGTAGATACAGGCCACCTTCGCCCCTTTTTAAGACCCGAAGGTGAAACCTTACACCTGGAAGTGGAATTTTCACTCGGAAGTGGAAATATCCACCTTCGCCCAAAACAAAAACGGCCGAAAGAGATGATTTTTCCACATTCGACCCATTTAAGGGGCGAATGTGAAATGGAAAAATCTGAAAATTTCGCCAATTCACGAATTCGAATCCCGTTCAACATTTTTCAATCCGTTAAACTTCCAAAACTCAAATTTTCACATTTTGAATGTTACAAAGACCAGATGGTGTTATCAAATCTCAGAAATTGACCATCAAGCATCCCCGGATATCAAAAATAAAGCAGAAATGCAAATCTTTTGGATTTTCTGAAATTTTTATCAAAACACACCTAAAATCTTTTTGGATTTTGTAACTTTTTGACAATAAAAGTAAAATGCAACAAAGTAAAATGCATCAAAGTAAATGAAAACAGTAAACATTTTGTGATTTCCGGTAAGAGGATCATATCAGTTTTCTGAGAAATCTGAACACAGCGTTGATCTGGTTCAATATTATCATTAGAAACAATATGTGACATGGCAATTGCTGATATTGTTGTCCACATAAGCTCACATGCAGACAATTACGCAATGCTTTAAAATGATACGAATTAGATGTATTAGACTAACACATTGTGATTCCCACACACACGACATACTCCCGTATCAAGAAGTAATTTGCACAAAGACTCATTGTAAAGCGTGATTATGCTTTCGTCGTCTGTAATTGTACAAGATATAATGCATAGAGGTATACAGGTCAGCAAATTAATGCAGCAAAGTAACATATGCACCATACCAGGTTGAGGACTGATATTAATCATGATTTGCATCAATGATCAATACGATATTATAGATAATCTTTGATCATCATATAACATGGAAAGTTCCTCAATTCGGTAACTTTAGGTTTTGGCATAAAGCTCTTTTATAAAGACATCCTGTCTGATCTAGGTCCGTAATGACTTACAGCAGAAGATCAGATAGGCTATCCCCAGACAACTAATAACATAACGACCCTAAACCTCCGAGATTTGTACAAACACCCTATCAAACGAAATTACGGTACTAAGACCATATGCCCATGAGGTGTTCATCCACAAACGCGTAGTTTGTTATGTTTGTATCACTAATGCACGCAATATATATTCTACGAAGCCTATCAGCATATCACACGTAATCAACATACAACTCATTAAAACTATACAATTCTTTAGCCTGTGTCAGATCCCCACTGATGTACTATCATTTCCTCTTTTTATCCAGGAAATCATTTTAGGTTTTTCTAATTTTTAGGTATTTTGAAAATTTTTCAATGTTTTTGGTTTTTCTGATAAAATGACTCCCCCTAAAATAAAGAACATATTTTTGGGTTTTTAACTTTTCTGAAAAACAAAACAAAAAATTTTAAAGAAACAATCCACTTGAAAGCATCAACTTCTTTGAGGATTAAACAACCCCCTCGAAAGCATCAACTTCTTTGAGGATTATGATAGTAAAGAGAAATTCCCAATTAGCAAAGAGAAATTCCCAATTAGCAAAAATTTAAAACTAAAACTAAAAACGAAAAAAAAAAATTGATAAACCGAGGAGCCGATTAGTCCTGTTTTTCCTTTATATTGTTTACTTTCAAAAGATATTCAAAGCGGGATCTGTCAAAAGCTTTAGTAAACAAATCTGCACGTTGGTAGTCAGTATGGATTTTGACCATGTCAATCAACTCCTTAGCATAACAATCACGGATAAAATGATATTTAATCCGGATATGTTTAGCTTTAGAATGATTTTCAGTATTTTTAGTTAATGCAATTGCGGCTTCGTTGTCACAGTGTATAGGGGTTTTAAGAAACTGCAAACCGTAATCGACCATCTGTTGTTGGATCCAGAGCACTTGCGAACAGCAACTCGAGGCTGAAATGTACTCGGCTTCACATGTAGACAGTGCGACGGAAGTCTGTTTCTTGCATTGCCAGGTAATTAACCTGCTCCCTAAAAACTGGCAACCGGCTGTTGTTGATTTGCTGTCTTTGTCACAGCCGCCCCAATCTGCATCACTAAAAGCAATAAAATCAAAATCATCATCATTAGGGTACCAAAGTCCTTTTGATGGACAACCCTTCAGATATCGAAGGATACGCTTGACCGCCGTCAGATGACTTTGTTTCGGCTTCGATTGATAACGCGCACAGAGACACGTTGCATACATAATATCTGGTCGAGACGCTGTCAAATACATCAGAGATCCGATGATTGCTCTGTATGTAAATGGATCTGTCAGCTCCCCCTTAGCGTCCACTCCAATCCCGTGATTGGGTTGTATCGGGGTATCCATCGGCTTAGAGTCCTCCATCTGGAATCGGCTCAAGATGTCGGCTACATATTTCGTCTGGTGAATGAAGATCCCGTCGGGTCTTTGATCCACCTGTAAGCCGAGGAAAAACTGCATTTCTCCCATAGCGCTCATTTCGAACTTCTCCTGCATAACAGTTTCAAATTCCCTGCACAAGAGTTCGTTAGTTGAACCAAATATAATATCATCAACGTAAATCTGTACGAGAAGCAAGTCATCTCCCGTCTTCTTCGTAAAGAGGGTGCAATCGACGAGGCCGCGCTTGAATCCTTTGGAGATGAGGTATGTACTTAGCTCCTCGTACCACTGTCTTGGAGCCTGGTGCAAACCATATAAAGCTTTGTTCAGCACGTAGACCTTGTCCCGGTGGATTGGGTCCTCAAAGCCCGGTGGTTGCCCGACATAAACCTCCTCCTTGACTTTACCGTACAAAAATGCGCTCTTGACGTCCATTTGATAGACTTTGAATTTCTTATACGAAGCAAACGCAAGGAACATCCGAATAGCTTCGATTCGTGCTACTGGTGCATAGATTTCGTTGTAATCAATTCCTTCGATTTGATGGAAACCCTGCACAACCAATCTGGCTTTGTTCCTTACAATAACCCCACGGTCATCCTTTTTGCACTTAAACACCCACTTAGTGCCTATTTTCTTTCTTCCTGGCGGCAAATCTGTGAGCGTCCAGACTCCCAATTTCTGGAATTGCAATAACTCCTCCTGCATTGCCTCAACCCAGGCATCTTCATTCAAAGCGTCTTTGTATGTCCTTGGCTCTACCTGCGACACATAACATGCAAACGACCAATCATTTTGGTCACCAGATTTCTGAATTTTGGCATACAATGCTAAAGCACCAAAACTCTCTGGCGAATTAACGCTTTTAAGCTGCCCTCTGGTCATCACTCCACTACCAGGATCACCGATTACTTGCTCCAGCGGGTGAATACGATGAATCCGAGATTCCGGATTTACAGGTACAATCACTCCCGTCTGAGCAGTCAAGTTCTCTACAGCATCCTGATCATGACCCGTGTTAGATGATGAAGCAACATCTGGATTTGGAGTTGGGTTCACAGTTTGCTCTTCTAAGTCTTCTGCATTTTCAAGAACAGCTTCTTCAAATTGTTCATCTTCAGATTCTGAAGTATCTAATGAAGTTGAAGCTTCTTGAAACAACTCTTCTTCTTGAGTAGGAGCACTGGTATCACTAGAAGCTGGTGGAGGGTTTACGGTGATTGGACGCATCAATGGTGAAGTTGCCGCGTTTTCACACTCGTAAAGTAATCTGATCACAGCTTCTTCAACCAAGCTACTAGGTTGAATGATTCAAAGAAATCTTTGTAATCAAACATCCAATCAGGGCCCGTGCCTTGCAGATTTTGTGTGTAACGTTGAACTTCCACGTTAGCCCAATCCTCCACTTGACAAGTTCTCTTGTTGAATACCCGTTTGAGCGGGGTTGCATATCCAACAAAATATCCCTCTTCAGCTTTAGGACTAAGCTTCTCGCTTGGATTCAACATCGTACATGGCGCCCCAAATGGTTCTAGATACTCTAAATTGGGCTTTCGTCGGTGTAACAGCTCATAAGATGTTTTTCCAAACTTCTTCACTGTCAAAACCCGATTTAATGTATAGTTTGCTGCATAAATCGCCTCGTTCCAGAACATTACTGGAAGATTTGAGTCAGCGAGCATTGTTCTTGCAGCCTCAATCAGAGTCCTATTCTTTCTTTCAGCAACACCGTTCTGTTGCGGGGTATACGGAGCTGAATATTCATGATGTATCCCTTTGCTTTCACAAAGTTCATCCATCTTTGCATTTTTAAACTCCGTCCCGTTGTCACTCCTGATCCTTTTTATCTTCAAATTGTAAATATTCTCCAGCCGAGTGAACAGAACTTGTAAGTTGGTAAAGGTGTCGCTTTTGTTCTTCAAACACATCACCCATGAGAATCGTGAATAGTCATCAGTGACGACTAAACAATAAAGCTCTCCAAGATGACTTTTGCGCTTGACCGGTCCAAAAAGATCCATGTGCAATCGCTCAAGCGGCATCTCAACAGAGTTAACTTTCTTCACTTTATGGGATTGTCTGTGTTGTTTTCCTTTCATGCAGCTCACACACTTGTCGTTCAGATGGAAATGTTTCACGTTTACTCCATCGACAAGTCCATTTCTCACTAACTGATTCATTTTCCTCAGATGAATGTGCCCCATTCTTCGGTGCCACATTATTGATTCTTTTTCAGTCGCCTTGGATAGAAAGCATGTTATCTGCCCCTGTGATGTCATCGCCTTGGACATATCAAGAATATAAAGATTGTTGACTCTAGGTGCCATCAACATAACCCACTCCTTTGGAATCTTGAAGCCCGGTTTGAGGATGTAGCAGGATTTGTCATCAAAATGCACAGAAAATTGTTTATCGCATATTTGACTGACGCTCAACAGATTATAGTCTATCTGTTTGACATAAGAAATCCGCTCGAAAGTCACAATCCCGTTACTCACGCTTCCTTCCATCGTGATATAACCTCCTTTATTACCCGCGAACGCAACATATCCTCCATTAATATTCTTTACATCGAACAGCAACGCCAAATCCCCCGTCATGTGGCCTGAAGCTCCACTATCAACAATCCAGAGACTGCTAATAGGGCCAACTGAAGCTCCCTGCACACAAAAAGTAGACAATTAGTTCTTTCGGGGGACCCAAGCCTGAGTCTTGGGCCTTTGAACTTTGGCTTTCAAAGAATCATTCTCAATGACTTTTTCGACAACTTTTTGTTTTGAATCAACCGTTTTCTGATTTTTCAAAACATTTTCACTTTTCTCACTCACCTTTGACGTAGAGGCTCCTGGAGAACCATTAGGTGTCCAAGATTGTTCAGACCTTTTGAGAATACGAATTTGAGATTTTGGTTTCTCAATAGGTTTCTGAACATTGTTACTAAAAGTAACTTTCTTAGCAACCTTATCTGAATTAACAGACTTAGGTCCAACATTTGACTTGACAATTGGTTTTTGTGGAACCTTTTGTCTATCAGCTGTTGTGTTCACCACTGGTTTTCTCCAAGATTGTTCCATTGCAATCCGATTCCTTCGATCATAATGAAATGGACGGTTGTTCCTCATTTGAAAATTGTTTTGATTATGAAAATGTTGTTGTTGAGGAACAGTCCGTCTATGCGGTGGAACATAATGATCAATCGGCTTTTTCATGGAATTCTTAACCTCAACTTCATGTCTTTTGTGCCTTACATATGGACACTGAGCAAGTAAATGCCCGCGTTCTCCACATTTAAAGCATTTTCTATATTCCTCAAACACATAATGAGCATTTGGTGAAGCAAATGATCTTACAGGAAATTGATCATTATATTGTTGATTTCTTAAACTCTCAGGAAGTGGTCCTTTCGAGTAAGAAGGTTCATGAAAACCATTTGCTTTATCATCTGGTCGAATGAACTCAGTGACATGAATTTTTGGCTCTTGAGGAATTTCTGAAAACAGTTTCTTTAAGATTTCTGGTGGAATTTCATTGGTTCTCTCATGTTTTGGAAACCATATTGTGCTTTCTTGCCAGATTTTATCAATTTTAGAATAGTTAACGTTTTTAATCGGAAATTCCTCATCAGCAATGATTTTATCGGATCCTTCCATCCGATAAAACACCTTTACAGGTTTGTCACTTGGTTCATTCAGCTCATTCTTTTCAACCACATTCTTAACATCATTCTTTTTCTTAACATCAATCTTTTCAGACTTTTTATCACGATTAGCATTTGCCATCGGATGAACATGATCAGATGGTGACACTGGTTCAGTAGTAATGATGTGATTTTCTTTTGGAATCTCACATTCATTAACAGATTTATCACTACCAGTATCATCATTTTCTGAGTCTGAACTATCACTCTCAGCATAAACACCCTCATTGTTTAAGCCCAAAATCGGTCTCACATCGGAATATGGATCACCAATACTCGAGGTATTAGATTCCATTTCTGATGATGAGTCTGATTTCACCGAACTCTCCGGTATCACTTGGTGATAGTTATGGTTTTCAAAAAGAACCGGAGATGGTACAGACTTGTAGTTGGTGGTGTTATCATTAATGATATGATCCACGACATAAGCAACATTCTTATAACTTTCCAGTTTCTTGTTAACCTTTTCAGCAAAGCATTTAATGGCAGCCATTTCCAACTTGGTGTTTTCAATTTCATTGATATAGTTATTTATGGCCAATTGTTTCAATGACAAAGTGTTTTTCAAGTCGGAAATGTCCTTTTTATAGCCATCTAATACTTTGTTAAAAGCATTTAACTCTTTGCGAGTAGATTGACAGTTTTGAATAGCACTATCACGTGAAATTCGGAGTTGTTTATTCTCCTCTGTCAATCTATCACAAGTCCCACAGTATTTATCACTCATGACATCAATGCTAGATTCAGAACTTACAGTTTTTGGCGGTTCGGTCATGGCCATCAAAGCAAAATGAGCTTCCTTTCCAGTGAAAAACTTTGAGTAGTCGATCTTGGTGAAAGCATCATCAGCTATGCACGACTTCCTCGTCATCAAAAAGTCAGCTTCTGCCAGCAACTGGTCAATATCATCATCCAAAGAATCAACACTTCCCTCTGTGTCTGATTCGCTCTCACAATCTGAATAGACTGATTTACACTCCTCGGGAACATCAGAAACTGAATCAATCACCATCCCAGAACTCTTCTCCTCAGCCTTAACCTCAACAGGTTCTCTCTCCACTTCCATCTCAGTCTCAGAATCATCACTTTCACTCTCCTCAGTTTCTTTCTTCTCATCAACTGCCACCGACTCTTCCAAATCAACCTGATAAGCAACGCATGCCACATTCCCACCAGTAGTCACTTCTTCAACTCCTATTTGCATACCCGACCAGTCAAACCTCTCATCCTGTTGAGTCACCAAAGCTTGGTTCTGACTCGCATTCTGTTGAGTCTCAGTAGGTGTAGTGATAGGTACAACTGTTCGGTTTGGGTGATTAGGAGATTGGTTTTGAATCTGGTGTTGAGTGTTTGGTTGTCTGTTTTGGTTGTTAAAGTTTCGGTTTTGGTAGTTGTTGTTATTTTGGTAAGAAACTTGGTTTTGTTGACGGTTCTGATAATTTGCATTGAAAGGGTTTCGATTACCTTGTTTAGGTGGCTGGGTGCATTCCCTTTTGAAGTGTCCTTTCTCTCCACAATTAAAACACGTAACCTTCTCCTTGTTAAAACCATAGGTTGTGTTGGGAGAAGTTGCCAAGTCAGTCCTTCCAGTTTTCTCTATGAACTCTGTTGCTCTCCTCATTATACTCGCAAAAGCCCATTGAATGTCAATGAGTTCCATCTCTTCCTTGTCTATTTGTGCGTAGTCTTCGTTGGTTAAGTTGTTGTTCCCAATCTGACTAGCAACCAACCCATTGTAGGATGAAACCATTGCTGAGACTAATGCAATGTGTTGTTGAGCAACCTCCACAGTCACATTTCCTAAGTTGGATGTATCCAAAACCACTGGTTGTTTATGTTGAGTAACTTGGTTTGCTGGTTGTTGTGTTTGGTTAGCGGTGTAAAAACTAGCTTGTTGCATTGGAGAGATTGGTGAAATGTAGGAAGTATATTGTGGTGGTGTGTATGATGGTTGTGAGTAGGAATTGTATTGTGGTGGTGTGTAGTTGGTGGTTGGTTTTGATGAATCCATGACATTGGAAATACATGCAACATGTGGTGCAACACTTCCAGAGCTCGAGTTTCCAGCTGAAACTGAAGTTCCTCCAAAATACAGACTTGGATTCTGAGGAATCTGTGACCTCCTAGCTTTCCTCCTATCCTCCAGCTCTTTGTTCTCCAGCTTCTCAATAAACTCTGAAATGGTCCAAAATTGATAAGCATCCTTCTCTCTAAGTACCTCCACATGCTGATCCCACTGTGGTGGTAAAGCATCTGCAAACTTATCCACCTGCTTAGTCATTGGAATCTGTACACCATAGCTAGACAATTCAGACAATAAATGCATATATCTCGGAGTTAGTTCTTTCAAAGTTTCATTATTAATAAAAGAAAAATTATCAAACTCTTTGACTAATTCCTCCATTCTCAGACTCCTGGTCTTCTCGTTACCATCATGCTTCCTCTTCAGCTTATCCCAAAGCTGCTTTGACGAAGTACATGTCCCAAACTGATGCAACAGGTCACTTGTGATCGCCTGTGTCAGTTGAGAGAACGCCTTCTTCTCCACCACGTATTTCTTCTTTTCATCCTCAGTCAAGCTCTCCAGAGGAATCAACTCACCGGTATTCTCCAGAATCGGTGCTGTATATCCTTTGACGATCATGCTCCATGCCTCAGCTCCTTCAACTCCCATGCCTTCCAGATGGATCTTGAACATGGTGTGCCACTGGTTATACTCTTGCATATCCATGAGCTTAGGTGGCCGAGTTCCACTACCTGTAGACAAATCCTTAATCAAGGTAGAGATAGCATTAGTGGTTTGAGTATTTACCGCCGCTGCAGCTACTCCCCAGTAATCTGATTGTAATGCCGGATGTGCTACATTCTGAGGCATCGTGCTCGTTGTTGTCATGTAGTTATGTGGTTGTGAGGATTGCGTGTTCGTCTTTTGAGCTGCCACTGTCCATGGGTCCATTGTCTGCTGTTGTGGTTGTGTTGGTGCTGATCCCGAAGTAGTTTGAAAACGCCACATGATCACAATCTGAAAATCTCAACACTTAGAAAAATTTTTCAGCAAAAATCTTAGGTTCGCCCGAAAAAGAGTACTTTCGTCCAAATAATCCTTGGTTCGTCCAAACTGTCACACTCTCGTCCCTTCTATCTCACTTTCGTCCAAACAGTATCAATCGAATGTGGAAATGACCAGAATGTAAACAAAGACTAAACACTATTCCACTTTCGCCCAAGTTAGAACGGTCGAAGGTGGAATTTTCACCCGAATGTGAAAAATTTCAACAAGATTTTCAGGTTCGTCCACTCAAAAACTCAGGTTCGCCCACTTTTATGCACGTTCGACCACAACTCTCAGTCCAGGTTCCAGGTTCGCCCAAAATCAGCAGATCTCATTTTTGAAAAACGGTTATTGTTTGAAAAACGGTTATTTTGATCTCAGATTTTCAAAAGTTCTTGGATTTCAATGATCTTAATCAGGTTATGTTTCGGATTTGATTTGGAACAACTTTAAGTCTTGGAAAACTTGAATTCGACCACAAATTCACCTTTAAATCGATCAAAAACTATGTTTTTAAGAGTTTTTGTAAAAACAGATGATAATTTGTCTAAAACATGTCCAAATCAACTCTGATCTTATCAAACTTGTTGTTGTATGATCCTCTAGGCTCTGATACCACTTTGTGAGCGTTGGATTTTATCTAAAACAGGATTATACGATCATACAAGTCACAAATCTAGGTGCGGAAACCCTAGATCTGAACAAATTGATAAGATACAAATCACGACACAATCAAGATCATTTTCAATATCATTTTCATAGATTAACTTCAATCAATAAGCATTTACAACTGTTTATGTTAATCTAGAATCACACAGACAATCTCTCAAAAACACTCCTAAACCTGAACTGAACCTGGACACAAATAACAACTCTCTTACATAATCAAAAACTCAAAAACTATATATAGGCTCTGCACATTCGCCCCTTACAGATGGTCGAATGTGAGCATTTTCCACATTCGCCCACTGCAAGTGGTCGAATGTGTTCTTCTGTTCTTGTCCTTTATACCTTCGTCCAGATCACATCTACCTTCGCCCATTCTTGATTACCTTCGCCCATCCATATCTACATTCGCCCAGTCAGAATCACCTTCGGCTATCTACTAACACATGTTAATTATAGTATATCCAATCCTTAGTCGCAAAACGCATCAACACATACCAGTATTGGACCATCAATGAATTTATTCAGAAACTGGAGAACAACGAGATGGAAGAGAAGAGGAATGCAAAACGAGCACAAGTTCCTCAGATCCCAGAGTTATATCATGGTGGTACATCTTCATCTCTGACTAGTTTAAGTTCCAGTAGTTCTGTTGCTCCACACATTGCTTGTGTTTCAAGCATTGTTGAACCAACCAAAACCCCAATAAGCTATCTAGCTCAAACTTCATATTACACACCACCATCATATCCTACTACTTATATCCCACCATTTTCACCTATGCAACAAGCTGCATGCTATTCAGCTAGCTTGAATCAACCCCAACAACAACCATACATTCCTTAAATGAACCCGAGTCAACCAAATCAAAGTCCAATTGTGCTGGAGACATCTAATCTGAACAATGTCACTGTTGAAGTTGCTCAGCAACATGTAGCTTTGGTATCTGCTATGGTTGCTTCGTATAATGGTTTGGTAGCTAGTCAAATTGGTAACAACAACCAAACCAGTGAAGACTATGCTCAAATTGATAAGGAGGAGATGGAGCTCATTGACATTCAGTGGGCATTTGCGAGTGTTATGAGACGTGCAACCGAATTCATTGAGAAGACCGGTAGAACTGATCTTTCTACATCTCCCAACACCACATATGGCTTTATCAAAGCCAAAGTCACATGTTTTAACTGTGGTGGGAAAAGTCACTTCAAGAGAGAATGCACACATCCAGCACTGTCACACCCTCAAATTTCCACTGCGGGGTTTATACCGCGAGGCGCATGACATACCAGGATCCCATAGCCATAAGTCATATGAAGGAACTCTAAATGCCCAAACCATTTAGTTCGTTTTCAAAAAAAAAAATCAAGTTTAGTTAAGCTGTGGAAGCGTTAACCAAATATAAACATTTTAAAAACCATGCGCAAAACAACGCGCCCAAATTAAAACCATACGAAAGAAAACGTAAAAGCATAATACGTAATTTAGGTGTATGCCAAAGACTCAAATGCAGTAAAGTGTGCAGTGCTTTCTAATCGTGGCACCGGAAGCTAACTACCTGCAAAAGCATGTATATCGTGGGTCAACAAACAATGTTGGTGAGTTCACAAAGTAAGTAAGTAAATGCGCTGGTTTCCCAAACCACGTAACCAAGTAAAACCGTAGGTCCTCCAGACCAAAATGTTCAAGTGTTATCAGTTTAAGCGTGTCAGGGTAGCTAACCCACTCATTGTAACTAAACAGTATTATTGGGACACCTTCAGTAATATAATAATTTCCCTCAATAACTAGTGTCTATCAACACCAGTTCTCAAATGTGGTCTGAAGTTCATGCCCGTGACCCAAGCACCTCAGGCATGAGGTTGCTGCACAACCTAATAGCGCTATCAACTAATACCTCGTTCGCCTCTAGCGATTAACCCAATAATATGCAAGGACTTTCCAAATGATATAGTGTTTAGTTCACAAAGGACCAATAAGTTTTAAACTGAACAAAACCCGATCCACATAAGGAATCGTAAACCCGACCCACACAAGGAGTCAAAGCATCTCAAAACCCAAGATGTAAAAGTAGTCCCAAACCGGACTAGAAAACGTTTTGTAAGTTGTCTCAAACCCGAGACGCATGCTTTTGAGAAAAAGTAGTGAAACTCACCTTAGTATGCAAGCAAATAAATCCAAGCTCCAAAGTAGGATGTGCTACCGACTCCCTAGTACATGTGTCACTAAGTGAGTATATGTGTAATACCATTACACCATATAACCCGTTTGTCCAACACGTTTTCAATATTCAAAATCGTGTTAGTGACACATAGTGATTCTACATGCATAAGTAAACCCTACGGACCCGTTCGTGAATATGCTGGTTATAATTAGTTTAACACTTCACATGCATCTCATATAAGTCCCCATTCAAGTACATGTCACATAAACTCACAATACATAATGTGCGTTTTTATGAAAGATTATGCGCCATAAAAACTAATTTATTAAAAATACTTATTTAGTGAGTTAGACTCCCAAAATTTTACTAAGTAGTCTAGGGGGTCTACTGGACAAATCTATATTTTTATTTTATAATAAAACCTTGTACAAAAATTATGAAAATTCATGGAACACAGGTACGTTCAGAAAATACACATAACAGATCAGTTTAGTAGAAAAATTCACAAAAATCGCGTATTCATCCAAACGGGATGAATCCACTTGGATAGGCCAAGTTATTCCAATGTTAACCTACTTTCCAAATTTCGTAACTTATTTCCTTGTAAAACTCGAGTTATGATTGTTTAAAGTTGACTCAGTTTGTTAATCCGAAAATCTAACATGACCTTTAATCAAAGAAAATTCCAAAAACATATCAAACGACATCCAAATTAAATGATTTTACCCATTCTATAAAGCTAAGACCATGTAAAATCCATTCATGCAAAGAATTGATCAAAACAATTATTTTCATGCCACGTAACAGACCCTACAAGTCGACATTCAGATTCTGTCCAGATTCTAATCATGCAATATTATCAATTATATCAAACCCTAGTTGCATATTATCAATCAATAACACCTAATAATCATCATACAACATTAATAAGAACTACATCTGATCAAAACCCTAATGATACATCATAAACATCATCATTCACAAACCCTAGAAGTCTAAAACATCACGAACATGCATAACCATGCCACCTATCAATTACTAATCGCATAAGATTATGTTTAACCCATTCAATCTTTATAAACCTCAAGTTTTAATCTTTATAAAAACGTTTCAGACCTGGGAAAACTTAGTTATAAGGTTTTATAACATATTAAAGAAGATTAAAACACAAGAGATTAAAGATTATACCGCAAGCTCTTCAAAACAATCAACCGAATGCTCTTGAAGCTTCCCGATCGATGTTCTTGCGCCTTAGCAGGTGTTTAGGGGTTAATATTTCGTAATAGGGCAGTGGGGGCGATTAGGATTTGAGTTTAGGAGATACAAGAGGCTTAAGGTTGCTTAAATAGTAGTTTAAGGCGGTTTGGGCTCGTCAGGCCTCCGTGAGCGGCCGCGCTGAGCCTGTGAGCGGCCGCTCATAGCTCCCCGGC
Organism: Ambrosia trifida; assembly: GCA_028751855.1. NCBI lineage: Eukaryota > Viridiplantae > Streptophyta > Magnoliopsida > Asterales > Asteraceae > Ambrosia > Ambrosia trifida. The sequence continues at coordinate 93,266,673 of CM054125.1, forward strand.
TCGCTCCGGGTGACCTGCTTCGTTGCCCAGCCTGTTTCCTTCGATGTCTTCGCTATTTCGGACCATAAAAATTGTAACCCCATGTGTTAAGACCCCAACCATCATAATGGTCCATCCATTATGGTTTTCATTAACGTATTCGGTTTAAGTTCACGTAATCACATATAGTTTGCACATAGTTTCACAGAGTATCATAAAAGCACGTAATTGCAATCAATCTCAATCAATTAATTCACAATTATTTAACTTCATTGTTCACCAACGTCCGAGGTTCACTAATCATGTATACAGTATAGTAATTCCCCGAATTACCACTTCATGCAGTTATTAACCTATAACTGTGCAACGTGTGTCCTATCTAGCTAACCCTAGTTAAGTAGAATGCAAGTAATGTAACTAGAGTTTAGTTAAAGTGAGAACCTGAAATTACGGGGTATCACATCATCCCCAAGTTGAAAAGAATTTCGTCCCGAAATTCAGCAAGTAAACAATAAAGCCAGCTAGAAAAAATGTGTGCTTGGTTCCCGGATGTCACATCATCCCCAAGTTGAAAGGAATTTCGCCCCGAAATTCACTTTGAAAGAGGTGATTTATGTTTAGTGTTCGATCTATGTTCAGGTTCAGGTTCAGATAGAGAGGTGTGGGTATTTAAGCCGCATTTGATCCATGTGTTCCCACGTGTATTCCGGTCCTAGACGGGAATTCCATTGCACCTTAATAATCGGTATGATACTTTGTCTGAGTTTTTTGACGCCCCGCTCAAGAATCTCCACCGGTTCTTCCATGAACCGTAGCTGATCGTCCACCTGGATCTCCTCCAGTGGCACCACCAGTGTTGTATCCGTAAGCATTTCCTTATATTCGATACGTGGTGTACATCGTGTACCCCATTATGTTCATTAGGAAGGTTCAACCTGTAAGTTACTGGACCAATCCTTTCGACAATCTCGAATGGTCCAACGTATCGCGGGTTCAACTTTCCCCGTTTTCCAAAGCGTATCACCCCCTTCCAAGGTGACACCTTCAATAGAACCTTGTCCCTAACCTGGAACTCCAAAGGTTTCCTACGTTTATCAGCGTAGCTTTTCTGTAGATCTCGAGCAGCAGCCATCCGGTTTCTGATTTGCACTATCTTCTCAGAAGTTGCGTGCACGAGTTCGGGACCTGCTAGCTGGCTATCCCCAACCTCAGTGCAGCAGATGGGAGACCTACACTTGCATCCATAAAGTGCCTCAAAAGGTGCACACTGTATCGAAGTGTGGTAGCTTTTGTTATACGAGAATTCAATCAAAGGCAAGTGCTTATCCCAACTATTGTCAAAATCCACCACGCACGTTCGTAGCAGATCTTCCAATGTTTGGATGGTTCGTTCACTCTGTCCATCCTTCTATGGGTGATAGGCTGTGCTCATATCTAAGAGAGTCCCCAAAGCGTTTTGGAGAGTAGTCCAAAAATGAGAAGTGAATCGCGCATCGCGATCAGATATGATAGGAGTAGGCACCCCATGCCTAGAGACTACCTCCTTGATGTAGAGATTAGCTAATTTCTCCAGCGAGTCGGTTTTCTTTATTGCCAAAAAATGTGCCGATTTGGTTAAACGATCCACGATAACCCAAATCATGTTATGGCCAGTTGGCGTTCTAGGAAGCTTTGTGATGAAATCCATAGAAATTCCGCCCCATTTCCACAAAGGGATTTCTGGTTGCTGGAGTAGGCCTGAAGGTTTCTGATATTCAATCTTAACCTTCGCACAAATCAAGCACTTACTAACATAAGTGGCTATCTCAGCTTTCATGTTTGGCCACCAGTAAAGAGTTTTGAGATCTTGGTACATCTTGTCCGAACCAGGATGTACCGAATATCGAGAGGAGTGAGCTTCATCGAGCACCAATTGTCTGAGATCCCCAAAACGTGGTATCCAGACTCGATTCATGAAGTATTGAAGACCATCCGTCTTCAGTTCCAAGTACTTATCAGCACCATGTAAAGTTTCAAGCCCGATGTTTTCTTCTTTCAAAGCCTCGCCATGGGCTTCACGTATCTTATCAGGAAGATTAGAATGTATAGTGAGTTGTAAAGCTCGCACCCGTTTGGGTTTCGTTTCCTTACGATTGAGGGAATCAGCTACTACATTAGCTTTCCCTGGATGATATTTGATGGCACAGTCATAATCATTCAGAAGCTCGAGCCATCGACGTTGTCGCATGTTCAGCTCCTTTTGATCGAATATGTCTTGGAGGCTCTTGTGGTCAGTGAGGATCGTACACTTCGTCCCATAGAGATAATGCCTCCAGATCTTTAGAGCAAAAACCACTGCTCCCAGTTCCAAGTCGTGGGTGGTGTAATTCTTCTCGTGAACCTTTAGTTGACGTGAGGCATACGCGATCACCTTATCGTGCTGCATCAACACACACCCTAACCCTTGGATAGACGCATCACAGTACACCACAAAGTCCTCTATACCCTTAGGTAGTGATAGTATGGGTGCGCTGCAAAGCTTTGCTTTCAACAATTGAAAAGCAGACTCTTGGGCATCTTCCCACTTATAAGTAATCCCCTTCTGTGTCAAAGCAGTGAGGGGTTGAGCGATCTTAGAGAGTCCCTCAATGAATCTGCGATAGTATCCCGCAAGACCAAGAAACTGACGCACCTCTGTAGAAGTCTTAGGAGCCTCCCACTTTTTAATAGCATCAATCTTGGCGGGATCGACATGTATTCCTGCCTCGTTAACCACATGTCATAGAAACTACACTTCTCGAATCCATAGGTCACATTTAGAGAACTTCGCGTACCGCTGCTCATTTCTCAAGAGTTCCAAGATCAGCTGCAGGTGTTGCTCGTGCTCTTTCCTGCTCTTAGAATAAATCAGTATATCATCTATGAACACTGTGACGAATTTGTCCAAATAAGGCTTACACACTCGGTTCATAAGATCTATGAACACAGACGGTGCATTGGTTAGCCCAAATGGCATTACCAAAAACTCATAATGTCCGTAACGAGTTCGAAAGGCTTTCTTCGCCACATCCTCCTCTCGGGATCTTAGTTGATGGTATCCTGACCTCAAGTCAATCTTAGAATAGTAACTCGACCCCTGTAGCTGGTCGAACAAGTCATCAATACGAGGCAAAAGGTAACGGTTCTTAACCGTCACTTTGTTCAACTCCCGATAATCAATACACATGCGGAAACTCCTATCCTTCTTCTTAACAAACAGATATGGGGCTCCCCAAGGTGAAGAACTAGGTCTAATAAAGCCCCTATCCAATAGCTCTTGGAGTTGGGTAGACAGTTCTTGAAGTTCGCCTGGTGCTAGGCGGTATGGTGCGCGAGCAACTGGAGCTGCTCCAGGTACATGATCAATTTGGAATTCCACTTGACGAATAGGTGGTAGTCCAGGTAGTTCCTCTGGGAAAACATCTGGGAAATCTCGGACTACTGGGATGTCCTCAATCTTAGTTTCAGTTTCAGCTCGAGTGTCAGATATGTTAGCCAAAATGGCTGGACTGCCCTTATGAATACACTTCTGGGCTTTCAAAAAGGAGATGATGCCCACCATGGCACCACCACGATCACCCTGTATAGATAAATGTTCTCCACTTGGGAGGGGGACACGAACAATCTTCTCCTGACAGAGAATTTTAGCGTGTTGCTTGGTATGAAATTCGATCCGCTAGTAAAGTTGGCTAATTAGATTCAAGCATATAGTATCTATGTCCTGTAGCTGGTAGTGTAGGCGTCGATCTCAGACCCATCCATCTTTATATAACAAATTTTTAGGTTTCATCACAGGGTGTTACGTTCTCCATCCAAGTATCTGTAACTCATCGAGTGTGCATGTAGCATACATTACCCCATCCTGCCTGGGGCAAATGCACATGGAAAGAACCTATACTATTGAAGTAATCAAACCGTCTCCTTAGTACCGTTGGAGTTATCGAGGTTTACAATCAATAAGACGCTTGGAAATACGATGGCAGGTTGTTGTTGTGGCATGTGCGTTTAAGGTATAAGAAAGTTCAAATGTGAAGTCATGGGAAACGAATGATTTAGCAAAATGGATCTTTACTAGCTTGGAAAGTTGTGAGGGCCTCAACCACCCTATCGTTAATCATAAGAACTCAGTCTTATCTAAGTTAACAAAGGGAAAGGAAAGAAAAGACAGGTAAGTAAAGGTAAGAGCCAATTGTCGCCACGCTCTGTCTAGATAGTAGAGCCTTCATCCTCACTTTCCATGTGCTCGCCCTGCTCAGGTTCCCCTTCCATCCCTTCTTCTTCCTCTTTCTCGATGTCAGTGTTATATGGATCTCATCACGTACAGTCTCCTTCTCCAGTCCTATGTAAGCCAGCTTAGTGGTCAGCTGCACCACTCGTTCCTCCAATCGTGGCTATCGGTCTCTGATAGGTTTCGTCTTCCTTTGAGATATTGAAATGCATCGCAGGCCTTACATAACTCCCCAAGAGTGTATGTAACAAGCCCCGATCTAATGTGTTCCCTTGAATCTACTATATACTTATGAGAAACAGGGATATGCAGTCATACATCCGCCCACTCATACTAGGCATAAGGTACTAAAGTAAGAAATAAGATCTATATGTGCAACCCAGTCCCGTCTGAGTTTCGAATGGAAGTAAGAAGTATCAAGTAACAAGGAATAGAAACTAATTGTCTCCTTGCTCAGTGAAAAGGATAAGTCTCAGTATTTGAATTTCTTCATAGTTGATTCGATTTAATGGTACCACGTCATGCGCATCGTGCAGCTTCCTGTGTACGTGCGCCACAACGCTCGCAAGGGCTCCCTCCCCTGTACTATTGTTGTTTCCTCATCCATGAGGTTTGTTAGGATACTACTCCCAGTAATGCGCCACCTGGTGTAACCCTGGGTTCCCACCATTGACGTGTTTTAGAATTAGGTCTAGAACTAGAAGATAACAAATCTCCCGAAATCATATGTTGTAGATATATGTAGCTAAAAGCTAGTTGTGCACTTAAGTTGTGAGTGTACTTATGCTATGATGATTATAGACTAGACTCAACATGCAGTCCTAGTTCACTATAACCAATGGCTCTGATACCAATCTATCACACCCTCAAATTCACTACGGGGTTTATACCGCGAGGCGCATGACATACCAGGATCCCATAGCCATAAGTCATATGAACGAACTCTAAATGCCCAAACCATTTAGTTCGTTTTCAAAAAAAAAAATCAAGTTTAGTTAAGCTGTGGAAGCGTAAAACAAATTTAAACCTTTTAAAAATGATGCGCAAAACAACGCGCCCAAATTAAAACCATACGAAAGAAAATGTAAAAGCATAATACGTAATTTAGGTGTATGCCCAAGACTCAAATGTAGTGAAGTGTGCAGTTCTTTCTAATCGTGACACCGGAAGCTAACTACCTGCAAAAGCATGTATATCGTGGGTCAACAAATAATGTTAGTGAGTTCACTAAGTAAAGAAAATGAGTAAGTAAATGCGCTGGTTTCCAAAACCACGTAACCAAATAAAAGCATAGGTCCTCCAGACCAAAATGTTCAAGTGTTATCAGTTTAAGCGTGTCAGGGGTAGCTAACCCACTCATTGTAACTAAGCAGTATTATTGGGACACCTTCAGTAATATAATAATTTGCCTCAATAACTAGTGTGTATCAACACCAGTTCTCAAATGTGGTCAGAAGTTCATGCCCGTGACCCAAGCACCTCAGGCATGAGGTTGCTGCACAACCTAATAGCGTTATCAACTAATACCCCGTGCGCCTCCAGCGATTAACCCAATAATATGCAAGGACTTTCCAAATGATAGAGTGTTTAGTTCACAAAGGACCAATAAGTTTTAAACTGATCAAAACCCGATCCACACAAGGAATCTTAAACCCGACCCACACAAGGAGTCAAAAACCGACCCACACAAGGAGTCAAAGCATCTCAAAACCCAAGATGTAAAAGTAGTCCCAAACCGGACTAGAAAACGTTTTGTAAGTTGTTTCAAACCCGAGACGCATGCTTTTGAGAAAAAAGTAGTGAAACTCACCTTAGTATGCAAGAAAATAAATCCAAACTCCAAAGTAGGGTGTGCTACCGACTCCCTAGTACATGTGTCACTAAGTGAGTATATGTGTAATACCATTACACCATATAACCCGTTTGTCCAAGACGTTTTAAATATTCAAAATCGTGTAAGTGACACCTAGTGATTCTACATGCATAAGTAAACCCTACGGACCCATTGGTGAATTGTTAGGACAAAAAGGATTGGTGAAACCACTTTTGCAAACCTTAGTCTAATTCACTTCTGTCAAAATACTCTAAGTATAGAACTGCTGAAGACAAAGGATCAAACTGCTGAAGAAGAGATTCAGAAGTGCTGAAGAAGAAAAGTCATCAGAAGTTCTGAAGTTCAAACCAGACACTTCTACTGAAGAACTACTAAAGACAAACTACTCATCAGTAGTTTGTCATTCTTCAGTACTTACATAAGATCTTTTCCACCGCCTTTGTATATCAGTAGTTTAAATACTTTAGTATTTCTTTTTGCTTTATGTACAAGTTCCAAGACTGCAACTTGTTGGAACTTGTTTCTGAACTTGCTTTTTGGCAAGGTTCATGTATTTGTAAAGTTTATAAATAGAAGGGTTCATCCCTCTGTTTTAGACGTTGATTTTAATACAAGAAATCCTTCAACACTTATTATTGTTATTTCCATTTCGTGTTTACTGAGAATCTGTCAAAGTGTTTCATTCTCATTCAATACTTAGATTCTCAATAAACACTTATCATTTATTAGTTCTTGAATCCAGGGGGAGTAATAACTCCTGTTGATAAGTGTAGCTATAAACTTATAAACATTCTGCTGTGCTATCACTCACCAAGAACTTGCTAAACACTTAAGTGTCAACTAGCAAGTTCAACTAAAAGAGTAGCTTTCTGATCCAACAATTGGTATCAGAGCACTGGTTTATCTGATCACATATCAATCTAACACATTGAGAATCAGACACAAGCTCTTATTGATATTCAATAAAGGATTATAAGCTCACTTTTATCAACATCCATCACTTTAAGAGATATTTGTCAAATCAATACTCTTTAAAATGGATCCTCATAATACTGGTTCTGCCACTAAACCTGCCATGCTTGTAAGAAATGAATATAACATATGGCAAAAGAGAATGGCACATACCTTGTCACAGACCAACACAGGTTGTTGGAGATCTGTGATATATGGTCCTCATAAACCAGTAAATATAAATCTTGAAACTAAGGAAGAGATTCCAAAAGAACCAAAAGACTATACTGATGATGATTTCCTAAAACTTGAGCTTGATGCAAAAGCTTTTTCTATGTTGGCAATGGCACTTCCAAATGAAATCTATTCTGGCCTATTACATTGTGATAGTGCCAAAGAGCTTTGGGACTGCCTAAAAGAACAGTTTGGAGGAACTGAAGAGGTGATTGCCAACACCAGAGAAATCTTGGCTCAACAGTATGAAACTTTTGCTCACATTAATGGGGAAACTTTAACTCAACAATTTGAAAGATTTTCCTCATTAATATCTGAGCTAAAACTAAATGGTCAGACCTATACAACTGTATCTATGCTTCATAGATTTTTAAGGTCTTTACCTGATAAATGGGAAACATACTCAATAGTCTTAAGATCTTCACCAGATTTTAGCTCCCTCACTCTTACAAAACTTCATGGGAGATTACTTACTTTTGAGAGAGAAATTGATCAAAAGAAAAAGTTACAAAATTCTGGTAAAACTGCTGATGACTATCTACCTGGTAGTACAGCACTATTGGGACAAGACTCACCAACTTGTTCAAATAGTTTTGGATCTTTTGACCACATTGACATAACTGCTGGGATCTCATCTGAAAGATCCTTCCCAGGTTATGACAATAATGACTTTGGTCAAACTGCTGATAACATGTGTTTTATCATGGATGACTTAAATAGTTTCAGCAGTGATGACCTTGAAGAAATGGATATTTTGCACCAACTGGCCATGTTAAGTTTAAAAACAAATAAATTTTACAAAAGGTCAGGAAGGAAGTTTCCAGGACTTAACAATTCTACAAAAATTGGTTTTGACAAATCTAAACTTAGATGTCACAAGTGTCAAAAGTTGGGACACTTTGCTAGAGAATGTAGAAGCTCTGGCTTTAACCAATCTCAGTCTGGAAACAATTTTAACCCCAATTATAACAGGAATAATGGAACACAAGGGAGTGCACATTTTGTACAGGCACAAGCTCCACAACACCAATATGTGCCACAAGTACAATATGTACAGATGCCTGCTCAACAGATGCAGAGCCAACAATCAATCCCTCCCTTTCCAGCTACTCAACAACCTCCACAGCAACAACAACCCTCTCAACAAAGTCTATTTACCTCAGGGTATGTTGACTGGAGCAGTCTTCCTTTTGACACCACAGAGAGCAATCCTGATGCAGACAACAAAATGTTTGACATCAACTGGGGAGAGCCTGACAATGGCAGAAAGAACTTTGCCTTAATGGCATTTGAGGGATGCTCCTCAAAATCTGCTTTGTCACAGGTATCAAAAGAATCTTTGACAAAACTATGTTCAAATTCATGCAAAGAATCTTTTGCTCTCATAAGAGAGACAAATGTGCACTTACAAGGAAAGGCTAATGATTCTGAGAGAAAACTCACTCAGATAAAATGTGATTTAGAAAGAAAACTTTCTGCAAAAACAAAAGAAGTTTCTAAATTGACTAACTCTGCTATTGAAACCCAAGCACAAATCAAAATAATGATTAATGACCTAGGAAATGTCAGACAAGAGCTTGCTGACACCAAGGTCACATGTGAAAAATGGGTGGAATCTTGTAAGGGGTACCAACTATTGCTAAACAAACAAAGTGCTTCAAATGTTAGGTTTGGCATAGGGTACAATCACACTGAAACACCAACAGATTTCTCTCCCAAAACTAATGAAGATGGGAGAAAAATTGTTTCAGGTGAAACTTCTGAAGAGGAAGAATGCACATCTTTCCATGAAAACTTTCTAAAATCACACAAAGAAAGTTCTTCAGAAGTACTGAGTAAATCTGACTTTAAGCCATCAGTAGTTTCAACTACATCAGGAGTTGAGAACCTGAAAACTACTGATGACCTAAAACCAATCAAAACAGTCAGAGATTTGTCTTTGAAAGAAAAGACAAAAGAATGTGAAATTTGTGGTCTGTTCAACCACAAAACAGAATTTTGCAGATATAGAAAGGGTATTCAGTTCAATAAGAAAAATCAACAACTGGTTGTGGGGGAACAAATCAAAAATGATTATGTAAAAACTTTTTCTCCCAAGAAACAACAACCAGCAAAAACCCTTTCTCAGAAAAAGACAAAATCTCAACAAAAGTCTTTTTCTCAAAATTCTCTTTCAGTAGTTAGACCTAAATCTTCAGCAGTTTCACAAACTGCTGAGATTAAAAATCTTATGAACATGGTACAACTACTGATGACCAAAGTTGATGGTGGTCCTCAAAAGGATACCACCATTGTTCTTAATGCAAAATCCATTGCCAAAAAGACATGGATTTCTAAACTTGGTCAAGAACAAACTGTAAATGTTCTCAAGAGCAAACCCAAAGCCAAACTGGCTTGGGTTCCTAAATCTAACTAATTTGCTATCTTGTGCAGAGAGTTTCCAGAGGCTTAAATAGCATTTGGTATGTAGACAGTGGAGGCTCAATGCACATGACAGGATGCAGATACCTGATAAACAATTTTATCAGTCAAAGAGATGGATCTGTGTCCTTTGGGAACAATGCTAAGGGATATGTGCTGGGACATGGCAATGTCTCCTCTGGCAAAATACAGTTTGACAAGGTCAATCTGGTTGAAAACCTTGAGTACAACTTGCTAAGTGTGTCACAAATGTGTGATAAAGGATATTCTTCCTTTTCCACAAAGACAGCATGCAAGATCATATCACCAGAAGGCCAGAAGTTGATAGAGAAGATCATTGAAGATCATACTTTGTTAATTGCCAAAAGATGTGGCAATGTCTATGCAGTGGACATTGAAAAAGACAAAGTACTGAACAACACTGCCTGTTTCTTCTCAAGGGCATCAACTTCAGAAACTGATCTCTGGCACAGGAGACTTGGCCATGTGAACTTTAAAACCATAAATAAAGTCACAAAAATGGGCTTGGTCAGAGGTCTACCCTTAAAAGTATACCAGTGTCAAGAACACTGTGTATCCTGTTTAAAGGGTAAACAACATAAGTCCTCCTATAAGTCTATTGAAGAATAAAAAACAACTGCATGTCTTCAACTACTCCATATGGACTTATTTGGGCCTGTAAAGATCATGAGTCTTGGTAAAAAGAAGTACTGCTTAGTCATCATTGATGACTACTCAAGATTTACATGGGTATTCTTCTTATTTTCCAAGGATGAGGCTGCTGAAATCATCAAGTTCTTCATTCTACAAGTAGAGAAGCAATACTCTCTACCTGTCAAAACCATTAGAAGTGATAATGGGACAGAGTTCAGGAACAAAACTCTGAATGACTTCTGTTTGTCTAAAGGAATTATTAGACAATTCAGTGTTGCCAGAACTCCTGAACAAAATGGTGTGGTAGAAAGGAAGAACAGAACTTTAATAGAAGGAGCAAGAACAATGTTAGCTAATTCTGGCCTACCTTTATACTTCTGGGCAGAAGCAGTTAACACATCATGTTATGTTCAAAATAGAGTTCTTGTTGTCAAGAGACATTCAAAGACTGCCTATGAAATTCTTCATGGCATGAAGCCCCTTATCTCCTTTTTCAGGGCTTTTGGGTGTCAATGTTTCATCTTGAACATCAAGGAATCTATTTCAAAGTTTGCTGCCAAAGTTGACTCAGGTTACTTTCTTGGTTATTCCTCAACTAGAAAAGCCTACAAGGTTTTTAACTCAAGAACCAGGATAGTAGAAGAAACACTGAATGTCAAGTTCAATGAGTCAAAACACACTCTCATTCCAGCACATCCTGCTGAACTCTTTGACCTTGACAACTTTCATTTTGAACCTAAAAAGACTGTCACTTCATCCAAACCTACTTATTATGGTGATCAAAGGTTTGATGATGAGGATCCAGCACCATGGTCTCCTCAAACAGTCATTAAGTCAACTTCAAAACCATCAGAAGTTTCACAAACTTCTGATTCAACAAATACTGAAGGCCAAACTCTAACATCTGCTTCAGCACCTGCAACTACTGAAGACACTGAAACTGCTGAACCAGACATAATAGACCTCAGTAGTTTGTTTGAAGAACATGAGCCACCAACACCTGTCAGTGGTTTACAACAACTGATCAAACACAAAGACCATCCACTTGCTCAAATCATGGGTGATATTGCATCAGGTGTTCTTACAAGAAACCAGCTTTCCAACTTTTGTCTATTCTCAGCATTTATTTCACAGTTGGAACCAAAGAAGTACCAGGAAGCCCTCAAAGACAACAATTGGGTGCAGGCAATGCAAGATGAATTGCTTCAATTCAACAAGCAACAGGTATGGGAAATCTGTCCCCTACCACCAAACAAGCAACCAATTGGCACAAGATGGGTTTTCAGGAACAAACAAGATGAAGCTGGTATGATAATAAAGAACAAGGCAAGACTGGTAGTACAAGGTTACTCTCAAGAAGAAGGCATTGACTATGATGAAACCTTTGCTCCAGTTGCAAGGCTTGAAGCCATCAGGCTATTTCTGGCCTATGCCATTTCCAACAAAATAAAAGTTTATCAAATGGATGTCAAGAGTGCATTTTTGTATGGAAAGATAAAAGAGGAAGTGTATGTTTGTCAGCCACCTGGGTTTGAGGATCCTTCTCATCCTGAGTGGGTGTACAAACTAGACAAAGCTCTTTATGGGCTCAAACAGGCTCCAAGAGCCTGGTATGATACACTTTCAACCTTTTTACTCAAAAATAACTTCACAAGAGGTGCCATTGATAAAACACTTTTCATAAAACATGTTGGAAATCATATCTTACTTGTTCAAATATATGTTGATGATATCATTTTTGGTTCAACAAACACAAAATTGTGTGATGAATTTAAGAAACTCATGCAATCAAAATTTGAGATGAGTACAATGGGAGAACTGCAGTACTTTTTAGGACTGTAGATTAAACAACAAACAAATGGAACTTTTATACATCAATCAAAATATGTTAAAGAATTATTAAACAAATTTTCTTTACAAGACTGTAAATCATGTTCCACTCCCATGACACCAACCACACAAGTTGAACCAGATGATCAAGGAAAACAGGTTGATCAAACCATGTATAGATGTATGATAGGTTCCCTTTTATATCTAACTGCTTCTAGACCAGATATTATGTTTTCAACATGTGTCTGTGCTAGATATCAATCAGCTCCTAGGGAATCACACCTTATTGCAGTTAAAAGAATTTTCAGATATCTGAAAGGAACTCCCACACTTGGAATTTGGTATCCTGCTTCAAGCAATACCAAGTTATCAGCTTTTTCAGATAGTGACTATGCAGGGTGTAAAATGTCAAGAAAATCAACATCTGGTGGTTGTCAATTCTTGGGAAACTGTCTAGTGTCCTGGCAATCAAAGAAACAAACATCTGTTGCAACTTCAACTGCTGAAGCTGAATACATTGCAGCTGCAAGTTGTACATCACAGATACAATGGCTCCAATATCAACTTCTTGATTATGGAATCAAAGAGACCAAGACACCATTGCTTGTAGACAGCAAATCTGCCATTAGCATCATTCAAAATCCTGTTCAGTTTTCAAAGACTAAACACATTGAAATCAGGTATCATTTCATAAGAGATTGCTATGAAAAAGGCAAGATTGAAGTGAAACATGTAGCAACAGCTAATCAAATAGCTGACATTTTCACTAAACCCCTTGACACATCAACATTTCAGAAGTTAGTATCCATGCTAGGGATGCTAAATTTGTAAGTGTTTCTCTTTATTTTTCTGCACAACTTTTTTATTTTTTCACTTACATCTGTTTTCAAAAACTTGAAAAACTTCTGAAAAGAGAGAAACTACTGATGAACAAAACATCAGTATGGGGATAGTTTGTGAAAAGTGATTAACTTCTGATAAAATAACCTTCAGAAGTTATGAATAAAAGTATTTATAAAATATTTCTCATCAGCTGTTCAAAACTACTGAAGAGAAAATGGGAACTACTGATGAAGATAATCCTTCATCAGCAGTTTGGTCAAAAAGGGCAAATCTGACTTTTCCCATCATCAGAAATTTGACCTAGTCGGTTTAAAACTTCTGATAAAGAGATTTTTAACCTAGGCGGTTTAAAAATTCTAATAAAGAAGATCCAAGCGGTTAAAAACTTCTGATAAATATCTTTTTTCAACACTTATCCTTTCAAACACAAAAATTCCCTCCTTCTCTCTCAAGAAAGCTCTCAAACCCTGAACCTGCAACACAAAAACACTGTTCGATTCATCAACACACACAAACCACATGGCTTTAGTTCTTAAACAGGGACACAATCTCAGAGCCTACTTAGAAAAACAAGAAGGCTGGTCCCAATACAATGAGATCATTGATCTTATTGTCAAATCCCAATATTTCACCGCTCTCACCATAGACCCACCAATACATCCTGAAACTCTCAATGAGTTCTGGGCTAATGCTGAGACAGTGATGGTGGATGATGAAGTTATCTCCCTCAACTCAACAATTAAAGGGAGACAAATGGCCATAACACCGGCCATACTCTCAAATAGACTGGGGTTGAATGATGTGAATGCCCCTGAAAAGTTTGACAACTCTGCTATCCACCTAACCATGACTGAGTGTGGTTATCAAGGTACTCTCTCACAAGCTACTATCTTTAAAAAGTATTTTGAACCAAAATATAAACTTTTGTTTCATTATATTATTATGTGCTTGAGTCCTAAAACTGCGTCTTATGACCAGATGCCCTCAACCTTTCAACCAATCTTTCATTCTATTGTGAATGAAACAAATTTCAGGGCATCAAAACTTTTCTTTAATGAGTTGGTGTTACATCACAATAACACTAAGAAAAAGTTTTTGTTATATCCAAGGTTCATTATGCAATGCATAATATCTGAACTGGGTAATGAGGTGCTTGTGGGTAAAATTGAAATTTTGAAACCCTTAACCTCACAAGCATACTCAAGGCACAACAAACATGCTGCCTGGCCAGAAGATGACCAAGGGGAACAAGCACCAGTCCCCATGGAACCCTCATCTTCCAAACCTACAACACCAAAGGCCAAGAAACCCAAGATAACAAAACAAAAACCCACCAAACCCAAAAGAAAAGCTGTTCAGGAGGTTGAGATGCCTGAACAACCTGTTGTGCAATCTGCACTTGTTAAAGATGTGACTGAAACATCCTCTCAGTCTCATCCATCTCAAACCCCACCAAGAGCACCAATAACAATCCTTTTCAAAAGAAAAACACTTAAGAAAAATATTCCAATAGATTCCTCTTTTGAAACTGCTGAACCCACTGCCCAAACTACTGAACCAGCACCCCAAATTTCTGAACCAGAAATTGAAATAGCCAAACTTCTCTCTGGGCTAAAAGAGAAAGTCCCATCTACACATGTCAGTCCCCATCAACCACATCAAACAGGGGACATAGACTCAGACAGTGACATGGATGTGGACACTCATAGCCCTAACCAAAGAGATGAGGATGAACCAGGGTCTCTATGACCTAACTTAGAAACCTTTGGTACTTTTGAGGCTGCTACTACTCATTTACCACCCAGTGGTGGACCTGAGGACAGAAGTATCATAGCTAAGACCTCAACTGTGGCAACTACTGATGAAGGCTTAATGCCTGAGGTAGGAAATCCTCTGAACCAAGAACAAGAGGTACATGAGACAACTGAGTTGGGCTCAGCTCATGATGTAACTGATACAGTCCTCATTGAGGATGTAATCAGGGATTCAGATGATTCCATTGATTTGGATGATGTTTCAAAACACAAAACTACTGAATTGACGGCTACAAGTGAAGGTCCTGCACCTGGTGTCTCTAAGCTCAAGAAGCTAGTCACACCATCTCAGGTTAAAGCCCACTCAATCCATGATTCCCCTAGAGTGGCATCTTCTGTACAACAAGGAGATCAACCAAAAACACACCCCTCTCTACAAATGCCTACCCAATTCCCTGGGCAAACAAGCATAGACCTGAACCAGCTATGCAGCCCAGATGGTCCCTTGTATCACATGATGAACACCCTCATCAAGAATCACATCCAAACATACACAGCTAACTTGGAGCTGTCCATGAAGAACCAATTTAGAGTGATACAGACGAAGATGAATGATCTGTCCAACAAGATTGATCACAATAGCAAACAGATTGCTCATCTTCAAGGTCAGTTCTCCCAAGCTTCAACTTCAAAGGCTGATGAAGCCAAAAAGGGGGAGAAAATCAAGGTACCTATGGATACACTTGAAGCCAGAAGAAAGGCAAGAGTGGCTATCCTAGCAAGAGATCAAAAAGATCAAGCCAGAAAAGAGAAACTGGCACAACAATTTGGTGTCTCTATTCAAGAAATAGAAGATGCTGAAAAGTCTGATGAATCCCAAGGGCACAATGAAGAAACCTCTGATGGCCAAAGTTCTGATGAAGAATCAGAAAGTACTGAAGACAATCCTTCAGTAGTTGACAAACCTTCAGAAGTTGTCAACCCATCAGAAGTTAACACTTCCAAGACTCAAACTGCTGACCCTTCCAGATCAACTGCTCCTATTCAACCAACCTCTGCTCCTATCAGGCCTACTACAACAGTTACCACAATGACTGTGCTAAACCCTTCTCCAATCTCTCAATCAGCGGAATTACTTGAGAAGAGTTTAGTTGCAGCCCAAAAGAAGGCCAGAGAAGATCAGATCTGGAAAAATCTGGAAGAAAGGGATGACTTAGATCTAAGCCATGAAGAAAAACTGCAGGCTTATGAAGCTGAACTCCAAAGGCAGGCTAGCCTAGATGAAATTGCTGAACAAGACAAAAGACATCAACTGATGTCTTACATTATGAAGAACAGCAAAATCAAAGCCCACACATTGAAGAGACTCTCTGTGGAAGAGCTGACAAGAAGAGCTCAACTTATTGCAGATAAACTTGCAACAAGTAAAGACACAAAGGCCAAGAGAGCTCAGAAGATAGAAGAACTGGTAGCTAATGGTTATGGTTCAAAAGCCTCAGTGTCCAAATGGAAAGAAGAAAGATTGGTGGACACATATAGAAAATACAAGGCTGTAAGGGCTGCTAATCCAGAGAAGTTTCAAACTGCTGAAGCTTCAACTTCAGTAGTTAGAACTTCTGGTGTTCAAAGAAGACCAGCTACCCAAAGAAAGAAGTCAGAGGAGAAAGTGAAGACTGATTTCAGAATGGTACTACTAGAAGGTAGTACAGTAGTACATTCTGATTTTGACATAGAAGAGAAGCCTCTGCTCACACAATTCAGGGATCCTTCCACCTTTGCATATCAAATCCAGAAGACCATCACAGACAAACTGCACACCAAGGTAGTAACTGAACATCATTTGCCAACATTTTAGATACCTAATGTGATGGAACAACAACAGGGAAGTGAATCCCACCTGAGAGTCACTGAAGTTGAAAACATTCAACACTCAGGAGAAACCCAGGGTACCACCATGGTTCCCTACACTGCAGACTTTGACAAGTCTAAAGTACCAGTCATCAGATGGTCCTTTACTGATAACAACTTAGTACTTGTGACAAGAAGAGATCAAACAAGCAGGGAATATAGGTCGATGAATGAACTGAAGAAACTATCAACCAAAGACCTGCTTACAATCCAACACTTGGAACCAAAGAAAGGGTCTCTTACTGATGATCAACTGAACCAGCTCAAGAATTCCATGTTCAAAGGAATATGGAAAATTGTGAAGGACAGAAAAGAACAATAAGGAATTAGTAAGGTTTTGGATTCATCAATCCAGGGGGAGATTGTTAGGACAAAAAGGATTGGTGAAACCACTTTTGCAAACCTTAGTCTAATTCACTTCTGTCAAAATACTCTAAGTATAGAACTGCTGAAGACAAAGGATCAAACTGCTGAAGAAGAGATTCAGAAGTGCTGAAGAAGAAAAGTCATCAGAAGTTCTGAAGTTCAAACCAGACACTTCTACTGAAGAACTACTGAAGACAAACTACTCATCAGTAGTTTGTCATTCTTCAGTACTTACATAAGATCTTTTCCACCGCCTTTGTATATCAGTAGTTTAAATACTTTAGTATTTCTTTTTGCTTTATGTACAAGTTCCAAGACTGCAACTTGTTGCAACTTGTTTCTGAACTTGCTTTTTGGCAAGGTTCATGTATTTGTAAAGTCTATAAATAGAAGGGTTCATCCCTCTGTCTTAGACATTGATTTTAATACAAGAAATCCTTCAACACTTATTATTGTTATTTCCATTTCGTGTTTACTGAGAATCTGTCAAAGTGTTTCATTCTCATTCAATACTTAGATTCTCAATAAACACTTATCATTTATTAGTTCTTGAATCCAGGGGGAGTATTAACTCCTGTTGATAAGTGTAGCTATAAACTTATAAACATTTCGCTGTGCTATCACTCACCAAGAACTTGCTAAACACTTAAGTGTCAACTAGCAAGTTCAACTAAAAGAGCAGCTTTCTGATCCAACATGAATATTCTAGTTATCATTAGTTTAACACTTCATATGCATCTCATATAAGTGCCCATTCAAGTACATGTCAAATACACACCACATAGGACTTCAATTAGTCACATAAACTCACAATACACAATCTGCGTTTTTATGACAGATTATGCGCCATAAAAACTAATTTATTAAAAATAGTTATTCAGTGAGTTAGACTCCAAAAATTTTACTAAATATTCTAGTCGGTCTACTGGACAAATCCATATTTTTATTTTATGATAAAACCTTGTACAAAAATTATGAAAATTCATGGAACACAGCTACATTCAGAAAATACACATAACAGAGCAGTTTAGTAGAAAAATTCCCAAATTTCCCGTATTCATCCAAACGGGATGAATCCACTTGGAAAAGCCAAGTTATTCCAATGTTAACCTACTGTCCAAACTTCATAACTTAATTCCTTGTAAAACTCGAGTTATGATTGTTTAAAGTTGACTTAGTTTGTTAATCCGAAAATCTGACATGACCTTTAATCAAAGAATATTCCAAAAACATATCAAACGACATCCAAATCAAATGATTTTGCCCATTTTAAAAACCTAACACTATGTACAATCCATTAATGCAAAGAATCGATCAAAACAATTATTTTCATGCCACGTAACAGACCCTACAAGTCGACATTCAGATTCTGTCCAGATTCTAATCATGCAATATTATCAATTATATCAAACCCTAGTTGCATATTATCAATCAATAACACCTAATAATCATCATACAACATTAATAAGAACCACATCTGATCAAAACCCTAATGATACATCATGAACATCATCATTCACAAACCCTAGAAGTCTAAAACATCAAGAACATGCATAACCATGCCACCTATCAATTACTAATCGCATAAGATTATGTTTAACCCATTCAATCTTTATAAACCTCAAGTTTTAATCTTTATAAAAACGTTTCAGACCTGGACAAACTTAGTTATAAGGTTTTATAACATATTAAAGAAGATTAAACCACAAGAGATTGAAGATTATACCACAAGCTCTTCAAAACAATCAACCGAATGCTCTTGAAGCTTCCCGATCGATGTTCTTGCGCCTTAGCAGGTGTTTAGGGGTTAATATTTCGTAATAGGGCAGTGGGGGCGATTAGGGTTTGAGTTTAGGAGATACAAGAGGCTTAAGGTTGCTTAAATAGTAGTTTAAGGCGGTTTGGGCTCGTCAGGCCTCCGTGAGCGGCCATGCGGAGCCTGTGAGCGGCCGCTCATAGCTCCCCGGCTCGCTCCGGGTGACCTGCTTCATTGCCCATCCTGTTTCCTTCAATGTTTTTGCTATTTCGGACCATAACAAGTGTAACCCCATGTGTTAAGACCCCAACCATCCTAATAGTCCATCCATTATGGTTTTTATTAACGTATTCGGTTTAAGTTCACGTAATCACATATAGTTTGCACATAGTTTCACAGAGTATCATAAAAGCACGTAATTGCAATCAATCTCAATCAATTAATTCACAATTATTTAGCTTCATTGTTCACCAACCTCTGAGGTTCACTAATCATGTATACAGTATAGTAATTCCCTGAATTACCATTTCATGCAGTTATTAACCTATAACTGTGCAACGTGTGTCCTATCTAGCTAACCCTAGTTAAGTAGAATGCAAGGAATGTAACTAGAGTTTAGTTAAAGTGAGAACCTTAAATTACGGGGTATCACAAGCACAACAGGGAAACAGGAATCCATTCAACACTAATTACCAGAACCGTCAATCTCAAAATCAGGTATCTTATCAAAGCCAAAACAACAACTATCAATCACAAAATAACTACCAAAACCGACAAAATTCCTCACCAAACAACTCGGTTAGACAAACCACTACACCAAACCAGAACCAAAATCAAACACCATATAATCCAACTAGAACAATCATTCCAATTTCCACACCAAATAGCCAAACCCAACCAGACAACCAGAACCAGGCTTTGGTAATTCAGAAAGATGAAGGATTTGATTGGACTGGTATGCAACTTGGTGTTGAAGATATTACAGCTGGTAATGTGGCGTGTGTTGCTCAGAAGATAGATTTGGAGAAGCCGGTGTTAATTGAAGAAGATTTGGAGATTGAGAAGAAATCTGAGTTGAAGATTGAGGAGATGGTGGAAGAAGCTGATACTTGTGTTGAGAAGAAGTCAGGATTGATTCTTGACTCGGTCACTGATATTCCCGAACAGTGTGATTCGGTTTATTCTGATTCGGAGAGCGAGCCAAATTCTGAAACTAGTGTTAAGTCACTAGATGATGACATTGATTAACTTCTAGCCGAAGCTGATTTTCTTATGACTCGCAAGTCTTGCATAGTGGATGATGCTTTTACCAGAGTTGATTATTCTAAATTCTTTGCTGGGAAGGAAGAACACTTTGCTTTAATGGCGATGACAGAGCCTCCGAAACAGGTAAGTTCTGACTCCACTTTAGACATGAATATTGACAAATATTGTGGTACATGTGATATATTGACAGAAGAAAACAAGCAACTCAGGGTTCAACTCGAGAGTACTAGAATCAACTGTCAATCGTATCGAAAAGAAGCACATGAATTCAATAAGGTGCTTGATGGTTACAAGAAAGACATTTCAGATCTTAAGAAAACACTTTCTTTAAAACAATTGGCCATCAACAATTACATCAATGAACCAGAAGAAACTAAACTCGAAATGGCAACCATCAAGTGCTTTGTTGAAAAAGTCAACAAGAATCTTGAAAGCTACAAACATATTGCTTATGTTGTTGACCATATTATTGAGGAACCCTCACAACCGAGTAGTGCAAACTACAAGGCTGTCCCATCTCCAGTGTTGTTTGAAAATCACACTTTACATTCAATAACACTGGAGAGTTCAGTTAAGTCTGATTCTGCATCGGATGAGAGTTTAAGACGAAGGTGTGTGGATGACCAGTATCCTATCACTACTTATGCAAAGTCGAACGCTAAGAATAACTTTGAAGAGTACCATGCATGCTTTAAGTGAGGGGAGAGATGGCATTTACTTGCTCACTGCCCGTATGTAAGGCATAAGAGGCATGAGGTTGAAGTGAAGCAGAAATATCAAAGTCCAGTCGATAATCATTGTTATCCACAACGACGCTTTGTCCCTCAACCAGCACCGTTTTATAACCAAAACCGATATTTTCAAAAGAGGGATAATCATCAGATGACATATGACCGTCGTAACCGGATCGCAATGGAAAAGCCTTTAAAGAAACCAGTGGTGAACACCACTGTTGAAAAGCAAAAGGTACCATTAAAACCTGCGGTTAAACCAACAGTTGGACCTGTCTTTGTTAAATCAGAGAAGGTAACCAAGAAAGTTTCCTTCAAGAATGAAGTTAAGAAATCGACTGAGACTCCAAAATCTCAGATTCGGATCTTGAAATGTTCGGAACAATTCTGGTCACTAGTGGGATCTCAAGGTGCTTCAACTTCAAAAGCACATGAAAAATCTGAAAGTGAAAAGAATTTAATTAATCAGAAAAAGGTCAATTC
Source organism: Ambrosia trifida (assembly GCA_028751855.1). Taxonomy (NCBI): domain Eukaryota; kingdom Viridiplantae; phylum Streptophyta; class Magnoliopsida; order Asterales; family Asteraceae; genus Ambrosia; species Ambrosia trifida. Next base: position 93,287,929 of record CM054125.1, read on the forward strand.
AAATTCAAAAGATTGTGAAAAATATTCTTTGAAACTGAATGTTCAAAGACCCAAGACCAAGCAGGCTTGGGTCCCCCGAAAGAACTAATGATTTTACTTGATATGTGCAGGGAGCTTCAGCTAGCCCTGTTAGCAGTCTCTGGATTGTTGACAGTGGAGCTTCTGGTCACATGACAGGGGATTTATCGCTGTTGTTCGACATTAGAAACATCAATGGCGGATATGTAGCATTTGCTAGGAACAAAGGAGGATACATTAATATGGAGGGTAGTGTGAGTAATGGGATTGTGAGTTTTGAGAAGATATCGTATGTGAAGCAAATAGACTATAATCTGCTTAGTGTCAGTCAAATCTGCAACAAACAGCTCTCTGTATTCTTTGATGACAAATCTTGCTACATTCTCGAGCCCAGATTCGTACTTCCAAAAGAGTGGATAATGCTGAAAGCACCGAGAGTGAATAATCTGTACATTCTCGACATGTCAAAGGCAATGACAACCCAGGGCCAAGTAACGTGTTTCCTCTCCAAGGCTACTGAAAAAGAATCTATTATGTGGCATAGAAGGATGGGACACATTCACCTTAGAAAAATGAACCATCTGATGAAGAATGGACTTGTTGAAGGAGTTAATGTCAAACATTTCCATTTGAACGACAAGTGTGTGAGTTGCAAAAAGGGAAAGCAGCACAAGCAATCCCACAAACCAAAGAAAGTAAACTCTGTGGAATTAACACTTGAGCATTTGCACATGGACCTATTCGAACCGGTCAAGCGTAAAAGCCATGCTGGAGAATTGTACTGTCTTGTGGTTACCGATGACTATTCCAGATTCTCGTGGGTAATGTGCTTGCATCATAAGAGCGACACGTTTAACAACCTAAAGGTTCTATTTACTCGATTAGAAAATGTCTATGGTCTGAATATCAAGAGAATTTGGAGTGATAATGGGACGGAGTTCAAAAACGCACAGATGGATGCTCTTTGTGAAGATAGAGGAATTCATCATGAATATAGCGCTCCGTATACCCCTCAACAGAACGGTGTCGCAGAACGTAAAAACATTACTCTAATTGAAGCGGCGAGAACAATGCTTGCGGATTCTAATCTTCCAGTAATGTTCTGGAATGAAGCCATTTACGCAGCTTGTTACACACTGAATCGTGTGTTAACAATGAAGAAGTTTGGCAAAACTTCTTATGAGTTGTTGAGCTGGCGAAAGCCAAACTTAGAGTATCTAGAACCATTTGGAGCACCGTGTACTATGCTTAATCCATCTGAGAAGTTCGCATCAAAAGCTGAAGAAGGATTCTTTGTTGGATATGCAACCCTGCTCAAACGGGTATTCAATAAACGAACTCGTCAGGTAGAGGAGTGGGCTAACGTTGAAGTTCAGCGGTATACTCAGAATGTACAGGGTAGCGGTATAGATTGGATGTTTGATTACAAATATTTCTTTGAATCATTCAATCTAGATAGCTTGGTTGAAGAGGCTTTATTAAGACTATATTACGAATGTGAAAACGCAGTGACTTCACCGTTGGTGCGTCCGATCACCGTAACTTCTCCAGCAGCTTCTAATGATGCCAATACTCCTGCAACTGAAGAAGAAGTGTTCCAAGAAGCTTACACAACTCTCAATTCACCAGAATCGGAAGATGATGATGATATCACATGTGAAGCTATTCTAGATTTTGCTATAGAGACACCTCCAGTGAACCCAAATCCAAATGTTGTTTCATCATCTAATTTGGGTAATGATCTGGATTCAACAGAGAATTTGACTACCCAAACGGGAGTGCAAGTACCAGATTCTTCGAAATCTTGGATTCATCGTATTCACATGCTCGAGCAAGTTATTGGTGATCCTGGTAGCAGCGTGATGACTAGAGGACAACTTAGGAATGCAAACTCACCAGAAAAGCTTGGCGCTCTAGCTTTATACGCTAAAATTCAGAAATCAGGTTGTCAAAATTACTGGTCTTTTGCTTGTTATGTTTCGCAGGTTGAGTCGCGGACATACAAGGATGCTCTTTTGGATGACGCTTGGGTAGAGGCAATGCAAGATGAGTTATGGCAATTTCAGAAACTGGGAGTGTGGACACTAATAGATTTACCTCCAGGAAGGAAAAAGATTGGAACTAAATGGGTGTTCAAGTGTAAAACGGATGACAGAGGCGTAATCGTGAGAAACAAAGCTCGACTGGTTGTACAAGGCTTTCATCAAGTAGAAGGAATCGACTAGAAGCTATTCGCATGTTTCTAGCGTTTGCATCATATAAGATGTTCAAGGTGTATCAAACGGACGTTAAGAGCGTGTTTCTTTACGGTGTGGTCAAGGAAGAAGTGTACGTAGGTCAACCACCAGGCTTTGAGGATCCTATCCACCGGGATAAGGTCTACGTTCTCAATAAAGCACTCTATGGGTTGCACCAGGCTCCACGGCAATGGTATGAGTAGCTGAGCACGTATCTTCTATTCAAAGGATTCAAACAAGGTTTGGTAGATTGCACATTGTTCACAAAACGAACAGGGGATGACTTGCTTCTAGTGCAAATTTATGTTGATGACATTATTTTTGGATCTACTAACGAACTTTTGTGCAGAGAATTTGAACAAGTTATGCAGGAAATGTTCGAAATGAGTGCGATGGGAGAGATGCAGTTTTTCCTAGGCTTGCAGGTGGACCAAAGACCAACGGGGATCTTTATTCACCAAACCAAAAACGTATCTGAAGTCTTGAGCCGGTTCCAGATGGAAGATTCAAAGCCGATGGATATCCCAATACAACCTAATCACAGGATTGGAGTTGACGCTAAGGGGGAGCTGACTGATCCTTTTGCATACAGAGCAATCGTCGGATCTCTGATGTACCTCACTGTATCCAGACCAAACATAATGTTCGCTACATGTCTCTGTGCACGTTATCAATCGAAGCCGAAACAAAGTTATCTAGCAGCTGTCAAACGAATCCTAAGATATCTGAAGGGTAGTCCGTCGAGAGGACTATGGTACCCTAATGATGATAATTTTGACCTAATTTCTTTTAGTGATGCAGACTGGGGCGGTTGTGACAAAGACAGCAAGTCCACAACGGCTGGATGTCAGTTTATGGGGAGCAGGCTCGTGACCAGGCAATCCAAGAAACAAACTACAGTCACCTTATCAACATGTGAAGCAGAATATGTCTCAGCTTCAAGCTGCTGCTCACAAGTTCTGTGGATTCAACAACAGAGGGTTGATTACATTTTGCAATTTCTTAAAACCCCTATTTACTGTGATAATTAGGCCGCCATTGCATTAACTAAAGACTTAGTCAATCACTCGAAAGCTAAGCATATCCGGACTAAATACCATTTTATCCGTGATTGTTATGCAAAAGAGTTGATCGATATGGTCAAAATCCACACTGATTATCAACGTGCAGATCTTTTTACCAAAGCTTTTAATAAATCAAGATTTGAATATCTTTTAAAAGCTAATTGTATAAAAGAAAAACAAGACTGATCATCACCTCGGTTTATCACTTTTTAGTTTTAGTTTTTACTGTTTTTCAGAAAAGATCAAAAACCCAAAAATATGTTTTTCATTTTAGGGGGAGTCTATTTTTAGAAAAACCAAAAACATTGAAAAATTCAAAAAGCCATAGAAATTAAAAAAAACAAAATGATTTCCAGGAGAAAAAGAGGAAATGATAGTACATCAGTGGGGATCTGACACATGCTAAAGAAGTGTAATGCAATATAAGGCGTGTGTTTGAGTCTGTGTGATGTGCTGGTATGCTTCGTAGACCTATTATTGTGTGCCTGATACATACATAACAAACGAATTGTTATGTAGATGAACTCCTCATGGGCATATGGTCTTGGTACCGTAATTTCGTGCGATAGGGTTTTTGTACAAAATTCGGAGGTTTCGGTTCGTTATGTTATTAGTTATCTGGGGATAGCCTCTCTGATCTTCTGTCGTAAGTTCTTACGGACCTAGATCAGACAGGGTATCTTTATAAAAGAGCTTTATTGCCAAATCCTAAAGTTACCGAATTGAGGAACTTTCAATGTATAACGATAATCAAAGATTATCTAATGCATCGTATCCAATCATTGATGCAAATCATGATTGATACCAGCCCTCAACCTGGTAGAGTGCACAAGTTACTTTGTAGCATTGAGTTGCTGACCTGTACACCTCTGTGCCTCATACCTTGTAAATTACAGATGACGAAAGCATAATCATGCGTTACAATAAGTATTTATGCAATTATTCCTTGATACGGGAGTATGTCGTGTGTGTGGGAACCACCAACAATTATGTTTATAATATACATAGCCGTATCAGTTTAAAGCACTACACAACAGTCTGCACGTGAGTTTATGTGGACAACAATATCAGCAGTTGCTGGATCACACATTGTCTTTAATGATAATATAAATCAAAAGATCAACGGTGTGATCAGATTTCTCAATAACTGATATGATCCTCTTACTGGAAATCACAAAACATTTACTGCTTTATGTTCACATTTCTGCATTTTACATTTTTCGTCAAAAATACAAAAACTCAAAAAGATTTTAGGTGTGTTTTAACAAAAAATTTCTGAAAATCCAAAAGATTTTACATTTCTATTTTATTTTTGATAACCGATGGTGGTTGATGGTGATTTTCTGAAACTTGATGGACCATTTGAGTTTTGTGATTTTTAAATGAGAAATGATGAATGTCGGATGCTTAAAAGTTGAGAAAATATTGAACGGGATTCGATTTTGAGATTTGGTAAAAAGTTCAAAAATTCCAATCTCCATTCGCCCCTTCGATGGGTCGGATGTGAGTGTTCATGTGTCTGTTGCACATTCGAACCATATTTCTTCCTTCGAACCTTTAATTAGGGTCGAAAGTGGAAATATTTTCACATTCGCCCAAGTAAAAGGGTCGAATGTAGATCCTATATAACCACTTCTGCACGTTCGAACCTTCATTCGAAAATTTTTCAAATTTCTGTGATTTCACCCCCTTGTTGCTCGATTATTTTACACCTTATCATTGTGATCCTTGACACTTTCTAATCACTTTCATCTAAGAATTGCAGCTAATCATCCAGAAATCAAGGCAGAATCGTTGATTTTATACTCGAACCCTTAGACTGAATCAATTGATGATTTACAGACTGTTTTTGTTTGTAATTTTGATTAGGATTTAGTTCTTATATGTTTTAGGCGGAGAATATCACAAAATCAAGGGTTACAACATATCAGATTGATGATTCGATTGATTAAACTTATCAAACCCTAGATTTTAGGGAAAACATATAAAAACTGATCGATTGACACAATTGATTGTTGATAAAGTATAATCGGTCATATTAGCAACTAAACAAATGAAAATGACATGTTAATTTGGTCAAAATCAAAATCTGATAATTTGGAAGATGAACAGTCTGATTCGACCAATTTAAAAGGGTCGAATGTGACTTTTTTGGTCGAATGAGACATGTTCAAACGGTCGAAAGAGGAACAAAGGTCGAATGTACAATTTTAAAACTACTTTTCCACATTCGAACCTTATTTTCCACATGTGATACCCCGCAATATCAGGTTCTCACTTTAACTAAACTCTAGTTACATTCCTTGCATTAAACTTAACTAGGGTTAGCTAGATAGGACACACGTTACACAGTTATAAGTTAATAACTGCATAAAGTGGTAATTCGAGGATTTACCAGACTGTATAAATGATTAGTGAACCTCGGACGTTGGTGAATAATGAAGTTAATAATTGGTTTGGATTGATTGCAATTACGTGCTTCTGTGATACTCGGTGAAACTATGTGCAAACCATATGTGATTATGTGAACTTAAACCGAATACGTTAATAAAAATCGTTGAAGGTGGACCATTAGGATGATTGGGGTCTTAACACATGGGGTTACACTTATTACGGCCCGAAATAGCGAAAACGTCGAAGGAAAACACGTCGGGTGACGAAACGGGTCACCCACGCGGGCCAAGGCCCTGTGAGCGGCCGCTCACAGGGACCGAGCGGCCGCGCGCGGGTGTTTGTCGCCACCAAACCGACTTAATCACCTATTTAAGCAACCCTAAGCCTCTTGTATCACCTAAACTCAAACCCTAATCGCCCCTATTGCCCTACCAACGAAATATTAACCCCAAACCACCTGCTAAGGCACAAGAACATCGATCGGGAAGCTTCAAGAGCATTCGGTTGGTTGTTTCGAAGAGCTTGTGGTATAATCCTTAACCTACTATGCTTTAATCTTATTATTATGTTATAAAAACCCTATAACTAAGTTTGTCCAGGTCTGAGACCTTTTTATAAATATTAAAACTTGAAGTTTTTGAAGATTTAACGAGTTAAACATGATGATAGGCGATTAGTGATATAATAGATTACTTGTTACGCAAGTTGTTGATGTATTGATCGTTAGGGTTATGATGTTTGCATGTATTATGATAGATTCTGATCTTAATAGGTCTTAGGAATATTTTGTAATGATTGTTGATGATTGTTGATTGATTATACACACACGTGAGTCGTTTAAATAAAGGTTTATGCATGATTAAAATCTGGACAGAATGTTTAGGTTAACTTGTAGGGTCTGTTACGTGGCTTTAACATGATGGTTTTGATGTTTTCTTTGCATGGTTAAATTACATGTGTTCTTAGCTTTTCATAATGGGTAAAATCGAGTGATTTGGACGTCGTTTGAGTCGTTTTTTCGAATTTTCTTTGAAAATAGGTCATATCAGAATTTCGGATTAACAAACTGAGTCGACTTTAAACCGTCATAACTCGAGTTCTATAAAGAATTAAGTTATGAAATATTTACAGAAGATTAGCATTGGAATAATTTGGCTTTTCCAAGTGGATTCATCCCGTTTGGATGAATTCACAATTTTTGGGAATTTTTCTACTAAACTGAACTGTTGTGAAAGTTTTCTGAACATAGCTGTGTTGAACGAATTTTAATAATTTTTGTGTTTGGTTTTGGGATAAAATAAAAATATGGTGATATAATAGATTACTTGTTGCGCAAGTTGTTGATGTATTGATCGTTAGGGTTATGATGTTTGCATGTATTATGATAGATTCTGATCTTAATAGGTCTTAGGAATATTTTGTAATGATTGTTGATGATTGTTGATTGATTATACACACACGTGAGTCGTTTAAATAAAGGTTTATGCATGATTAAAATCTGGACAGAATGTTTAGGTTAACTTGTAGGGTCTGTTACGTGGCTTTAACATGATGGTTTTGATGTTTTCTTTGCATGGTTAAATTACACGTGTTCTTAGCTTTTCATAATGGGTAAAATCGAGTGATTTGGACGTCGTTTGAGTCGTTTTTGGAATTTTCTTTGAAAATAGGTCATATTAGAATTTCAGATTAACAAACTGAGTCGACTTTAAACCGTCATAACTCGAGTTCTATAAAGAATTAAGTTATGAAATATTTACAGAAGATTAGCATTGGAATAATTTGGCTTTTCCAAGTGGATTCATCCCGTTTGGATGAATTCACAATTTTTGGGAATTTTTCTACTAAACTGACCTGTTGTGAAAGTTTTCTGAACATAGCTGTGTTGAACGAATTTTAATAATTTTTGTGTTTGGTTTTGGGATAAAATAAAAATATGGGTTGTTAAATGAATCCCAGAGAATATTTAGTAAAAATTTGGGAGTTTAACTCACTGATTTAGTATTTTAAATAAATTAGTTTTGGTGACGCACAATTTGTCCTAAAAACGCAGATTGTGTACTATGTGTTTACATGACTAATTGAAGTCCTATGTGTTATGTATTTGATATGTATTTGAATGGGCACTTGTATGTGATGCATATGGAGTGTAAAACTAATTGTAACCAACATATTCACCAACGAGTCCGTAGGGTTTACTTATGCATGTAGAATCACTAGATGTCACTTACACACTCTTGAACATTTAAACGTCTTGGACAAACGGGTTATATGGTGTAATGGTATTACACATATACTTACTTGGTGACACTTGTACTAGGGAGTCGGTAGTGCACCTTACTTTGAAGTTTGGAATTTAGTGCTTGCATACTAAGGTTAGTTTCACTACTTTTTCTCAAAAGCATGCGTCTCGGGTTTGAGACAACTTTGGTAAACGTTTTCTAGTCCAGTTTGGGACTACTCAGGTTTTGACTCCTTGTGTGGGTCGGGTTTTGACTCTTTGTGTGGGTCAGGTTTACGATTCCTTGTGTGGATCGGGTTTTTGATCAGTTTAAAACTTATTGGTCCTTTGTGAACTAAACACTCTATCATTTGGAAAGTCCTTGCATATTATTGGGTTAATCGCTGGAGGCGAACGGGGTATTAGTTGATAGCGCTATTAGGTTGTGCAGCAACCTCATGCCTGAGGTGCTTGAGGCACGGGCATGAACTTCTGACCACATTTGAGAACTGGTGTTACCAGTTATTGAAGCAAATTATTATGTTACTGAAGGTGTCCCAATAATTCTGTTTAGTTGCAATGAGTGGGTTAGCTACCCCTGACACGCTTAAACTGATAACTCTTGAACATTTTGGTCTGGAGGACCTACGCTTTTAATTGGTTACGTGGTTTTGGAAACCAGCGCATTTACATAATCATTTACTTTACTTTGTGAACTCACCGACTTTATGTTGATACACGTTAGCATGCTTTTGCAGGTAATTAGGTATGGAGCACGACTAGGACATGCATCATGTTATGTCATGGGACTATAAACATTTAAACTATTTTTTTTAACATTTAACTATTTACTTCTGGTTTTGGGCGCGGTGTTTTGCGCAGACCTTATTTAACTGTTTTGTTTATTCGCTTCCGCTATACTAAAATTTGTCTGGTTAAAACTTTTCAACTTGGTTTTACAATAACGAACTAAATGGTTTGGGCATTTAGAGTCGTTCATGTGACTTATGGCTATGGGATCCTGGTTTGTCATGCGCCTCGCGGTATCAACCCCGCAGTGGAAATTTGAGCGTGTGACACCACATTCCACATTCGAACCCATGATTTGGTCGAAGGTGGAATTCCAATATCCAAAATTTCAAATTTGTATATTTTGTCCGATTCTAATGTGTTTTCGTGTTTTGTTTTTGCGGATTCTCAATGGCTGAACCTCAAAGTACTGATATTCCAACAGGATCATCTGAAAAGGCTGCCGGAAAGAAACCAGAGGAGGAATTGCCTTTTGAAGAAGCTCACAACTGCTGTGCATTTCTTGGAGATGTGAAGAAACATACAGAATTTACTGGTATCATTGATTTCTTGAAGCGGAGCAGAGTTGTAGATGCTATTGCCACACCTGCTATTATCTACAAAGACCATCAGAAGGAGTTTTGGAAGAATGCCAGGATAGATTTTTGGGATAATCAAACAGCGATTGTTAGTTACATTCAAGGGGAGATGGCTATTGTGACTGAGTGTGACATTCGTAAAGCTTTGAGACTGAAGGACAAGCCGACTGATCCAAGATGCTTATCATGGATAGAACAGAGGAAGTGCTTTCTGATGATGAAGTATAATGGACCTATCATAGATGGAGCCCTACACAAAGGTAAACTATGCCCACAGTTCAAATACCTGGCTCATGTGATGCTGCATGTTTTTGGGTCTGTTAGTGGAGGCTATGACGTTATGAGGAAGAGTATTAGCTCTTTGATGGTTGCATTGATTCTGAATAAGCCATTTAACGTATCTGGGATGATACTTGATCACATGCTTGAACCTTTGAAAGGTCTGAAGAGTAAGAAGTTTCTGCTTTATCCCAGATTCCTGCAGATGATTTTTGATCAGAAATATAAGAAGTTGAGGAAAGATCCAACTCAGATTGTAGTTCAAGACCATATGAGTTTGAGTATGTTGGTTAGAATGAACGGTTATAAAGGTGTTCCAGAAAACGAAAGACCACCTTTGTTAGGATCTGAGTTTGATTGTTTTGATTTGTTTAAGTAAAATGAGAAATGAATGAAGTGAATATATATGGAAAGTGCAGCGGAATAATAAACTATAATCAAAACAAAAGGAATAAATGTTTTTCAATCGAATGCTTTCATAAACTCAAATGATTACAAACGATTATACAAGTACTCCCCCTCAGCCTGATCACTCTGTGATTGTTTGTCTAAGAGAATGTTGTGAGTGATGAATAGAACAGTACAAGCACTGTTCTATTTATAAACAAATCTAAACCACTGGTGACCTGGGCTGACGTCACCTAAGATAGTGACCTCTAACAGAATAACAACATAAAACATCTGCCCTATACAAACTACTGTTACATTACAAAACACTGTAAGGTAAACTACTGTTGATGAAAACTCTGATGGTCTTGTATCATCTGTTGGAGCCTAAGTGTTGTTGGCTCCAACAGACCTTTAGTCTTCAGCACTTGATCAGCAGTTGTGCCAAAACTAGACTTTATTCTTGATCTTTATTCCTCATCAGACTTTCTCTGATTTGACCATTGAATTGTAACTCAAAGTTCAAAGAGTAGAGGTCTTCTGCATCTCTTTCAAGCTCAAGGTTTAGTAGTATTTGGAGGTCATCTGCACATAGGCTATATGCATAATCCATGCTTAGCTTTTGAGCTTCTCCATCTGATCTGAACAAAGTCAATTCATGGGTGTCTATGTTGACCTTCCATTTTAGAATTTTTGAATCAGAGGATTTGCTAAGATGCACTTTTATTCTGGATGAGTTTGGTGATGGAGGTCTCCCAATGAGTTCTCTGAGTTTTTCAGTAGTGGGATCTGAGAAAAAGTGTACTTGATTGTAGAGGCCCTCCTTTATATAAGTATCAGCAAACTTCTTCTGATCCTCTTCAGACATTTCTTTCTTCTTCTTGAATTGTCTTCTTGCAGCAGCTGATAGATCAGAAGTATCAAGTAGGCTATCTAATGTAAAAGCCTGTTGAGGTCTCTTCATTAGGGGTTCATCAGAGTAGACAGGTTTTCTGGGCAAGTTAGGGTCTTTCTTCCTGTTTTCTTCCAGCTTCTTGTAAGTTTTAACCAACCTCAGCTCTGACCATCTTGCAACAGACTTCATCTCTTCATAGTCAGCAGCCATAATTTCTTGTCTCATTCTTTTGAATTTCAAGGCTCTGGCTGGATCTCTGCCTTTACTGAAATCAGGGGCAGAGACCTTAGCTGGGGGATTCTTGGCCATCTCCTCAATTCTTATGAGTTCTTCTTTGAGTGCATGAGTGGTCCAGCCTGCAAACTGTTTCTTGTTTGCTTTATAAGGCATGGTTGCCAAGATCTGTTCAAGAAGAGATTCCCTAACCTCCCTTTCCATGTCACTACTGAGAGGCATGGTAGACATAGAGTTGCTCAAGGTCTTAGCAAAATCTTCAATCCTTCTCAGTTTGCTAAGCTCTGCTGAATGGATGCCCTGAGCAGTCCTGTCATCTTTCCCTTTGCATTTCTCCTTTATGATGGCATCTGGCTGTTCAACCTTGTATTTTAGATATTTGTCTATGTTTAAGGGAACAGGAAAATGTGGAAGAGATGGGAAAGATCTTTCAGATGGTTGTTCAGTATTGTAGAAGGATTGCATTTCCCCCTTGAGTAGATCAAGTTCAAGGGGATACTGAACAGCCAATGGTGTGATGGTTGGTGGTGGTCTGTGGGATGTAAATTGTGAGGTGTGTAGTGAGAATGATGAAAGTGGAATGGCAGATATGGGTGTAGATTGTGTGGTTGAAGTAGTAGGTGGTGATGTGTGAATGTTTTCATCTTGTACAACAAAGGTAGATTTTCTCTTCCTTCTGTACAAGATTTTTGGTGATGCTAGTGTAGAGGCAGTGGTTGTGTTAACATCTGTTGGCACTTTTGTAGGACCAGCAGATGTTTGAGGTTTAGGTGGTGGAGGGGTTGTAGGTTCAGTGGTTGGTTTGGTGGCTGTGGTGATAGGTTCAGATGTTGGTTTGGTGGTTGTGGTGATAGGTTAGATGTTGTGGTGGTATCAGTGGTTTTGGTGGCAGCAGTGGTTTTGATAGCAGTGGTTTTAGCAGCAAGTTTAGATGGTGGTTTTCTAACATGTTTGGCAGGCATTTTCTTCCTTTTAGAGGAACCCACATCTTCAACTTCCTACTGTTGTTCCCTTTTCTTTTGTACCAAAGCCTCTGCCTTGACTTCCAAAGTGTCAGCCCTCTTATGCTTTTCTTTAGCAGCTTTTTCAGCTTCTTCATTAGCAGAGGTGTCCACTTCTTTAGCTTTGCTGGTTTGAACATTGGATTGTTGTAGTTGTGGTGTTGTTTGGGTAGACCCTGGTTTGTTGGCAAACTTTGATTGACCTTTTTGTGAAGGTGGACAACCAAAGGGATCTAGCTTTGGCAATCTATCTCTGCCACTCTCCCCCTTTTTGGCATCATCAGCTGTGAAGTCATCATCATCATTATCTCTGAGAATTGTGGTAGGGTGAGAGTGAGTGGAATTGGAGTAAGGGTTTGAGGATGAAGAAGGCGGTTTCAGTATTTTGAATACAATGAGACAGTGTAACGACTGTTGTGGTAAAACAGGGTTTTTATAGGCTCTGGTGAAACCGCTGATGTGGCCAAAACTCTGTTTTTAGGAGCAGACGTGGCAAACATCTGATGGCTAAACATCTGGTGGTATACAGCTGTTGCCAAAGATCTGATGCAAACAGCTGTTGTTAACAAAGTGCTGATGCTAACAGCACTTGATATTTTTTTAATATAGATAGATATATGTATATATCTATACTATATTATAATGCATATTAGGAGGACAAGATGGTCATTTCATCAAATTTTCAACATGTACTAGCATTTCAAGCACATGGTACAAGCATTTAAAGCACCAAGTGTTGAAAATGTGTTGAAAGCATATTAGATATTCTAGGAAGCGGCATGGGTCTCTAATCGGGTTTGGTTGACCCATTTTACCCCTTCTGGATCCAATATAATGTTTGCAAACCCTATTCATTTCATTAGCCGCTCCTCTGCCCTCTTTCTTCAAACCCTAAAACACTTTTCCTCTCATTTGCTTCAAGCTGTAGCAGCAGTCGGAATCAAGACGAGATGTCAGCGTTTTTGGGTTGCTTGGGTTCTGACACGAACCTAGGCAGTGCTGCCGCCAGAGAGTAGTCTTCATCGGTGAGGATTCCCTCTATTATCCCTTATAAATTTTCAAGTCGCGTAGTTCTTTGCTGGTTTCTTGAATATAAATGTAATTTTAGTTGTTTGTTCACTAATTTTGTATTTTGTAGGTTCGTATATTTTTTTGGGTTTCAAAATTTTCAACTCATATCCTTCATGCGTTTATCTAATTGGTAAGTTAATGCATTACTCATAATGTTCACTGCACAAAAGTTCTTAATTTACTGTCTTTTTTAAATATTACTTATCAATTTTGTGTTTTCTTTGTTTTATTTGGGGGTTTTCTTTTTACTATATGATTAATTTAGTACATACAGGTTTCGAGAGCCGCTCACACAAAAAGAAGTTAATTATGTTATAGTATTAAGATGATTAGTTCAAAGTTTTTAAAATCTTTTGACATATTTAGGGAGTAGTAATAATTTTATATACCTAATATATATCACAAGTATCTTTATATTGCGGCTTGCGCCTTACTTGTTTCGGGCATTCATTTTTGCGACTTGCCCTTAAGCTCGGGGAGAGGTCTATGCGCCTTGAGTGCACCTTGCACCGTTGACAAAATAAAAATCGAGCTGCGAATATGTTTTCAAAACTTAAAACTAATCAAATATACTTATTTTTCACTCTTGATTTAGCTTATGAGTAAGACTATCTTCATGCTTTGAGCTGTTGTATAAAAGGGATTGCAGAAAATTTCTCTAAGGTATGATATTATGATACTTGTCTTTGACTACTTAACCATCCACTATACATATTAGTTTCTAGATTTACATTTGTTTTTTTTTGTTTGAATGTGGTCATTTTTTAATGATATACAGCGTGCGCGCAATCCACACACAATCTATGACAGTGACCTAATACCATTAGGAACTGGATCATATCATGATGTTTCCATTGTAAATCATAGGTGAATTTTCTCACAAGTTGTGTATGATTCTTTTACTTTAATTACATGTACTTATGAATAACTTAATCTTGTTATCGTTGCTATCCAAATTCAGCTTTGGTATTTGAGGGACGGATGACAACGGTACATGCCTTTTACAGTTTTTCCAACACATTCCTATATGTGCCAAATAGTTATGATGACCGTTGGGGATGGTGGGAGGGTTTCTATAATGGTTTTGCCATTCAATTTGGAGAACAAGTGAAAATGGATTGGTCGGGTGCGGGTTTAATTGGGTTTGAGTCGAAACGGGTTCCTAAAAAGGGTTCTTTCAAACCTGGTCCCTAGACTCATATGAATTCTTATATTTTGTTTCAGATTTGTTTTCCATCTGCTCTCTTTCTATAGCCTTTTGACTGCCGTTTCTTGGACAACTTAAGTTTTATCAGGTATGTATTAGTTATAGTTGGTTCCTTGTATGTTGGCTTATGTTTGTGTTTAGTTTTTTTGGGCATTAAATGGGTCAGAGGCATGGCATGTGTTAATGAATGTGTCAATTATTTTGAGATATTAAAGATCGACATAGCTCCTATGTTTCATTTTTCAAAAATGCCATTTTCTAACAGCATTGCCAGGAGTTCGCTTAGTAGTAACTTTTTTGGGCCGTACTTAGACTTTTTCATAATTTTGACAGTAATTTGGTTGATCTGAATGTTTAAAACGATTACTTTGTTAACAAGGAAGCCAATTTAATAGGTAATTCATCAAATCATTTTGAAGAAAGGATCTACTATAGACATAAGTGTTATGGCTGCACGTGAGACGGAAATGTTATGGTTGCACGTGCAGGCCCTTCGCTTAAGGTATGCTGAAGTTTGTTTGTTTTCCTTCATTCCCATAGGTTGCGGTTGATAATTGGATATAATCATAGTTATTGTTTGTGACTGATTGTTTCAGAATCTTGACTTTGTTTATGGCAACGACATCTGCTGGCTGCACAATAAAGTTGAGTCGTTTTTATTTATTATCATAATCTTTTTTTATTGTTCTGTGAATGTTGAATATATACCATTAATTACAGATCCGTGTGTGTGCTTTCCTTGCGGAGCGTTTGGGGTTGGAAGATATTGGGATTAGACCCGACTAAGATCCTGGAAACCGGCCAACCCTAGAGGGTACATGATTCTCTATAACACTATTTTAATATTATTACTGTTTTGGTAACCATAATTAACATATTAGTTATTATATGCTTTTTGGGAAATCAACGTCTATGTTTTCAACTACGGTGTTTTCGACGATGTTTAGATGTTTTTTTGTTGGCATTTTTGCAAGTATGAGTAGTCTTTTATTTAAATGTTTTCGATTTGTGTCATGTTTAAATGTCATGATCGTCAAATGGGTCGAAATCTGGATAAAACAAACCTTTTTAGAGTTTATTAAAATGGTCTTTTTTATTGATATATATTTTATAACAAAGAAAGTTGCTTTCTATATGAATCTAACTAGAAAAATAGTTTTTAAATTACTTAATATACTTCTATTTCTGACTTAATAGTTGTTTCCCATTATTTAGTTTCCATTTTTTTAGAAATAGATTATTGTAATAGTTATGTTTCAAACCAATAACTATTTCTTGCTTTTAAAAATCAGGGATTTGATTCATTTTCAGATTGTAGAAAATGGTAAAAGAGTGCAGAGGGTACCAAATGGTGAAAGGGTGCAAGTTATAAAAATGGTCTGGCTCACACTGATTTCCCAATATTGTGAAGGACTACAACTGGTAAAGTGGTAAATGGTCTACCCTCACATTGCCAAACAGTTTGCTTATACTGTTTCATAGGTTTTTCTGCCTCTTAATGCAGATCACAGACTTATGAAGAAATGTCAAACAAGAGAACAAAAATGCTTTTTCTGCTCACACTGCCAAACACTGTTTTCATCTCTTTAAGGTATTCATATTCTTTATTGCTATACTTTATAAATCATGATTTCATATTTATCTTTTAATCAATAGAAGCCTAAGTTGGTGAATTTATTTAGTCATATGACAGGAAGTGGGTGTCAAATGCAAATTCTTAAATCATGGTAAGAACTATTCAAATGTAAATCTGTAATACATATCATCTTTAATTGCATATTTGTTGGCGATGTTGTGGTGAAATTGATTTTCTTTTTGAATGTGTTGACGCATAGGCGATAATCGCAGCCGGTGAGCTAGCTAGGTAAACCAAAGATTGGATTAACTGAGCACACAACCAACAGGAACATGTTGGACCGGAAAACAATTTATTTATTTTTTTGTGATGTTTTATTACAATTTCAACGTAGGAAGAGCCGGATGATATCAAAAGATATGGTTCAAAGGGATTGTTTGCTAATAAGATTGACCACACAACCAAATCAAGCATATGTTTGACTCGATTTTAATCGGCACTTCTAAAGTCATTTTACGAAAACGTAAAAGGTTCCTTTCCTCCCCTTATGGTTTACTTCTAATCGAATTATTGAACCGTTTTCTTGGCTTTTTATTCTACATTCCTAAAATGTCAAAAGTACACAAGTATAGTTTTCAAAGAATTAATGATTTTTAATAAATTATGGCATTAAAGAAGCAAACACGTGTTACCTATCTTTCTTGGTTCCTTTTGTTTAAAACGACCGAATACTCTTTTTATACTAAAACTGTCTTTATTTGATAGCATACAAATTTATTATTATACGTTGTAAAAATTTGGTGGGTAGGGTAATAATGTGTTTTTTTTTGGTATTATGATCTAATTGTTGGCAATATAGGTTCTCAACTGTAGGAATAAAAAGAACAGGTTGCACTTGAAAGTTGTTTTGCTATTGTAGTTGCCATGATGTCAAGAGGGAAACATGACAAATTAGTTAAGGTAAATTTAAGTATTTGCACTTTAACTTAAAAAAAAACATGTGCTTCACTTATTATTTAATTGATAACAATATGTGGTTGTGAATGTGGTTTAACTCTGCAGAAACTAACATTTCTAAATTTTTGTTTTTTCCCCATTTCACCCTCTTGTACTGATTTTTCTATTTTTATCCAACTTCTAAACCACCTTTTGTTTTGTTGACATCAACCCACCTGCCATGTTTCTTTGTTTTGGGAAATTTTTAGTAGACCTACTTTCTTTAAAGCTGACAGTTCTGCATTTGTTTGACTTTAGCCAGGTTTACACTAGCTGGAAAGCAAAGTCAAAATTATCAAGTGGTGGTAAAGGGCAATGGAACTCTACATGTACTACAACAACCAACGTTAGAATTATCATGCTCAAATTGCCAACAAGAAACAGTGTTTCCCCAGTGTACATTTTGAATGACTACATACCCATGAGGAAGTTTTTATTTATTTTTGAATTTGCTACATGTTTTGCTAATGAGTTTAAATTTGTTCCTTGACAAAAAATTGACTACAAAATAAGTCATTTTAACTCAAAAATTGACAAAGAAACTAAGTCATGATGGTTATCTTATACCAATATTTTAATCAGTTTTGGTATAGGCTTGCTAAAGCATGTGAAAGTGGGTATTAAAACATATGCTTTGGAACTCTGTATGAAGAGTTTGTTTTGTTGTTTTATGCTTGAATTGCTTTATTTTATTTTGACCACTAACAAATATAGTGTGTTCTAAGAAAACGTAAAAGACAACCATAGTGTGTGCTAAAAAAACATAAAAGAGGAAATATATTGTATAGACATGAATCAAAATAATTTTCTAATAAATATTATATGAATAGAAAACCTAACAGAAGTACTATAGTAAATTTTAGTTCATCACACAAAAACAATACTTAGCAAAAACATTTTTACGAAATGTTTACACCTTACCACTATTGTTTATATGGATTGTTAGAACATTATTTGTCGCTTGCAAAACAGTTTTATAACATGATCAGATCAATACTCATTATGTTTGTATTTTTTTATTCACGTAGCTTTTCATCCATTTATTTCTCTATCATAAATTTTAACTCATTCCACATAGCAATACTTAGGAAAAATAAATCTTTTTTTTTTTTTTCAATAAATCCCAATGAAGAACAACATAAACTCAATTAGGGGTGTTTGGGATTGCATTTTGAAAGTGATTTTTAGATTATTGCATTTTGAAAACGCAGACAATCAGTTTTTAGTGTTTGGGATTGCGTTTGAAAACGCAAATAATCAGTTTTTTAGGCTACCAAACGCAATAATCTATAAGCAGCTCCACCCCTGCTTTTCCAAAACGCATAATCTGTTTTGAATAATGAATCTCAAACACCCCCTTACTTTTCGAAGGTTTAGATGAAACATATTTTGAAGTGAGAATGTGTATTAAAGATGTTGACAGTGGTTTTACCATAGTTAAAAAATATTTGTTCTACAATGTGCATCATTAAAACAATGAATAAATGCTAATTATGCCTAATACATTTTTAGCGGATATGTTTTCCACAACCATTTTTCTAAGGACTACTATTTCCCGTGGCTGTAAATTCAATTCGTCTTCCTACTTCTCAATTCATTCTTAATATCATATCAATTCAGAGCTATAGGTTGTGGTTATTCATTTCCGGTTGAACCGGCTGGACATTCAGACAATCGACGATCATCTTGTCACCGTTCAAAGCTTCCACTTTCAAACTCTCAAGTGGCAAACTACTTTCAAGTAGAAGTCTGCCGTCCTTTAACTTCAAACTCTCCAGCTGACAAACCTTCCTCCAGTGCCAAACCCTCCCGATGATGATCCAAATCCTTTAATAAACTACGTAGATAAACCATACCGATGCTATAGATAAAAACTAATAGAAGTACAATACATTATATCATGATAGTATTGATAAACTAATAGAAAACAAATACCACATTATTAATTATCTCTTCCGCTGCAACGCGCGGGTTTCCTGCTAGTGTATATATATATATATATATATAGATAATGAAACAGTTGTTTTATCTGATCAGAGGTTTGAAACAGATTTTTCAACCAAGCAGTGGTTGTTTTATCTGATCAGATGTTTGAAACAGATTTTTCAACTTAAGAGTGGATAGAGTGGATGAAACAGTGGTTGTTTTATCCTTAATAGATTTTTCAACCAAACAGCTATTTTCAAGGATGGATTTTGATTTTCTAAAAGATTTTAATGTTTTTATTTAAAACATTTTTGTTGTTTAATCCATGTTTAGCATACCAATTCTAGAAATCAGATTTGTAAAGGTAGATGTGTCTAAAGCTTTTGTCAACACATCTGCCAACTGATCCTCTGTTGGAACATGGTGCAGAGAAACCAAACTTTTTTCATAGCTATCTCTGACAAAATGATGTTTGATGTCTATGTGCTTTGTGGTTGAGTGAGAAACTGGATTCTTGATGATATTTTCAGCAGCTTGACTGTCCAACATGAGTGGAGTCTTTAGTGCAGTTATCCCAAAATCCAGCAATTGATTTTGAAGCCACATGAGTTGGGTTGTACAGCTTGCAGCATGAATGTATTCAGCCTCAGCTGTTGAAGTTGAAACAACTGCTTGCTTTTTGCTTTGCCAAGAGACTAAGGCATTCCCTAAAAACTGGCACCTTCCTGATGTAGACTTCCTTGTGGTGTGGCAGCCAACAAAATCACTATCTGAATAACCTAAAAGCTCAATGTTTCTATTAGCAGGATACCAGATACCAAGTGTGGGAGCACCTTTTAAGTATCTGAATATCCTTTTCACAGCAATAAGGTTTGACTTTCTGGGTGAAGCCTGGGATCTTGCACAAACACAAGTGGCAAACATAATGTCTGGCCTGGATGCAGTTAAGTACAATAAAGACCCAATCATGCATCTGTAATGTGTTTGGTCAACCAGTTCATCCTTGTCATCAATAGTGAGTAGCTTGACTGTACTTATGGGTGTACTACATGGCTTACAGTCATTCATCTCAAATCTAGTTAATAAGTTTTTCACATATTTGTTTTGATGAATGAATGTGCCATTTTGCAGCTGCTTCACTTGGAGACCAAGGAAACACTGAAGTTCACCCATAGCACTCATTTCAAACTCTGCTGTCATGAGTTCCCTAAACTCTTCA
Organism: Ambrosia trifida; assembly: GCA_028751855.1. Taxonomy (NCBI): domain Eukaryota; kingdom Viridiplantae; phylum Streptophyta; class Magnoliopsida; order Asterales; family Asteraceae; genus Ambrosia; species Ambrosia trifida. The sequence goes on from CM054125.1 coordinate 93,308,042, forward strand.
CACATTTTGTTACATGTGGATCCAAAAATGATGTCATCCATATATATTTGAACAATCATTAAATCTTTCCCTCTCCATTTTAAAAATAAGGTTTTATCAATTTTCCCTCTTGTGAAACCAATGGATAAGAGAAAGGTGGATAAAGTTTCATACCAGGCCCTAGGTGCTTGCTTGAGTCCATACAAAGCTTTGTTAAGCTTGTAGACATGATCAGGATGGAATGTGTCTTCAAAACCGGGTGGTTGACATACATATACCTCCTCCTGAATTTTGCCATATAGGAATGCACATTTGATGTCCATCTGATACACCTTGATGTTGTGGTTGACAGCAAAGGCTAGAAAGAGTCTGATAGCTTCTAACCTTGCTACAGGAGTAAAGGTTTCATCATAGTCTATCCCTTCTTCTTGTCTGAAGCCTTGAACCACAGGCCTGGCTTTATTCTTGACAACTATACCTCTTTTATTAGTTTTGTTTTTGAAGACCCACTTTGTGCCTATTGGACAAACATCCTTAGGCAGTGGTACAAGTTCCCATACTTGTTGTCTTTTAAACTGAAGGAGCTCTTCCTGCATAGCTTCTACCCAACTATTGTCTTTTAGTGCCTCTTGGTACTTGACAGGTTGTGTGAGAGATAGAAAACCTGCAAAAAGACAGATATTTGAGGATTGGCTTCTTGTTAGCACACCCTCTCTGATGTTGCCAATGATTTGATCTGGTGGATTAGCTCTTAGGAATATTAGATCTCCCTGATAAGGTATGATGGCATTTTGAGGTGAAGGACAGAGGTTTGGTGACTCTGTTGATGTAACATCTGTTTGCACTTCTGTGGTGCCAACAGATGTTTGAAATGGAGGTGGGGGAATGGGTCCAAGTGGTGTAGAACTGGACTGACTTTTGTCAACAGATGTTTGACTTATGTCAACAGATGATTGAGCAGTGGATGTAAAGGGGAAAGCAGTGGTTTGAGGGTAAGACTGGCCAACAGTGGTTGACTCAGCTGTGACAGAGTTTTGACAGTTGTTTTGAACAGCTGCTTCGTCTGATGCAGAATAGACTTTATATTGACTTGGGATCACAACATCTGTTCTGTAATCTTTTTGTGGAGATTGTGGAGTACCTGCATTGTTAGTTTTGACAGTAATATCTTCAAGTTTGAATTTATCTAAATCAAACAACTCAGCAGGATTTGCTGGGATTTTTAGGGATGAAAGTTGTATGAGCTAAAGGATCGATAAATCTACAAAGACATGATCAAACAAGTTTAATTTAGGTGCGGAAACCCTAAACCAATCACAAAATAATAATCAATCAGATCAAAACAAACAAATCATCATTCAAAGCTTTTCTCATTAATAAACAACTCAATTACACGTTAATATAATCAAAACATTAAAGACACAACGTGAATTAAGCTTAACAAAAACACTAGGGAGAGACACTGAAATTGGAGGGAACAATAATGACTGAATTACATTCAAAAAATCAGCTTGACCTATTTATAGTCCTGCACATTCGCCCACCACGTAGGTGCGAATGTGCACATTCGACCAAACAGACTGGTCGAATGAAGCAATACATAACAAACTAAATCTTCCTTCACCTCCTGTCTCTCCTTCGTATAAATCTATTCCTTCGCACCCTTGAAAACCTTCCTTCGCCCACATACAGACTCCTTCGCCCATTCAACTCAAAACATTAACATGTGTTTATTGTAAATCCAAAGCATTAGTCGCATAAATTCATCTACAAACTCCCCCTCGACTATTGCTTGGATTGTTTAATTCTTTGTTCTTCATCCATTCTTTTGTTCATCAGTTTAATCCTCAAAAGTTTCTTTTCTTCTAACGTCATCACCTTCTCAAACACTTGCTTCGGCTTTTTCTTTTTCGCTTCAGGAATCTCTTGAGCTTTAACAAACTTGCTGAGCTTTTTGTCATAGTCGTATCCGGCGTTGATACCATGAGCAAAACAAAAAAATACCACTCGTTGGTATTTACTAGCTTGTTCAGCATCTTTCACATCGCTGAAAATAGGATTGTAATACAACATTATGATGTCCTCAAGTGAGCAATTCACCAACCACATGGGATCAAAAATGTGTATTTTCTTGAAACTCTTATCTCCATCTTTCAGTACTATCACAGCTTCTGCAATCTTCCAATCATAGTACCACCAGATAAAGTCTTTAGCAAAATGTTGAGGAATCTGCAGCAATGGAATGTGCCTCAACACTTTTGGTGGTTTGTACTTTAAAGTCACCTTGGGCAAACCAGTTATATCGTCAATGGTTTTCTTGTGAACAATCCTTTTGGGATATTGAGGTTCAAAGAGATTCCACTTCGTCCTGCTCTCTCTGGCCATCTTCTCAGCAAAGTAAGCAATCTGATCATTTGTCGTTCCAGTCATCTTGTGATGACAAATATCACGAATGGCCCAATATGGGAGAGTTTGCAAATCATGGAATCTATCAAAGTATAGGATCCCCTTCTCCCACTTCACTGCAACACACTTCAATTGCTTTATAAACTTCCATCCCAACGCTTTTCCTTTGAACATGTCGTTGTGGAATTTATAAAAGCTACCTTGAATCTCAGTTTTAGGACGATTAGCCTCTTTCTCTTTTAATTCCCTCAATAACTCTTTCAAGCTATCGGATTGTCTGATAAACGGTTTCTCATGCCCTCTGAATATTTCATCAACAAACATATCACTCTTCTCTTTTGCACGTCTCTCGGCTTCCTTTAACAAATCATCAGTGAAAGCAGTAAATCCAGAATCCTTGTCTCTTTTAAAATATTTTGGATACTCTTCACTTGTCACATCTTCAACTTCTATATCTTCGAAACCAGGTATGTCACGATCATCAGAATGATCTCCAGCTTCCTTTTCAGTTAAATCAGGAATCTGGTTATCAGCTAACAATTCTTCAACCGTTTTTCCAACCTGTTTTGCTAAACCTTCAAAGATTTCTTTTGCCATCGCCGTCGAGACTTCACCATCTTCCAAATCTGGATCATTGTATTCTAATTCAAACACCCTGTCACGAGATTCAAAGATCTCAGAAAATCTGCTGGTCATGTCAATCGTTCAGACTCGATCAGTCAGCATCTGGAGATACATCTGTTTGTCATCTTCAGACATAGACTTCAGCTTTTCATTCCAGAAGATTGTATCATCATCCACTGATCCTCCAGGGGCTTTTGAACTAGCTTCTCCCTCTATTCCAGATTCTCTCTTCTCATACTTATATCTGTCTGTGTCATCATCATCATTGTCATCATCATCATCAGATGCAGAGCTGCTATCATCACCAGATCCATCATTTGAACCATCATCATCATCTTTCTTCTTTTTAGGAGTATTACCAGCATCTTCATCAAGATCTTCATCATCCTCCTCATCATCATCTGACAGTTCAAAATCAACTTGCTCCTCTTCTAACTGTTTATCTTCTTCACCTTCTTTCAGCTGAGGAGCTCGAGAGTATAAATCTTTGATCAGATTATCCATGTTCTTATTACTCTCTTTCAGTTTCTTGTTTTCTCCTTTCAAGGCTATAATCCGTCTAGTATTCCTCTGCTCATGTTTCAACAACTTTTTATTATCCTTCTGCAACTTTTTGATCTTCTTTCTCAAATCCTTATTATTCTCATGTGAGGTGACAACTACATCCAACGTCTTTGAGTCGTTTTGTCTCAGTTGGGCAATCTCAGTCTGTTGCTTGTTTATCAAATTCATCATTTCAGCAAGTCTCCGGTTAACAGTATCCATCACATCACTATCAACTGTAACCTTTTTGGTGGAAACTTCAGCAACCTCTGGCAGTTTACCCTTCTTTATCTTCTTCAGTACGTTATCTAATGCTTCATTGAATGCATCAACAGGTATATCAGCTTCCTGTTCAGTACCTGAAGTAGCTGTGGTTTTCTGCTTCTTTGAGGCTGGTGCAGCAACTGGAGATTTTGAGCTAGAAGCAGGTGGCAACTTCTTTCCTGCTATCAATGTTTCAATCTCTCTAGCTCTCTTTTCTGCAGGTCTCACAACCTTTTCTTTCTTCTTGTATTGGGGCTTCTTAGGTTTCTCCCCCTGAACTGGCGAACCAGGAAAGTCTCCTGCTCCCAGACCTAAATCCTCATCCTCTTCGTCCAAACGAATAGGGCTCTTCATTCTCTGTTCCTCAACAGATCTGTTCAAACTAACAGACTCACCAGCCACAGTGGCCATGGGCGTGGTAGTCTTCAAAGTTTCAGTCTCTGAATCCCAATGTTCATCTTCCTGCGTCTCTTCAGAATCAATCGATGCCTCATCAACAATGTGCAATCCTTTCTTTGCCATTATCTTATTTCTTCTCGGTGTACTCTTCTTCTTAGCAGGTTCAGGAACAACATCTATCCTGATTTCTTTCTCTTTTCCCTTTCCACTCTTTGCTCCAACATTAACAACCTGTCGCTTACGCTTTGCATCTGGATCAACAGGATGTAATGGATTATCTTCGTCTGAATCACTGTTAGCATGTCTCACTAGACCTTTGCCTGGATCCGTATAATCAATTATCGCCAAATGTCCAAATAAACGTCTAACAGGTGGACGTTCATTTACTGACAAACCTTTATAAGCTTTCATTCTTGCCAGTGTATTGATTGACATATGTTCTTGAACTACAATGTGTTTTGGATCCCTCTTCAATTCTTTGTATTTATGATCAAATACCATCTGCAGGAATCGAGGATATAACAGAAACTTCAGATTCCTGGTGCCTCTGACCGGTTCCAACAAATGTTCCATCAGCATCCCTGATACATTGAACGTTTTGTTCAGTACCAGTGCGACCATCATCGAGCTAATACTTTTTCTCATCAAATCATAGCCTCCAGCAGTTGAACCAAAGACGTGAATCATCACATGTGCCAAGTATTTAAACTGTGGACACAGCTTTCCCTTGTGCAATGAGCCATCAGTAATCGGCCCATTGTATTTCATCCTAAGAAAGCACTTTCTCTACACCATAAAACTAAGCTCTCTGGGATCAGTCTTTTCATCTTGAAGATTCAAGGCTTCTCTGATATCCTTCTCAGAAACGATAACCATCTTTCCTTGTATCTTGCTTATCAAAGACGATTCACATTCCCAGAAATCCATCTTCGCTTCAGTCCAGAACTCTTGTATCATGTCACGAAAGATAATAGCAGGCATAGCAATTGCGTCTATCACCCGACTTCTCTTCAAGAACTCTATGATCTCCGTGAACTCCGTATGCTTCTTAACGTCTCCAAGATATGCACAACAGTTGTGCGCATTCTCAAACGGCAAAAGTTCTTCTTTTCCTTTCTTGGCAGGTTATGAAGATGATCCTGCTTGATCAGTAGACTTCTCCTATTCAGACATGATTCAATCTGCAAAATAAATCAAATGAACATGTTAAAAATCGACAAAAATATTCAAAGTTTGAAAATTTGGTATTTTAACTTCTCATTCGCCCAAACGGAGGTGCGAATGAGTGATTATAGGTACGAATGTGAAAATATAAAGGTACGAATGTAAAGTTTTTGACAAAACATTTCATTCGCCCAAAAACTGTTCATTCGCCCAGTTAAATTTTACTCCTTCGCCCGTTCGAAACGTGCGAAGGAAACTGTTCTTCATTTCAAATTTCCAATTTGGAACATCAATTGATTTTAACTTGTTATTTTGATTCATTAAGCAAGTAATAGCACCGATTAAAGTTTCCAATCCAACAGTTTTATCAATTAAACATTATATCAGTGTTTTCTAATTAAAACTAGGGTTCGAATGAAGAAGATGATCAAATGATCAAACTGATGGATTAAAATCCTTAGTTTTTGGATATTCTCCCCCTAAAACACTGATAGAATGAATCCTAATCAACAATTTAAACAATGATCATGTCTTAATGAGTTTTGATCTGTTAGGGCTCGAATAAGAAAATCAACGATTAATCCTTGAATATGAAGTGTTAACCTGTAAAATTAGTGCAAATTGATCAGCAAAACTAGACGAACACAATGGTAAGGTCTAAATAACACGAGCAACAAGTGGACTTTAATTCAGAATTTTTGAAAATTTTTTGTAAGGGTTCAAATGAGACAGATCTGGTATATATAGGCATGCTCCTTCGCCCAAATACACCGGTCGAATGAGAAGCTTTTGGCTCCTTCGACCCTATTTAAAGGTTCGAATCAGGCAAAAGGGTTCGAATGTGTAAGTTGTTCAAGAACACTCTCATTCGCCCAAAGTAATTATACGAATGAGCAACAAAAATTCCACGTTCGACCAAACGAATGGGCGAACGAAAATTGGAATTTTTGACAAATTTTCCAAATCTCAAAAACGAGTCCCGTTCAAATTATTTTTCAACTTTTAAGCATCCAACATTCATATTTTCACATTTAAAAGATTACAAAGCTAAAAAGGTTCATCAAGGTTTAGAAAATCATAATCAACCACCATCATCTATCAAAAATAAGATAGAAATGTAAAATCTTTTTGTATTTTCTAAAGTTTATGTTAAAACACACCTAAAATCTTTTTGAGTTTGTAATTTTTGACGAGAAAATAAAATGCAGAAATGTAAAGAGAAAACAGTAAATGTTTTGGGATTTCCGGTAAAGGGATCATATCAGTTATTGAGAAATCTGATCACACCGTTGATCTTTTGATTATTATCATTAAAGACAATGTGTGATCTGGCAACTGCTGATATTGTGATCCACATAAACTCACATGCAGACTTTTGTGCAGTGCTTTAGACTAATACTATTATGTATATTATAAACAGAATTGTCTGTGGTTCCCACGCACACGACATACTCCCGTATCAAGAAGTAAATGCACAAAGACTCATTGTAAAGCGTGATTATGCTTTCGTCGTCTGTAATTTACAAGGTATAATGCACAGAGGTATACAGGTCAGCAAATTAATGCAGCAAAGTAACATGTGCACTTTACCAGGTTGAGGACTGATATTAATCATGATTTGCATCAGTGATTAATACGATGTAATAGATAATCTTTGATCATCATATAACATGGAAAGTTCCTCAATTCAGTAACTTTAGGATTTGGCATAAAGCTCTTTTATAAAGACACCCTATTTGATCTAGGTCCGTAATGACTTACAGCAGAAGATCAGAGAGGCTATCCCCAGACAACTAATAGCATAACGACCCTAAACCTCCGAGTTTTGTACAAATACCCTATCAAACGAAATTACGGTACCAAGACCATATGCCAATGAGGAATTCATCCACACATCAATTCGTTTGATATGTATGTATTAGGCACGCAGTAATAGGTCTACGAAGCCTATCAACACATCGCACAGACTCAGACACACGCCCTATAAAGCATTACATTTCTTAGAATGTGTCAGATCCCCACTGATGTACTATCATTTCCCCTTTTTCTCCAGGAAATCATTTTTGGTTTTTCTGATTTTTTTTTTTTTTTATAAATTTTTTAATTTACTGTTCCCAAGGATAAACTGGAGCATTTCAAATATGTGACTGCCCAGATATCGTTTGTTCACAGAAATCTGACGGCGTTAATCTAAGGGAAGAAGATATAGCTGTCAGCAAAGGAATTTTCTAATTTTTATGGATTTTGAAATTTTTCAATGTTTTTGGATTTTCGAAATTTTTCTGAAAAACAGTAAAAATTAAACTAAAAAGTGATAGACTTAGGTGGTGATCAGTCTTGTTTTTCTTTAATACCATTAGCTTTCAAAAGATATTCAAATCTCGATTTATCAAAAGCTTTGGTAAAAAGGTCTGCGCGTTGGTAATCAGTGTGGATTTTGACCATATCGATCAACTCTTTAGCATAACAATCACGGATAAAATGATATTTAATCCGGATATGTTTAGCCTTTGAGTGATTTACTAAGTCTTTAGTTAATGCGATTGCGGTTTCATTATCACAGTAAATAGGGGTTTTAAGAAATTGCAAACCGTAGTCCACCATCTGTTGTTGGATCCAAAGAACCTGTGAGCAGCAGCTCGATGCTGAAACGTATTCTGCTTCACATGTGGATAATGCAACTGCGGTCTGTTTCTTGCATTGCCAGGTCACGAGCCTGCTCCCCATAAACTGGCATCCAGCCGTTGTGGATTTGTTGTCTTTGTCACAGCCGCCCCAATCTGCATCACTAAAAGGGATAAGATCAAAATTATCATCATGAGGGTACCATAGTCCTTTCGATGGACAACCCTTCAGATATCTAAGGATACGCTTGACAGCTGCAAGATGACTTTGTTTCGGCTTCGACTGATATCGTGCACAAAGACATGTTGCAAACATTATATCCGGTCTAGACGCAGTGAGATACATCAGAGATCCGACGATTGCTCTGTATGTAAATGGATCAGTCAGCTCCCCCTTAGCGTCAACTCCAATCCCGTGATTAGGTTGTATCAGGGTATCCATCGGCTTTGAATCTTCCTTCTAGAATCGACTCAAGACTTCAGAAACGTATTTGGTCTGGTGAATAAAGATCCCCGTTGGTCTTTGCTCCACCTGCAAGCCTGGGAAAAGCTGCATTTCTCCCATTGCGCTCATCTCGAACCTTTCCTGCATAACTTTTTCAAATTCCCTGCACAGAAGTTCGTTAGTAGACCCGAATATAATATCATCAACATAAATTTGTACAAGAAGCAAATCATCTCCTGCTCGTTTCGTGAACAGTGTACAGTCTACCAATCCGCGTTTGAATCCTTTCGAGAGAAGATACGTGCTCAGCTCCTCATACCATTGTCTCGGAGCTTGGTGCAACCCGTAGAGAGCTTTGTTTAAGACAGAGACCTTATCCCGGTGAATAGGATCCTCAAAGCCTGGTGGTTGACCTACGTAAACTTCCTCTTTGACCACACCGTAAAGAAAAGCGCTCTTTACGTCCATCTGATACACCTTGAATTTCTTCCAGGATGCAAACGCCAGAAACATTCGTATAGCTTCCAAGCGTGCAACAGGTGCATAGATTTCATTGTAGTCGATCCCTTCAACTTGATGAAAGCCTTGTACAACCAAACGAGCTTTGTTTCTCACTATAACTCCTCTATCATCCTTTTTACACTTAAAAACCCATTTGGTTCCTATCTTCTTTCTTCCCGGGGGCAAATATGTCAGCGTCCAAACTCCAAGTTTCTGAAATTGCAACAACTCTTCTTGCATCGCTTCCACCCAAGCATCATCCAAAAGAGCTTCCTTGTACGTCCGCGGCTCGACCTGCGAAACATAACAAGCAAAAGACCAGTCATTTTGAAAACCGGATTTTTGTATTTTGGCATATACAGCAAGATTGCCAATATTCTCTGGTGCTTGAGCATTCCTCAATTGCCCTCTTGTCATAACACTGCTACCAGGATCACCAATAACCTGTTCAAGCGGGTGTATTCGATGTATCCGAGATTTCGGATAATCGGGTACTTGCACTCCCGTTTGAGTAGTCAAATTCTCTGTAGAAACCAGATAATTACCCACACTAGATGATGAAGCACCATTTGAATTCGGGTTCACTGGTGGTGTCACTATAGCATTGTCCAGAATAGCTTCACTTGTAGCATCATCGTCTTCATCTTCTGATTCCGATGAATTAAGCGTTGTTGAAGCTTCTTGGAACACTTCTTCTTCCATCACAGGAGCAGTGGCATCATTAGAAGTTGCTTGAGGATTCACGGTGATCGGACGCACTAACAGTGAAGTCACTGCATTTTCGACCTCGTAATATAAACGGAGTACAGCTTCTTCAACCATGCTATCTAGGTTGAATGATTCAAAGAAATCTTTGTAATCAAACATCCAGTCTGGACCACCTCCCTGTACATTCTGAGTGTACCTTTGTACTTCGACGTTAGCCCACTCCTCGACTTTTTTAGTTCTTTTGTTGAAAACCCGTTTGAGCGGGGTTGCATATCCAACAAAATAGCCTTCTTCAGCCTTTGGTGCGAACTTCTCAGAAGGATTAAGTATTGTACACGGGGCTCCAAACGGTTCTAGATACTCTAGATTCGGCTTTCGTCGGTTCAACAGCTCATAAGAAGTTTTCCCAAACTTCTTCACTGTTAAAACATGATTTAGAGTATAACATGCTGCATAAATTGCTTCATTCCAGAACATTACTGGAAGATTTGAGTCCGCAAGCATTGTTCTCGCCGTTTCGATTTGAGTCCTGTTTTTACGTTCGGCGACACCGTTCTGTTGGGGTGTGTACGGAGCACTGTATTCGTGATGAATTCCCTTGTTTTCACAAAGAACATCCATCTGAGCATTCTTGAACTCCGTCCCATTGTCACTCCTGATTCTTTTGATCTTTAGACCATAGATATTCTCCAGACGAGTGAACAGAACTTTCAGGTTGTCAAACGTGTCGCTTTTCTGGTGTATGCACATAACCCATGAGAATCTTGAGTAATCATCAGTCACCACAAGACAGTACAATTCCCCAGCATGACTTTTACGCTTGACTGGACCAAATAAATCCATGTGCAAACGCTCAAGTGGTAGTTCAACAGAATTGACTTTCTTTGGTCTATGGGTTTGTTTGTGCTGCTTACCCTTTTTACAACTAATACACTTGTCATTCAAATGAAAATGTTTCACATTAACGCCTGTGACAAGTTCATTTTTCACCAACTGGTTCATCTTTCTCAAATGAATGTGTCCCATTCTCCTGTGCCACATGATTGATTCTTTTTCTGTAGCCTTGGAGAGGAAACACGTGACTTGGCCATGGGTAGTCATAGCTTTGGACATATCGAGAATATACAAATTGTTTACTCTCAGTGCCTTTAGCATCACCCACTCTTTTGGAAGTTCAAAACCCGGCTTCAGGATGTAGCAAGATTTGTCGTCAAAATAAACAGAAAATTGTTTATCACAGATTTGGCTGACACTGAGTAGATTGTAATCTATTGCTTCACATAAGATATCCGCTCAAATGTCACTACCCCCGTTGCTAACACTACCCTCCATCGTAATGTAGCCTCCTTTATTCCCAGCAAACGCTACGTAACCTCCATTTATATTCTTGATATCAAAAAGTAGCGTGAGATCTCCTGTCATGTGACCAGAAGCTCCACTGTCAACAATCCAGAGGCTGCTAACAGGGCCAGCTGGAGCTCCCTGCACATATCAAGTAAAACAATTAGATCTTTCGGGGGACCCAAGCCTGTTTGGTCTTGGGTCTTTGAACTGATTGTTTCAAAGATTCATTTGATTCACAAACATCTTGGGTTTCATCAACCCTTTTCTTTTCACACTCAACTTTTGCTTTTTCAGATTTCACGTTCTGTGAGGTTGAAGCACCATCAGAACCCTTTGATAACCAAGACTGTTCAGTCCGTTTCAAGATCCGGATCTGAGATTTTGAGGTCTCAGCCGGTTGCTTTACTCCGTCCTTGAATGTTACCTTCTTGGTTACCTTCTCTGATTTAACAGAGACAGGTCCAACTGCTGGTTTGTCATTAGGTTTAGCAGAAACCGTTTTGTTTTCAGCAGTTGTGTTCATCAATGGTTTCTTCACTGGTTTCTCAGTGGCTATTCGGTTGCGTTTATCATAAGTCATTGGACGATTTTCCCTCCTTTTGAAAAAATTGTTTTGGTTATAATAATGTGCTGGCTGAGGGAAAAATCTTCTTTGTGGATGACTATAATTATCAACCGGATAGTCATATCTTTGCTTCATCTCAACCTCGTGCCTCTTGTGTCGTACATACGGGCAGGTGGCAAGTAAATGTCCCCTTTCCCCGCACTTAAAACACGCACGGTACTCTTCATAGTTTTCTTTGATATTCGACTTAGAAAAACTAGCAACGGGATATTGATCAACCATGCATTGTCTTCTTAAACTCTCAAGAGCTGGATCCTTTGAGTAAGCCGGTTCAATAAAACTATTTAACTTGTCTGTTGGTTTAACGAATTGTGTGACATTGACCTTTGAGTCTTTAGAATTATCCGAATGAATTTTCTTTAAAATGGCGGGAGGAATATCATTGGTTCGTTCATGTTTTGGAAACCAAATTGTACTTTCCTGCCAGATCTTTTCAATGTTAGAATAGTTTACAAATTGAATCGGATATTCTTCATCAGACATATTCTTATCGGAGCCTTGCATCCGATAGAAAACTTTCACAGGTTTATCACACGATTCGTTGTTCACTTCGTTTAACTTTTCAGTTTTATTGTCAACTTTCTTTTCAACATTTTTGACAACATTCTTCTCAACAGACTTCTCAACTTTCTTAACAACATTCTTTGCTGATTGATTCTTTCTGTGTGCATTAGCCATGGGATGGACAATCTGAGATGGTGAGACCGGTTCATTAGTGATAATGTGATTTTCATCAGGAATATCACTCACTTTCTCAACAACCGTCTCAGACTGTTCATCCTCTTCATCAGAATCATCAGCAGCTACCACACCTTCATTGTTTCCCAGCATAGGTCTAACATCAGAATACGGGTCTCCGACACTGGATGTGTTGGACTCGTTATCTAATGTTGAGTCAGAATTGACTAAGCTCTCTGGTGCTATCACATGCAAATTATGATTTTCGAACAACACCGGAGCTGGGACAGCTTTGTAGTTTGCACTACTCGACTGTGAAGGTTCTTCTATGATGTAGTCTACTAGATAAGCAATGTGCTTATAGCTCTCTAACTTTTTGTTCACTTTTTCAGCGAAGCACTTGATGGTTGCCATTTCTAACTTTGTGTTTTCCAAATCATTTATATAGTTGTTAATGGCAAGTTGTTTTAAACCTAATGTCTTTTTCAAATCAGAGACATCCTTTTCGTAACCATCAAGTACTTTGTTGAATTCTTTTGATTCTTTTTGATAATTTTGACAGTTTATTTTAGCACTCTCAAGTTGTACCTTGAGTTGCTTATTTTCTTCTGTCAATCTATCAAAATCAGAACATTTATCACAAACTTTAGATTGAGATTCAGTACTTACTGGTTTAGGTGGTTCTGTCATTGCCATCAGTGCGAAATGAGCTTCCTTCCCTGCAAAGAATTTTGAGTATTCAATCTTTGTGCAGGCATCATCCACCATGCACGACTTGCGGGTCATTAGGAAGTCTGCTTCAGCTAGCAACTGATCGATGTCATCATCTAGTGAATTCACACTAGCTTCCGATTCAGAATCACTTTCCATGTCCGAGTAAGCCGAATCATATTTGTCACACCACGCCAATGGCGGAAACACGTGGCGCGACGGTTCAAGAGCATAAAGTCAAGGTTAACGCAAAGCATAAGTAATTAAGAAAATGGGTCATTTATTAAGACGTCAAAAACCATGTTTGATGTTCACACATAAACGAAAATTGTTTTTAATACAATAAGGAGGCTTCTCAAATATATCCCAAATCATTGGGAAATAAAGATGAAACCCCTTCGAAACACCCGACGCCCAGTTGAGATTTTCCCCTGACCCAGCTTGCCATGTTGTCCATCATCGATCAATTACCTGAAAGATATGTTTAAAAATTCGTCAATATATAAATATTGGTGAGTTCACAGGTTTTAGTTTATGAAAACTTTATCTCTTGGGAATTACCATGTTATGACAATTTATAGGAGTTGCAAGTTCCTACAATTCTACTTGAGCCTATAACCAAACCAAGACAAATAATAATAATGCCCCGCTCCAAGTCGTTACTCGGTACCCTACGACTTGATTTCAGAATACGTGCACCCCAGGCATACGCCGATGCATAATCGACGCTATCGATTAGGGGTGGGCCTTGTCAGGCACCAATAGTACTATTCAAATATTCCTTCAGTTTCATTTCCCTGAATTAATGATTATAGTAGAGAGGTCTCAACCCCGAGTGGCGATCACAACTCAAGTATTCAACCCGTCAAACATTTCCCTAACATATCTTTCCCCCGAAAAACATAAAATAGTTTAAAATGGGGCTGTAAGACTCACCTGAATCTGTGCTTGGCTCAAAAAGGAAGATAGCAAATTTGTGGTCTCGCACCTACAAATGTCCTAGGCGTATAAGTCACTACACCTATAGTGCATGTGCCTTGGCAAGTTGTACACCCAATTCCCCGACCACGTGTTATTCCAATTCCCGTTTAATTAGACGCGTATCCTAGGTTCATTGGCGATGGATTACCCTTTTCTTACGAGTTATGTATTATTCTCGTTAATATCCTTTTTAACTTGTATACTATTATTCTCGACACGACTCTACCTAACGTATAATTATTTTCCCATTTAAATAATTATACTTAGGATCGTATCGTTCGATATAATGTATTTTTAATACCCGGCCCGACTCACTTTGCCGTATATTTATTTTCCCATTTAAATAAATATGCTAAGGTCTCGTCGTTCGGTGGTATATTCTTAACGCCCGACTCGACTTACCATGCCGTACATTTATTTTCCCATTCAAATAAATATACTAGGATCTCGTCGGTATACACATATATATATATATATGTATATTTTGCCTACTCGTCTCGGTTTTCCTTCTCGCATATCTACTTTCCCATTCAAATAGGTATACTAGAATTTCGTCGAGACGAGCATATATATACATATATAAACGTGTAATTTTTCTTGTTAAGTCCATACGTTGTTTAACGTTTTTAATCCTTTACGTTATGTTTTTCTCCCACGAATGTTTTCTCTAACACTTAGGAAAGTGTTATATAATTTTCACCCATGTTATATATATTTTACTTCTTAGAATATATATATATATTTTTCATTTTGCCGCAATGGCATTTTTCTCTTGTTTGTCCGTTTATCCGTTATAGTTAGTTTATGTAACTAAGTCCGATAGTTAAATTTTTCCAAGTTTCTTCCAATATGCGTTCTATGGAAATATTATTTATACTTCCAATTTCCAAACACATATTACTTGGAGGGTTAAAAATATACTTTTGTATTTTTAATTCAACTTGTTAACTTATATACCCAAAAATGTTTCCGATACTTTTATACTCCCATTTATATAAAAGTATCCATTTTTTGTATAAGTTTTCTCAAGTTTTTACTCTTGTCCAACATTTTTATAAAAACCTTTATTTTTATAAAATCCTTATGTTAATACAAATCCATATTTTTATAAACTTCCATTTTTTTATAAAACTACACTTTTTATACAAAATACACAAGTAGTTTACTAGTGTTTACCAAAACTATCCCTGGAAAAATCATTATTTATGCTTTTGACACCAAACTTTCCGTTAATGCATTTTTGGACCAAAGTTTCTAAAATATCTATTTTAGTCCATCAACTTTCAAAGTTACAACATTAGTCCCTTAACTTATAAATGTTGCATTTTCCATCCTAACTTCCAAAGTTAGCATTTTTCTTCCAAATTAGTGGACTTTGAAGAATCATCTTCTTAATGTTTGGTTATTTTTACATCATTCTACTTTTAATAGTCTTATATTCCATCATTGATGCTATTAACATGTGTGTTTAATGTTTTTATCCAACATACCCAAATTTCATTCATCCAAGTGGGTAGACTTTAAATATGTAACTTTTATATTTATGAACATCCAACATATTCCAACTTATTTTAGACATTAGATGGCCATTTTATGATGATTAAAACTATCTTTTAGCATATTCAAGTTACTTTCATAAATAATGTCCAAATCATTATCCTTCATAAGTGTATGTATATGTTTTGTAATTTTTAGAAATACTACATTACTAGCATCAAATCCATGATCCATCTACATATTTTTACTCATACATTTTACTCTTGTAAAATATATTAAAGCTTATGTTTCAAAAACCACATTTTACCCATTCATGTACAACTTGCTCCTAAGAACACATAACATGAACATTAATGATCAAAGCAAGGTTAAAAACTTACTACTAGCTCAAGGCTAGGGAAGACAAAAACCTTGGATTTGAATGGGGTTTAATGTGTTCTTCCAAGTGGTTAAGCTCCAAGCTCTTGAAACACACAATGGGGTTTTGAATGATGAAGATTTAGAGGTGATTTGGAAGTGTTAAACTTGAAAAGAGAATGTATATGGGAGGGGTATATGTTACGGCCAAGGGGAAGAAGAAGAAGGAGATTTTTGTTTTGTTGGTTCAAGTGTTCATACAAGTATCCTTATATGATCTTTTCCATATCCTTCAAAGATTGCTTCGATCTTTCATAGATTATATATTATCTCTAGGAAGATTATGAGAGATTTGAAAAATCTTGGGGGATTATTATGAGGGTGTTTGGCCGTGAGTTTTAGAGAGAGAAGTGAGAGGATTAGTTAGCTTTTACCCAATGATAATTCATGCACCCTTAATCCTCATGATTACTAATGATATGATATTAGTGGGTTAATTAAAATAAAAGAGGATTAATCATCTAGGGATGGGCCCTAGGCCGGCCCCTTGGGGTGCTTGGGTGGGGTCCACATCACTAAATATTACCCATTATTTGTTATGTTTAATTCCTTCTCGTTCGGGTGTCGTCCGGGTATTTTTCGGGATTTTACCGCGTGTTATCCGGATATTAAAAATACCTTTAATAACCCTTAAACATAGTCCAGTTTAAGCGTTGATAAGTTATATAGGCTTTTGCCGGGTGAAATTATAAGTTATACGCGTATCGGGTGCGGTACGCGCACTTTATTCGTTACCGGGAGATTTGTATAACAAGCTCTCACTTATGGCTTTGGAGTTCCAAAACCCATTATATTTTGTGAAATTACTCTTTATTTTATATCCCGGGTGTCCGGGATCCTTTTCGCTTATTTAATTTTTACCGGGTAATCGCCAGTGTCCATACCGGATAAATTTACTCGCACATGATCCTATCATGTTTTGTCATTAAACATATTCATTCCTATGCATTATTTGGGAATTGCTATCTTTCTAAGGCCTCGGTTAAATAATCAACACATAATTGCTTTTAATTACGTTAATCACGTATTAGTTAATTAGTACAGAATTACCTCATTTTTGCCGGTTGTTACATTCTCCCCCCGTTAAGAGAATTCCGTCCCGGAATTCACTTCGAGTTCTCCGGTATAGGGGTCTTCTCGAATAGGGCGGGATATTTTTGCTTCATCCGGTCCAGCCTTTCCCACGTGAACTCCGGTCCACGCTTTGCATTCCAGCGCACTTTGACCAACCTGATCTTGCTGCGCCTTCAATTTTGGACCTTCCAATCAGTTACTTCGATTGGTTCTTCGACAAAGTGTAACTTGTCGTCAATGTGGATTTCGTCCGCAGGGATGATGAGAGTTTCGTCGGATAGGCACTTTTTCAAATTCGACACGTGAAACGTGTCATGTACCCCGTTAAGCTCTTGTGGCAACTTGAGCTTGTATGCCACAGGGCCTACTCTGGACAAGATTTCGAACGGTCCAACATACCGTGGGTTCAGCTTTCCGCGCTTCCCAAAGCGCGCGACACCTTTCCAAGGTGACACCTTTAGTAGGACCCTGTCTCCGACTTGAAATTACAAAGGCTTTCGCCTCATATCAGCGTAGCTTTTCTGCCGGTCACGGGCCGCTTTGAGACGTTCTTTTATCAAGAAGACCTTGTCCGTCGTCTCTTGAACAATTTCGGGCTAGGTAAGTTGCTTTTCTCCAACTTCAGCCCAACATAGAGGAGATCTACACTTGTGTCCATATAGAGCTTCAAAAGGTGCAGCTTGAATGCTCGTGTGGTAACTGTTGTTATACGAAAATTCCACCAGTGGCAAGTGTGTATCCCAATTACCGCTGAAATCGATTGCGCATGCCCGTAACATATCTTCCAAGGTCTGGATGGTTCGTTCACTTTGACCATCAGTTTGGGGATGATATGCGGTACTCATGTCAAGGCGAGTACCGAGGGCTTCATTCAAACTTTCCCAAAATCTTGAGGTGAAACGACTATCTCGATCGGAGATGATGGAAATAGGTACACCATGCTTAGACACCACTTCCTTAATGTACAAACGGGTCAGTTTCTCCAACTTATCCGTTTCGCGAATTGGGAGGAAGTGTGCGGATTTCGTCAATCGATCAACAATTACCCAGATCATGTCATTGCCGCTTGTTGTCCTGGGTAACTTGGTGATGAAATCCATGGAAATCTGCTCCCATTTCCATTCAGGTATTTCCGGTTGCTGGAGCAAGCCGAACGGTCTCTGATGCTCGGCTTTGACCTTTGCGCAAGTTAAGCATCGCGCAACATAAGCTGCTATATCCCTCTTGAAATTTGGCCACCAGTAAAGTTCTTTCAAATCGTGGAACATCTTGTCTGCACCAGGGTGAACCGAATATCGAGAACTGTGAGCTTCGGCCAACACTAGTTCACGCAACCCACCATACACTGGAACCCAAATTCTATTCATGAAATACAAGGTTTGGTCCGCCTTTGGTTCCGGTGAATCAACCATCTTCCGCAATCTTTCACCTTTGACATTCTTGGGTTTAAGAGCGTTGATTTGAGCTTCATGAATTCGGTCAGTCAGGTTCGTGTGGATAGTTAAACCCAAAGCTCGGACACGCAACGGCTTAACCCGTTCCTTGCGACTTAGGGCGTCGGCCACAACGTTCGCCTTTTCGGGATGGTACTTTATCTCACAATCGTAATCATTTAATAATTCAACCCATCGTCGTTGTCGCATGTTCAAATCCTTCTAATCAAAGATGTGTTGCAAACTCTTGTGATCAGTGAAGATCGTGCACTTGGTTCCATATAAATAGTGTCTCCAAATCTTGAGAGCGAATACCACTGCACCCAATTCCAAATCGTGTGTAGTGTAATTCTTCTCGTGGATCTTTAGTTGTCTGGAAGCATACGCTATCACTTTTTCTCGTTGCATCAACACGCAACCCAAGCCTTGATGAGAGGCGTCACAGTAAACTACAAAATCTTCCGTACCATCAGGGAGTGATAATATTGGAGCGCCACATAACTTATCTTTTAGTATTTGAAATGCCGCTTCTTGCTTTTCCGTCCACTCAAACTTCTTATCCTTTTGGGTTAGCATAGTTAAAGACTGGGCTATCTTAGAAAAGTTCTCGATGAACCTTCTGTAGTAACCCGCAAGGCCAAGAAATTGTCGTACTTCGGTAGGAGTTCTAGGGGCGTCCCAATTTTTAATCGCCTCGATCTTGGCGGGATCGACATGCATACCCTTTTCATTCACCACGTGGCCTAGGTAGTGGACTTCTCGAATCCAAAAGTCACATTTCGAGAACTTAGCATAGAGTTTCTCTTTGCGTAGGACTTCAAGGATTAAACGAAGGTGATTTTCGTGGTCTTCTCTGGTGCGTGAATAGATCAAGATGTCATCAATAAAAACAATGACGAACTTATCCAAATACGGCTTACACACGCGATTCATTAAGTCCATGAAAACCGCCGGTGCGTTAGTCAAGCCGAACGGCATTACCAAAAATTCATAGTGCCCATAACGGGTCCTAAAAGCCGTTTTTGGTACATCCTCTTCTTGGATATGCAACTGGTGATAGCCGGACCTTAGATCAATCTTGGAGTAAAAGCTGGATCCTTGGAGTTGATCAAATAAATCGTCAATCCTGGGGAGAGGATAGCGATTTTTAATGGTTAGCTTGTTTAGTTCCCGGTAGTCAATGCACATACGAAAGGTGCCATCTTTCTTTTTCACAAATAAGACGGGAGCTCCCCAAGGTGAGAAACTCGGTCTTATGAAACCCTTGTCCAGTAATTCTTGCAGTTGGCCGGATAGTTCCTGCATCTCAGATGGAGCTAGGCGATATGGCGATCGTGCTACGGGAGCAGCTCCAGGAACAAGGTCGATGCGGAACTCGACTTGTCGAGGTGGTGGCAACCCCGGCAAATCTTCTGGGAATACGTCAGGAAAATCTCTAGCTATCGGAATGTCTTCCAACTTTCGCTCGTCGACCTTCTTATCTACAACGTGCGCCAAGAATGCGATAAGACCTTTCCTTAGACACTTTCGGGCCTTCATGCTTGTAATAATTCTTAATGGCGTCCCACGCCTTTCCCCTTGAATCGATAGAGTTTCACCGCTTGCGAGGGGAACTTGAATTATTTTATCGTTGCAAACAACGACGGCACGGTGTGCGGATAACCAATCCATGCCAACGACTATGTCAAAACTACCCAGTACGACCGGTAATAGATCAATGCCAAACTCGTGACCACAGAGATCCAACTTACAATCTTTCGCTACTTCTCGTGTTTCTATAGTTTTACCATTAGCCAGTTCTATAGAGTAAGGTGTATCTAGCTTACTAGTTTTTAGCCCAAGTAATCTTTTAAACTCAACAGATACGAAGCTAAAATCGGCACCGGTATCAAATAACACAGAAGCATAATGACCATTAAGAGGGACCGTACCAGTGACCACGTTAGGGTCCTGTCGTGCATCACCAGCACAAATCACAAATGCCCGTCCACGTGCTTGGTTGTTAAGCTTAGGGCAATCCCTCTTCCAATGGTCGGGCGACCCGCATGCGAAGCAGGGCCTCGCTCCTCCAGTCTTTGGTGCTACAGATCTGCACTCTTCAGTCTTGTGCCCAGAACGGCGGCACTTACCACAGATCACTTCGTTCTTTCCTTGATAACCCTGTTTTCCACCATTTCCACGTCCTGTGGCTACATACCCTTTCCCTTTCTTGTTCGAACCACCTGATGATCCGTCCTTCTTCCCCTCATTGCGCTTCCGTTTCCCAAACCTTGGCTTGTTTCCCTGATCACTAGACCCAACCACTGAAATTGAACCCAATTTCTTACCTTCCACACTACTGGGCTCTGAAATTTTTAGTCCCGACACCTTCCGGATCAAGGTGCCCATTCGGATGGCATCCTCAGTGAGGCTTAGAGCGAGGTCGATGGCTTCACGCATGGTCGTGGGTTTGGAAGAAGTGACCATGCTGTTTATTTGTGGCGCCAGTCCGAATAGGTATCTCTCTATCTTCTTGCTCTCTGGTGTGACCAAACGGGGAACCAGTCGTGATAGGTCGTGGAACCTGGACGTGTACCCAGCTACGTCCGCTCCTGTCATGGTGAGGTTCCAGAATTCAGACTCCAATTTCTGCACTTCACTTGCCGGGCAGTATTCAGCAATCATAAGTTCCCTTAGTTCCAACCAGGTTAGGGAGTATGCAGCATCGTCTCCCAGTGACTGAACCTGGCTGTTCCACCAAGTTAATGCTTGATCCAGGAACAAATTCGTGGAGTACATAATGGTCTGTCGGGGGGTACAGCTGCTGATGCGGATTACCGCTTCAGTCTTTTCGAACCATTTGACTAGTCCAACGGATCCCTCAGTGCCGCTGAAGTTGAGTGGCTTGCAGTCCAGGAAGGCTTTGAATGTGCAGCCACGCTCTCGCGAGGCAGTTTCTGCAATAATAAGGTGGTATGTTATTATGGGATAGGAGCTTCATGATAATCTCCTATTGCTTTTGCATTTATTCATAAACCTCTTACCAGTAGGGGAGTTCTCACGTCGATCACTCCCGGTCCTGTCCCGCGATCTCTTGGTGCGGGCGGCCTCGTGTTCCGCGATAGCTCGGGCTACACGCTCCGAGACCAATGTTTCAAGTTCAGCGGGTGTCGTGGGCAATCCGTCGTTGCCACTGTTGCTTCGTGTGGCTGGTGCCATTTTACTTCAATAACAATTATTAAAGTTAATCTTTGACAAACATTCATACAAATATTGTCATACACAAGCATAAATAGTAACTCATCACATGAACATAATAATCAACAAAATCATCACCACACAATCGCACAGATCTCAATATATAAAGTAAGTAATAACAATCACAGACAATCACAGTCATACAATCACACATTTTACCATTATAACAATAAGATTCTCATTAATTTCAATAATACGAGTACAACGCTTTGTTTACAATAACAAAATAGGGGATAGCATCCCTCATACATCGTCTTGAAATAAATAAAAACATCATGTCATATGCCGGCACACCCCGCACGGCTGGCCAAAAAAATGCAAACTAGCGCTGTAATCCCTGCTACGCTATCATGCTACTACTACTATATATATATCGGGGATGTCTCCCCGCCTACTGCGGTGGTGGCGGTGGGTACTGGTACTGGGGAGCATACATACTGATGGACATGCTGATGGTCATAATGCGATCGTAGAGGAACTGGCGGTGCGCAAAGTGCGCGTCGCCGGTGATCCCACAGTGTGCGTCCATTCGCAGAAGCTCCTCTGCGTAGTGTGCCAGTGCATCCCTGGCGTCAATAATCCTGGCCCACATGAGGCGGGCCTGCTGATCCATCTGGCTCACGGTGCGCTGTACCGTGTCAGCGAGAATCTGGAAGTCGCTCTCTAACGAGATCACTGTGGACCAGGCCGGTCCGGATAGTGGGGCCATCCCGTGGGGCTGTGACGGCCCGGGTATATCAATGTACGTCGGCTGGGATGGGCCGACTAGGTCTTTTATCGGTAGGGGTGCGAAGGGCTGGGCAAAACCCAGTAGTCCAGGGGTGAAGTGGGGTGGCATCTGGTACGGGTCTCCTGCACCTAGAGTATACGGTGCAGGTGGTGGTATCATAAAGGGGGCTCCTGCACCCATAGTGTACGGTGCAGGTGGTGGTACGGTAAGCATCTCGGGGAGGCGTGGCAGTATGGGAAAGGTGGTAATGGGTAGCGTCATGGGTGCTGAGGAAGGTGCTATGAGCTCGGCCAAAGGGACCATAAGGGGCTGGGTAACAGTGGTCCACTCCGGAGCGGATATCATGACGGTGGGGTAGTGGGGCTCGCAGTAGCGAACGCCGTCAAGCCTGCTCTGTGTAACTCAGAGCTACGGGCTGAGCTACCATCTAGGATGTGCCGTGCAGAGGCTGGCCCATCCTGTGGTACGGGCTCCGGTAGGGCGAGAAGGGCTGTAGGTGCAGCAGGGGCGTCCTCCATCATCAGAGCAACGGGCTCCTCCAGGTCAGCTGGGGGAATAGGTATGGCTATGTGCTCCACAGACGCTATCGACTCGTCGTCGGAGTCCTCTAAGATCCATCCGTTCTGTCCTCGAGCAAGAGGCACAAGCCTCATACCCGGGGGAACGGGAATGTGAGGGGCGGGTAACGGCTCACGATCGACGTGGGCATGTCGATCGAATGGAGACTCTACGGTCTCTGACCGGGTGGGGGCGGGTCTCGAAGGACCTGCGCAGTCCGCAGGGAAATCCCTGACGGCGCGAATGGGGTGCGGTGGTAATGGTGCGGCAGGTAGTGGCACGAGAGGCAGATCGGCCTGTGGTGCCTCTGCCATCGGTAGGTCTGCTATGGCGGCCATGTCGCCTCCAGCGGGGGCCCACGCTGGGTCCTCACTAGGATCAGTCTCCTCGGAGCTGTCGCTGTCTGCTCCTCCCATGGCGGCGTCTACCTCCATGTCATCATCCTCCGGGTCGAGTACTACGACCTCGATCGGTGGAGCTGGTAAAATCTGGATGCTACTATCGTAGCTCGGCGCGGCACTCTCAGCGTCCGACATCCCTGGCAAAAGAACCATACTAATATTTATGTATTATTCATTAGAAAGTTAAGCGTACATTCAAGGCATTCTTCCTAACTTCTAATACTAACGTAGCACTTACTAATACCCATGGCTAGCTTGGTCGGAATCTCTTCATACCCAATGTTCTTTTCTTTCGAAGTAATTTACCTTATTGCGTTTTATACATATATTTTGAAAGCTTCATCTTTTGAACCAAATCCGGTTATAGTTTAGATTTTAAAAATACTAATTCGCTATAACCTTGGCTTTGATACCACTTTCTGTCACACCACGCCAATGGCGGAAACACGTGGCGCGACGGTTCAAGAGCATAAAGTCAAGGTTAACGCAAATCATAAGTAATTAAGAAAATGGGTCATTTATTAAGACGTCAAAAACCATGTTTGATGTTCACACATAAACGAAAATTGTTTTTAATACAATAAGGAGGCTTCTCAAATATATCCCAAATCCTTGGGAAATAAAGATGAAACCCCTTCGAAACACCCGACACCCAGTTGAGAGATTCCCCTGACCCAGCTTGCCATGTTGTCCATCATCGATCAATTACCTGAAAGATATGTTTAAAAATTCGTCAATATATAAATACTGGTGAGTTCACAGGTTTTAGTTTATCAAAACTTTATCTCTTGGGAATTACTATGTTATGACAATTTATAGGAGTTGCAAGTTCCTACAATTCTACTTGAGCCTATAACCAAACCAAGACAAATAATAATAATGCCCCCTCTAAGTCGTTACTCGGTACCCTACGACTTGATTTCAGAATACGTGCACCCCAGGCATACGCCGATGCATAATCGACGCTATCGATTAGGGGTGGGCCTTGTCAGGCACCAATAGTACTATTCAAATATTCCTTCGGTTTCATTTCCCTGAATTAATGATTATAGTAGAGAGGTCTCAACCCCGAGTGGCGATCACAACTCAAGTATTCAACCCGTCAAACATTTCCCTAACATATCTTTCCCTCGAAAAACATAAAATAGTTTAAAATGGGGCCGTAAGACTCACCTGAATCTGTGCTTGGCTCAAAAAGGAAGATAGCAAATTTGTGGTCTCGCACCTACAAATGTCCTAGGCGTATAAGTCACTACACCTATAGTGCATGTGCCTTGGCAAGTTGTACACCCAATTCCCCGACCACGTGTTATTCCAATTCCCGTTTAATTAGACGCGTATCCTAGGTTCATTGGAGATGGATTACCCTTTTCTTACGAGTTATGTATTATTCTCGTTAATATCCTTTTTAACTTGTATACTATTATTCTCGACACGACTCTACCTAACGTATAATTATTTTCCCATTTAAATAATTATACTTAGGATCGTATCGTTCGATATAATGTATTCTTAATACCCGACCCGACTCACTTTGCCGTATATTTATTTTCCCATTTAAATAAATATGCTAAGGTCTCGTCGTTCGGTGGTATATTCTTAACGCCCGACTCGACTTACCATGCCGTACATTTATTTTCCCATTCAAATAAATATACTAGGATCTCGTCGGTATACACATATATATATATATGTATATTTTGCCTACTCGTCTCGGTTTTCCTTCTCGCATATCTACTTTCCCATTCAAATAGGTATACTAGAATTTCGTCGAGACGAGCATATATATACATATATAAACGTGTAATTTTTCTTGTTAAGTCCATACGTTGTTTAACGTTTTTAATCCTTTACGTTATGTTTTTCTCCCACGAATGTTTTCTCTAACACTTAGGAAAGTGTTATATAATTTTCACCCATGTTATATATATTTTACTTCTTAGAATATATATATATATATATTTTTCATTTTGCCGCAATGGCATTTTTCTCTTGTTTGTCCGTTTATCCGTTATAGTTAGTTTATGTAACTAAGTCCGATAGTTAAATTTTTCCAAGTTTCTTCCAATATGCGTTCTATGGAAATATTATTTATACTTCCAATTTCCAAACACATATTACTTGGAGGGTTAAAAATATACTTTTGTATTTTTAATTCAACTTGTTAACTTATATACCCAAAAATGTTTCCGATACTTTTATACTCCCATTTATATAAAAGTATCCATTTTTTGTATAAGTTTTCTCAAGTTTTTACTCTTGTCCAACATTTTTATAAAAACCTTTATTTTTATAAAATCCTTATGTTAATACAAATCCATATTTTGATAAACTTCTATTTTTTATAAAACTACACTTTTTATACAAAATACACAAGTAGTTTACTAGTGTTTACCAAAACTATCCCTGGAAAAATCATTATTTATGCTTTTGACACCAAACTTTCCGTTAATGCATTTTTGGACCAAAGTTTCTAAAATATCTATTTTAGTCCATCAACTTTCAAAGTTACAACATTAGTCCCTTAACTTATAAATGTTGCATTTTCCATCCTAACTTCCAAAGTTAGCATTTTTCTTCCAAATTAGTGGACTTTGAAGAATCATCTTCTTAATGTTTGGTTATTTTTACATCATTCTACTTTTAATAGTCTTATATTCCATCATTGATGCTATTAACATGTGTGTTTAATGTTTTTATCCAACATACCCAAATTTCATTCATCCAAGTGGGTAGACTTTAAATATGTAACTTTTATATTTATGAACATCCAACATATTCCAACTTATTTTAGACATTAGATGGCCATATTCAAGTTACTTTCATAAATCATGTCCAAATCATTATCCTTCATAAGTGTATGTATATGTTTTGTAATTTTTAGAAATACTACATTACTAGCATCAAATCCATGATCCATCTACATATTTTTACTCATCCATTTTACTCTTGTAAAATATATTAAAGCTTATGTTTCAAAAACCACATTTTACCCATTCATGTACAACTTGCTCCTAAGAACACATAACATGAACATTAATGATCAAAGCAAGGTTAAAAACTTACTACTAGCTCAAGGCTAGGGAAGACAAAAACCTTGGATTTGAATGGGGTTTAATGTGTTCTTCCAAGTGGTTAAGCTCCAAGCTCTTGAAACACACAATGGGGTTTTGAAAGATGAAGATTTAGAGGTGATTTGGAAGTGTTAAACTTGAAAAGAGAATGTATATGGGAGGGGTATATGTTACGGCCAAGGGGAAGAAGAAGAAGGAGATTTTTGTTTTGTTGGTTCAAGTGTTCATACAAGTATCCTTATATGATCTTTTCCATATCCTTCAAAGATTGCTTCGATCTTTCATAGATTATATATTATCTCTAGGAAGATTATGAGAGATTTGAAAAATCTTGGGGGATTATTATGAGGGTGTTTGGCCGTGAGTTTTAGAGAGAGAAGTGAGAGGATTAGTTAGCTTTTACCCAATGATAATTCATGCACCCTTAATCCTCATGATTACTAATGATATGATATTAGTGGGTTAATTAAAATAAAAGAGGATTAATCATCTAGGGATGGGCCCTAGGCCGGCCCCTTGGGGTGCTTGGGTGGGGTCCACATCACTAAATATTACCCATTATTTGTTATGTTTAATTCCTTCTCGTTCGGGTGTCGTCTGGGTATTTTTCGGGATTTTACCGCGTGTTATCCGGATATTAAAAATACCTTTAATAACCCTTAAACATAGTCCAGTTTAAGCGTTGATAAGTTATATAGGCTTTTGCCGGGTGAAATTATAAGTTATACGCGTATCGGGTGCGGTACGCGCACTTTATTCGTTACCAGGAGATTTGTATAACAAGCTCTCACTTATGGCTTTGGAGTTCCAAAACCCATTATATTTTGTGAAATTACTCTTTATTTTATATCCCGGGTGTCCGGGATCCTTTTCGCTTATTTAATTTTTACCGGGTAATCGCCAGTGTCCATACCGGATAAATTTACTCGCACATGATCCTATCATGTTTTGTCATTAAACATATTCATTCCTATGCATTATTTGGGAATTGCTATCTTTCTAAGGCCTCGGTTAAATAATCAACACATAATTGCTTTTAATTACGTTAATCACGTATTAGTTAATTATTACGGAATTACCTCATTTTTGCCGGTTGTTACAATATTGCTCTCCAACATCTGTGACAGAATCAAGAATCCTTCCAGACTTCTTGTCTTCACACACATCATTCACATCCTCATTCAACTCTTCTATTTTCAACTCCGTCAACTTTTCTGTCACAACATCTTCTTCTATCTCCACATGTTCATCCAAACTCATCTTTTGTGCCACACAAGCCACATTTCCTGTAGTAATCTCTTCCACCCCTAATTGCATACCCGTCCAATCAAAACCTTCATCTTTTTGGATCACAAGTACTTGGTTTTTATTTTCAGTTTGGTTTGGGTTTGAGTGTTAGGTGTAGAGATGGGAACAATGGTTCGGTTTGTATTATGTTGTGTTTGGTTTTGAGATGTGGATTGTCTAGTATTGGTATTTTGTTGTGTGTTTTGACGATTCTGGTAGTTGTTTTGAGGTTGAAAGCTAGAAATGTTGGGACTGTTGTATGATACCTGATTCTGGTTTTGGTTTTGACGGTTTTGGTAACTTGAGTTGAACGGATTTCGATTACCTTGTTGAGCCGGCTGTGTACACTCTCTCTTGAAGTAACCCTTCTCACCACAATTAAAACATGTGACCTTGGCTTTGTTAAAGCCATAAGTGGTGTTTGGAGAAGTAGAAAGGTCAGTTCTCCCTGTTTTCTGAACAAAATCAGTGGCTCTTCTCATGATGCTAGCAAACGCCCACTGTATATCCATAAGCTCCATTTCCTCTTTGTCGATTTGTGCATAGTCCTCATTGGTTGGATTGTTGTTTCCAATCTGACTAGCAACTAAACCGTTGTATGAAGCAACCATTGCAGATACCAATGCTACATGTTGTTGAGCAATCTCAACAGTAACATTATTAAGGTTAGAAGTCTCCAACACAATCGGACTTTGATTTGATTGTGTTTGAGTGATCTGCATTTGGTTCATGTGAGGATTATATGGTTGTTGTTGAGGTTGACTGGCAATGTAACAGGCAGCTTGTTGTATAGGTGAAAAAGGTGGGATGAAATTAGGTGTTTGATAAGATTGTGGTGTATATGATGAAGTTTGGGCCAGATAATTGATTGGTGCTTTGGTGGGTTCAACAACATTAGATACACATGCAATATGAGGTGCAACGTTTGAAGTAGAGGTGGAAGTAGAATGAGAAGTAGATGTACCACTAACATACAACTCTGGTATCTGTGGAATCTGTGCTCTCTTTGCTTTCCTCTTCTCCTCCATCTCTTTGTTCTCCAGTTTTTGTATGAACTCATTGATAGTCCAATACTGGTATGCATCTTTTTCTTTCAACACTTCAATGTGTTGGTTCCAATATGGTGGTAAAGCATCAGCAAATTTATCCACCAGTTCAGACATAGGTATGCAAATCTCGTAGCCCGAGAGCTCTGTGAGCAAGTGGCAATACCTTGGAACCAATTCTTTTAAAGTCTCGTTACCCATGTAACTAAAATTCTCGAACTCTTTACGAAGCTCTTCCATTCTCAGCTTCCTAGTCTTCTCGTTACCATCATGTCTGTTTCTCAGCATATCCCACAATTGTTTTGAAGTAGTACACGATCCAAACTGATGTAACAAGTCAGTGTTGATCGCCTGAGATAATTGAGAAAACGCCTTTTTCTCAATCGCGAACTTCTTCTTCTCATCATCACCCAAGTTCTCCAATGGTATAGGTTCACCGGTGTTCTCCAGAATAGGAGCAACATAACCTTTCACTATCATCTGCCATGCTTCAGCTCCCTCTAAGCCTTGTCCCTCCACATGTATCTTGAACTTAGTCTTCCATGTGTTATAGTCAATCATATCCATGAGCTTTGGTGGACGATTTCCACTGCCTGATGATAGATCCTGAATGAGTGTGGATATGGCATTGGTCGTCTGTGAGTGAACTGCAGCAGCTGCTACTCCCCAATAGTCGCTAATTGGTTGCTGTGGTGGTTGCATAACTTGCTGAGGAATAGAACTAGTCATAGCCATGTAATTGATTGGCTGAGATGGTGGACTAGACTTCTGGGCTGCAACTGTCCATGGATCTCTGGTTGTCTGCTGCTGTGGTGCTTGAGTAGGTCTTGGCGTAGTTGGAAAGTTCCACATCTTAACCTGTAAATGTTCAAACACGAAAAGATTAGAAAAATTTTAAAACAGGTTTTACCTTCGCACTAACGTATGGTCGAATGAGGAAAATTCTTCTCCTTCGACCGTTTGGAAAGGTACGAATGTGAACTATGACAACACACAAACTCTTTCGACCCTTTGAACTCTCTTTCGACCGTTTGTTCCCTCCTTCGACCGTTCGATTGGTCGAATGAAACTCTGATGGTCGAATGTACAACAATAAGCTATGAAACTCTTCGTTCGACCACAAAATCAACACCTTCGACCAAAAATCCACTCGTTCGACCAAAATATATCACACCTTCGACCGTTCTCCCTAGGTTCGACCCATCCCTTTCGAAAACGGTTATTCTTTTGAAAATCAGTTAATTTTGATCAAGTTTATCAAATGTTGATAGATTTTGATGATTTTAATCAGGTTTTGATCCGGAATTGATTTGGAACAAGTTTATCAAAGAGAATTATCCATTTTAACCATGAAAACTAGCTCTAATCAATCAAAAACTTATCAAATCAGTTTGTTCTTTGAAAACAGAAACTTTTTGACCAAAATTGGGTCCAAATCAGATGAGAGATTATCAATTTGTGGTTGTTTGATCCAGAAAGGCTCTGATACCACTTTGTATGAGCTAAAGGATCGATAAATCTACAAAGACATGATCAAACAAGTTTAATTTAGGTGCGGAAACCCTAAACCAATCACAAAATAATAATCAATCAGATCAAAACAAACAAATCATCATTCAAAGCTTTTCTCATTAATAAACAACTCAATTACACGTTAATATGATCAAAACATTAAAGACATAACGTGAATTAAGCTTAACAAAAACACTAGGGAGAGACACTGAAATTGGAGGGAACAATAATGACTGAATTACATTCAAAAAATCAGCTTGACCTATTTATAGGCCTGCACATTCGCCCACCACGTAGGTGTGAATGTGCACATTCGACCAAACAGACTGGTCGAATGAAGCAATACATAACAAACTAAATCTTTCTTCGCCTCCTGTCTCTCCTTCGTATAAATCTATTCCTTCGCACCCTTGAAAACCTTCCTTCGCCCACATACAGACTCCTTCGCCCATTCGACTCAAAACATTAACATGTTTTTATTGTAATTCCAAAGCATTAGTCCCATAAATGCATCTACAAAAGTTCATTGAACTTTACATTCGGAGTTTCTTCTATTGTCCTGGTCCTTGTGTTAAACACTTTATAGGCCTTGGCAGTAGAAGAATATCCTAGAAAATATCCACAATCTACTTTGGCTGCAAATTTTGAAATGGAATCTTTAAGATTTAAGATGAAACATGGGCAGCCAAAGATTTTGAAAAATGAGATTAATGGTTTGATTTTGAACAGAATTTCATAAGCAGTCTTTTGATGCCTTGGGTTGATCAAAACTCTGTTTTGAACATAGCAAACAGTGTTTACAGCTTCTGCCCAGAAGGACAGTGGCAAACCAGAATCTGCTAGCATGGTTGTTGCAGCTTCAATAAGAGTTCTATTTTTCCTTTCAACCACCCCATTTTGCTCTGGTGTCCTTGGAATGTTGTACTGCCTCACAATCCCTTTTGACACACAGAAGTCATCCAACTCCTTATTTTTAAACTCTGTTCCATTGTCACTTCTAAAGACTTTTACTGGCAAGTCATATTGTTTTTCAACTTTGGTGACAAAGTCCTTCAAGATACCTGCAGTCTCATCCTTAGAGTGTAAAAAGTAAGTCCATGTAAACCTAGAAAAATCATCAACTATGACAAGAAAAAATCTTTTTCAACTTAGACTCATGATTTTAACTGGGCCAAACAAGTCCATGTGCAGCAATTGTAGACATTGACTTGTTTTGGACTCATCAATGGATTTTTATGAGCTTTTATGTTGTTTTCCTTTTAAACAGGAAACACAATGCTCATCACATTTGAATTCTTTTGATGGTAAACCTCTGACAAGGCTTTGTTTGGAGAGTGAGTTGATAGATTGAAGGTTGGTATGACCCAGTCTCCTATGCCACAATTCTGTCTCCTTTGTGGAGGCAGCAGAAAACAGACAGACATTTGCCATAGGATTGTCCTTCAACATATCAACTAAATACACATTGCCACTCCTGTGAGCAACAAGTTGTGCTTTGCTCTCAGCAATGATGGTGTCAATCTTTTTCACCACTTCTGGCCTAATAATCTTACAAGTTTTCTTAGTGAAGAATGAGCCATAACCTTTGTCACTCATTTGTGAAACACTAAGAAAATTAAATTTAAGATTATCAATAAGATTAACATTTTCAAACTTGAGTTTCCCAGCCTGAACAGTCCCTGAACCCAACACCTTACCTTTTGAATCATTACCAAAGGATATATCACCCCCTCCATGAGCTAAGAAGTCCAGAAGAAGGGCTCTACATCCTGTCATGTGCCTGGAGCCTCCACTATCTACATACCAAAGACTATCTAAACAAGCAGAAGCTCCCTGCACATCAGTAATGAATTAGTTTTGGTGAGTGTCCAAAGACAAGTTGGCTTTGGATGGGTCCTCAGACTTTTCAGCCTCAAGCTTGGGAAGGTGATCAGTGGTTTGAACTAGTTATTGAATCAAGTTCAACAACTATTGCTGACCATTTGCCAGTGCTTGAATGTCAACACTTGGGGCAACAGTTGTTTGATCACTTCCTGACAAATGATAATACCCATAGGGATTTCTGTTCACTCTTGGTTTAGAAGGTCTTTTTGGTTCCTCATAAACATGTGACAGACTACGACATGGTGGTTGTCCATATCCTCTTGGGTACTTGCTTGTTGGTGGAGCATCTGTTACTTGGACATCCCTAGGAGCAGATGTTTCAAGACTTTTGATAACAGATGTTTGGACTGGTGTAAAAGTCTATTTGGGCTTTCCTTTTGAAGTACTCACCACTTGACTTGCAAGAGTTTTAGCCTTGTACTCTTGTATTTTGACATCAAAATTTTTGAGATACAGACACTCTTTGGTTTTGTGATTCTTTTTGCCACATATTGAGCATGTGGCCTTGGAATCACACACACTTGTTCCTTTGTTGATATCATGTGCTTTTAGAAGAAAACATTTTTTAGTAACATGATTCTTCTTTTCACAGAAATCACAGAACAAGTGGACAAGCTTTTCTTTCTTTTTCCCTTTTTCAACCTTCTTTTCAACAGATGTTTGATCATCTGCTGGAAGGTTTTTTAAGGGAATGACCTTTGCCTGTGGTGCTGTCTTCCCCTCAGGAGTTTTGAAATTAACTGGTTTGAAGTTCTCAAGAGTATCACTCTCATCAGACCAAGTAGGTTTAAATTCTGAGGAACCTTCTGGCTTTTCAAGAACAATTTTCTTGCCATTAGGTTCAGTGATTTTAATCTCTTGACCCTTCAAATTAGTTGGTACTACCTCAACTAACTTTTGATCCCTTTTGTCAGTGTTTTCAAAAGCTGGAGCAGTGGTTCCAGAACCAAAACCAAACTTTACATGACTTTTGGTTTGTTTGTTGAGTAGCATCTCAAAACCTCTACATTATTCCACCCAATTCTGCCATTCAACTTGGGTGGACTCAAGCTCACTTTTGCAACTATGATATTTAGTTATCATAGTTTGGAGCTGGTCTTTGGTTATAGTTGCTTCATGTTTTAAGCTGCTTATTTCAGATTCTTTTTCAGTTAAATTTGCTTTTAATTCTTTTGAAAGTTTTTCAAATTTAACTTCATCATCTAAAATTTTCTTTCTAAGGTTTTCATTCACCTCTTTGATGTTAGCAAATGCTATTACACATTTGTCAAAAAACAAATCTTTAAGGATTTGAGGAGACACCTTAGCACCAGCCATCAATGCACAATCACATTTGCACTCACAATCATCAGATGTACCCCAGGGATCTGAGAGATTCACAACCTCTTCTTCAGGTTTTTCACCTGCAACTACTTCATCAACAACATCATCAGTCACAACTACAGATTCAGTCACCACCTCCTCAGATTCAACTTCTTCTACCATAGCCATGAAACAAAAATTTTCTGGTTCATTTTCAGCTTTGGCAACTAATGCAAAATTTTCATCTGTCAACTCATCTGGTAGACTGCTCCAATCAACAAAGCCTTGTGTGAAGAAACTCTGTTGACTGGTCTCTGTAGGAGCAGAGGATGAAGCAGCAGTCATTGGCACAGGTGCCTGAGCAACAGGGGTTTGCACATAGTGGATCTGAGGAACATTGGTTTGGACAAACTGGACAGGAACAGTGTTTGAGGACTTTGCAAAATGAGCAGTGTTTTGCACATTTGGTCCAGGGGCATTATAGGAATTTTGATAAGTGTTGGTCTGTGGCCTTTGATTTGGATAGGTAATCATAGGTGTACCATGTTGACTCCTACATTCCCTAGCAAAATGACCAAGTCTATGACATTATTAACACTTTATCTTTGATTTATCCAACCCCACCTTTGATCTGCCAGTTAACCCTGGAAACCTTCTCCCAGTTTTCTTGTAAAAATTGTTAGTTCTTACACTGAGAAGGGCCAATTGGTGCATAATGTCCATTTCTTCCAAATCATCAGGGTCAAAATATTTTAGGTCATCATACTCAAAGGATATGTTATCAGATGCCTGGATATCACCACCACTTGCTGTAAAAGCATAGTTTGGTGAATAAGTATCAGAGTTAAAACCTGAGTTAAAACCTGATGTTATGTCAATGAAATGATCATAACTCTGATCCTTACTATTACTAGGCACCTCATCATGACCCAGAAGTGCTGTATTACCAAATACATAGTCATCAGACACTTTTCCAGAGTCCTGGAGCTTCTTTTTCTGGTTAAGCTCTCTCTCATAGGTCAAGAGCTTACCATGAAGCTGGGTCAGTGATAGGTCCTTGAAGCCAATTGAGTTTCTCATAACTATAGCAATAGTGTCCCATTTATCTGGTAATGATCTTAAAAACCTATGGTTCAAAGTTGAATGAGGGTAAGTTAGACCAACCAGCTTTAGTTCACTAATGAGACAGTTAAACCTCTCAAATTGTTGAGTTAATGACTCTCCCTTAACGTGACTGAATGTTTCATATTGTTGGTTAAGTATTTCACGATTGTTTTCAATAACCTCTTCAGTCCCACCAAATTGTTCTTTCAGTGCATCCCATAACTCCTTTGCACTGTTACAGTGTAACAGCCCAGCATATATATCATTGGGTAGAGCCATGGCCACAATACTGAAGGCCTTAGCATCTAACTCAATTTTCTGAAAATCCTGGTCGGAGTAGTTTTCAAGTTTCTTAGGCTCCTGAACCTTGGGATCCTCGGTACTCGGCACCATCGGAACATGTGGTCCGAAGATAACCGACTTCCAACACCTAGTGTTCTGTTGAGCTAGAACATGGCTCATCCGACGTTGCCAGATATTGTTTTCAGATCTGACAAGCATCGGTGGCTTATTGTTCGTGCCAGTGTTGTGTGGATCGTGATTGATCGAAGCCATTCTCTAATTTTTCGAAAACAAAGTCTATTTACAAACGGTTGAATCAAAAATAAACTATTACTCTGTTTTCAATCTGACAAACAAACGATATCAATAATTATGAGCTGATCTGTTTATATTAAATTGATTGGTTAGATCGAATTTAATTGACCAAGCTCTGATACCAATTGTTAGGATCTGTGTTTGATTGTTTTGATTTGTTTAAGTAAAATGAGAAATGAATGAAGTGAATATATATGGAAAATGCAGCGGAATAATAAACTATAATCAAAACAAAAGGAATAAATGTTTTTCGATCGAATGCTTTCATAAACTCAAATGATTACAAACGATTATACAAGTACTCCCCCTCAGCCTGATCACTCTGTGATTGTTTGTCTGAGAGAATGTTGTGAGTGATGAATAGAACAGTACAAGCACTGTTCTATTTATAGACAAATCTAAACCACTGGTGACCTGGGCTGACGTCACCTAAGATAGTGACCTCTAACAGAATAACAACATAAAACATCTGCCCTATACAAACTACTGTTACATTACAAAACACTGTAAGGTAAACTACTGTTAAGGAAAACTCTGATTGTCTTGTATCATCTGTTGGAGCCTAAGTGTTGTTGGCTCCAACAGACCTTTAGTCTTCAACACTTGA
Source organism: Ambrosia trifida (assembly GCA_028751855.1). Classification (NCBI taxonomy): domain Eukaryota; kingdom Viridiplantae; phylum Streptophyta; class Magnoliopsida; order Asterales; family Asteraceae; genus Ambrosia; species Ambrosia trifida. Next base: position 93,343,798 of record CM054125.1, read on the forward strand.
TCAGCAATTGTTCTTTATCAAACCTTTGGTCAGCAGTTGTTCTCTATCAGCTGTTATCCAACAGTCCTTTAGCAGCAGTAGTTTGTCACGGCAGTTGTTTGGGTAGAACAGTTGTTAGGGTCAACAGTCTTTTGGGAGGAGTATGTTGTAAATGTTGTTTATTAATATGGATCAACTAATAGTATATTTTGGCTTTTCAATCATCTGTTCTTCTCCAGGTCAGCAGACCCAACAACCTTTCAAGAATTTATGTGGACACTTGATCAATCCAGGTTACATGGATCCAGGTGTTGACAAGGCTAGAAATGAGAAGAGTGATTCTGATAATGATGATCCTTTATGTCCTGTCAATCCTGAAGCAAAGCGAAAGAGACAAGTTGTTAATGTTGGTGCCAAGAGTGGTAAAGGGAAAGGTAAGGAAAAAGAAGTTAAAGCAGAACCTCCAAAGAAAACATCTCGTAGACAAAAGAGTGTAGCCAAGAAAGGTACTCGATTGGTTGATGAAGAGTCTATAGATTCTGAAGAGACTCGGGAGGATGAGAGATGGGATTCTGTTGACGAGACTGTTAAGACAACCACGCCCAAGGCCGTTGTGGCTGGTGAATCTGAAAGTCTTAATTAGACTTTGGAAGATCAGAGGATGAAGAGTCCAGTTGTGATGGACGATAATGATATAAGTCTTGGATTGGGTTCTGAAGATTTTGGTGGATCACCGAAAGTTGGTGAAAAATAAAAGAATCCAATATACAAGAAGAAAGCTAAGGCTGTTGAGATAGAAAAGCCTAAGAAGAAGAGAGCTAAAGAAATTGAAAGTCTGATTACAGGAAAGAAAGTTCCTGAAGTGTCTAGCTCGAAGTCTCCCATGACATCCCCAGCAGCTAAGAAACAGAAAACATCTGCTGCTAAGAAGAGTACTGTTCCAACTGATGATTTTAATGATGCTATGGAACGAGTCTTGAACAAGTTCAAGAAAAAGACTCCAGTTGCTGAGGCTTCTACTCCAAAGGTTACTGTATCAGGAGATGTGATGGATGCAGTTAATAAGAAGCTGACTGAAATGATGAAGATCATAAACCAGCAACAAGAAGAGATTGATCAGTTGAGGAAGAATGACAGGAAGATGTTAGACATTGTTGAGTCTTCACAGGAGAGTCAGGAAGAGCTGGAAGCTAAGATTAAGTTACTCCAGAATGAGAATATGAAGTTGTTAAAGCATGAGCAGAGAAACACTAGAAGATACATGGCTTTAAAACTTGAAAACAAGCAGGTAAAGAAAGATAACAAAGGACTTAGGAAGCTAATTGATGATTTGTATGAAAGAGCTCCTCAGTTACAGGAAGGAGAGGAGGATAAAGAACGTGAAGAAAAGCTTGTTGACTTTGAACCATCTGAGTCTGAAAAAGATGAAGAAGATGATGAAGATCTTGAATAGGATGCCGGTGATGCTCCTGAGAAAAAGGAAAAGGATGGTGATGATAATGATTGTTCAGGTGGTGATTCTGGAAATGACAATAATTCTGGGAATGATGATGACGATGATGATGATGATAACACTGATAGGTATAAGTGTGAAAAGAGAGAATCAGGAAAAGATGCAGGAGAATCGAGTTCGAAAGCTCCTGGTGACAATACTGATGATGATGATGATGATATCTTCTTGAATGAGAAGATCAGATCTTTATCTGATGAGGACAAGAAATTATATCGTCAGATGTTGGCAAACAGAGTCTGGACGATTGAGATGACAGGAAGATTTCCACAAATATTTGAATCAGATGACATGAGATTTGAACTTAAATACAATGATCCTAATCTTGAAGACGGTGAAGTTTCTGCAGCAGTTTCGAAAGAAATACTTGAAGGTCTGGCTAAACAGGTTGGGAAATCTCTTGAAGAGTTAATGAGTGAGAATTACATTCCGAATATTCCTGAGAAAGAAGCAGGAAATCACTCTGATGATAGAGATACTCCAGTTTTTGAAGATGTTGAGATAGAGGATATTACAAGTGAGGAATATCCAGAATACTTTAAAGAAGATAAGGATTCCGGATTTCCTGAATTTTCTGAGGAATTGTTAAGCCAAGCTGAGAAACTTACACATGAGAAAAGTAAGAAGTTCGTTGATGAAATCTTTAAGAACTCAGAAAGTCAGAAACTAACTGTTGAACAATCTGACAATCTGAAGAGCTTGTTGAGGAAGCTGAAAGAGAAGGAAGCCAATCGTCCAAAGACTGAGATTCAGGGTGGTTTCTATAAGTTTCATAATGAACTGTTTAAAGGTAAAGCTCTGGTGGAAATACTTAAGACAGCTGAGGTGTGTTGTAGTGAAGTGGGAGAAAGGAATTCTGTATTTTGACAGATTCCATGACATTAAAACACTACCTTACTAGGCTGTACGCGATGTCTGTAGACATACGTTTTCAGGTGCTACTGTGAACAACGATGCTGATGGATACTTTGCAGATCGCATGGCAAGAGAGAGTAGGACGAAATGGGATGTGTTCACCCCACAGTATCCAAGGAGGATTGTTCATAAGAAGATCAAAGATCAGATAATGGGGATGAACAAGGTTACTTTGAAATATGATCCACCTACAGCTTTTAAACATATACCTTTGATGCCTATTCCACAACACTTCTTAAAAGACTTTATGTGGTGGTACTACGATTGGAAGACAGCAGAGGCTATTATCTTGTTGAAAGATGGGAAGAATGATTTCAAGAAGATACATATCTTTGATCCAATGTGGTTGATAAACTGCTCTCATGAAGACATAATCATGCTATATTACAACCCAATCTACTGTGAAGAAAAAGATAGTGAACAGGCTGCAAAATACCAACGTGTGGTATTTTTGTGTTTTGCATAGGATGTTAATGCGGGGTGCGACTATGATAAGAAAATGGGGAAGTTTGTTGAAGTTCATAAAGAAAAGAAGAAACCGAAACAAACTCATGAACCAGTAATGACGAAAGAGAAGAAGACCTTACTGCACATCAAGCTGATGAACAAGAAGATGGACGAAGAGCGAAGGCTTAAGCAATCCAAGCAATAGTCGAGGGGAAGTTTGTTGATGCATATTATGCGACTAGTGCTATTGGATTGCTAATACAATCTTGTTTTGATAGTATCGAAAGGTCGAATGTAGGTTTTGACAAGGTCGAAGGTGATATAAATAGGTCGAAGGGAGATGTTTTGGTCGAAGGGAAGTTTTGTAGGACAAAGTGTTTGATTCGCCCAAATGTTTGATCGAACCTGCACATTCGCCCCTTCGAATGGTCGAATGTGCGGGTCTATATAAGGGTTGAATTCATTTTAAAGTTAAGTAGTTGTCATTGTGTTTCCCTCCTTCGAGTGTGTTTTCTCCCTAGGGTTTTGTTGAGTCTGAAATTAGTTTATTTCATTATAAACACTACTTTGTAAGATTAATCAAGTTGTTTATGAATGAAATGGAAAGTTTAAAGTGATTTGCGTGTTTTGTTGTTATTATTATCATTTCGTAACTGATTCAGGGAATCCGCACCTGAATTGATATACTTGTTTGATCAACGTCTTTGTTTTTGACAATTCGATCCTCATACACAGTCTATATAAAGGTTAAGTTTGTTTGAGAAGTTAAGTAGTTGTGTCATTTGTATGTGTGTTTAGTGTGTGTTTCCACGAGAGGTCTAGAAGGTTCTGTGTGAGTGTTTATCATTGTAATCAAGGTTCTTAATGTTAAAAAAAATTGATTATTAATGAGAATGATGATTAAAATCAATTTCAACGTGTCTGATTGATTGATTATCATATTTCATACGATCTAGGGTTTCCGCACCTAGATTGTTCTACTTGTGTGATATATTGTGTGTTTTCTATAAAATCGATTCTTTACAATAATCACCACCTTGTTACATACGTTAACAAATGAAACCTGAGGCTTTGATACCAATTGTTGGACATTTGATATCAAAGATGCCAAAACTATTGATTCAACTGGTTCTCTTATTGAATTGGAATAATAAAGATTACAAAACTTCCTTCTATTTATAACCTACCAATCCTTGCTTTCTAAGGATACTTAATAAACTCAAACTAAGATTAATAATTATCTATACATAAAACCTATTTGAATCTAATTAGGATGCAAAAAAGCTATTCTCAAAAAACACTCTTCAACTTTGTAGGTTGGCTCCCTTTTTTTCCACACCTACACAAGATTAGTCTTTCAAAATAGACTTGATTCTTGATCAATTATATACATATACTTGGAAAGTGAAGATGAATAGTACCACCCTCTATGATGGTTCAACAGCTTCATGCAGTTTACCTTTTCTGATTTTCTTCAGCACATTATCCAATGCTTCATTCACATCATCCATTGGAATTTCTTCAGTTTGTGGTGTGCTAGATGTTGTTGCAATCTTCTGTTTCTTTTGAACTGGTGCGGTAACTGGTGATTTAGAACTTGTAGCTGGCGGCAGTTTCTTACCAGCAATCAACGATTCTATCTCTTTCTTCCTCTTTATACTCGGCTTCTCCTGTTTCTTCTTCTCTTTTCTAACAGCTTGCACAGGAGAACCAACCAACGTCTCTTCAGCATTAAAACTCAAATCTTCTACATCAACGGGAATAGGACTTTTGTTCCCTTGATCTTCTTCTCTTTGGCTAGCAGATGCACCAGCCTCAGTGGCCTTGGGCATGGTCATCTCTACTGTTTCAGCATCAGAATTCCATTGTTCTTCCTCAATCGTTTCTTCTGAATCAATGGAAGGTTCATCAACAATGTGTAAACCCTTTTTCGCCATTCTCTTATTTCTTCCTTGAGAAATTTTCTTCTTCTCTGGTTCAGAAACCTCAATCCTTATCTCTGGTTTCTTTGTCTTACCACTCTTCGCGCCTACATTCACAACTTGTCTCTTGCGCTTAGCGTCAGGATCAACATGATGTAAAGGATTATCAGCATCAGAATCACTGTTAGCATTCCTTACAAGCCCCTCACCCGGATCTTTATAATCCGCCCTAGCTAGATGTCCAAACAAACGTCTAACAGGAGGACGTTCTTTAACAGACAAACCTTTATAAGCTTTCATTCTAGCTAGCGTGTTCAACGACATGTGTTCCTGAACAACAATGTGTGTAGGATTTCTCTTCAGCTCTTTGTACTTGTGATCGAAAATCATTTGAAGAAAACGAGGATATAAAAGAAACTTCAGGTTCCTCGTTCCATTCACGGGCTCTAGTAAGTGAGACATCAGCATGCCAGAGATATTGAACGGTTTGTTCAATACTAAAGCAACCATCATCGAACTGATGCTCTTCCTCATCAAGTCATAACCTCCCGCAGCAGATCCGAAAACGTGAATTAAAACATGTGCCAGATATTTGAACTGTGGGCACAGTTTTCCTTTATGCAACGAACCGTCAGTGATAGGTCCGTTGTACTTCATCCTGAGAAAGCACTTTCTTTGATCCATGAATGTAAACTCCTTTGGATCTTTCGGATCATCATCCAGATTCAGTGCTTCTCTTAAATCTTCTTCGCACACAATCACTCGTTGTCCCTGAATTTTGCTCGTCAAGCAAGATTCGCATTTCCAGAAATCTAGTTTAGCATTAGACCAGAATTCCTGAATCATATCTCGGTAGATCACTGTCGGCGTAGCAATGGCATCTATTACTCTGCTTCGCTTCAAAAACTCAATAATGCCGACAAATTCTGTGTGCTTCTTCACATCGCCAAGATATGCGCAACAGTTGTGCGCATTCTCAAAATCAAGCTGCTTAGCGGGCTGTGATGAGGATCCTGCTTGTTCCGTAGTCTTCTGCTGTTCAGACATTGTTAGATCTGCAAAACAAACAAAAACACAAGTTAAAAATCGACAAAATATCAAAATTGAAAATTTTTGGTCAAAAACTTCCTCCTTCGCCCAAACGGGGGTACGAAGGTGGTTATGTATAGGTACGAATGAGAAACAGATGGTACGAATGTGTTGATTTTGATAAAAAGTTTCATTCGCCCATCTAATCCTCTTTCGCCCATTTCCTTTTCTTCCTTCGCCCATTCGAACTGGTCGAAGGAAGCAGTTCATAAATTTGAAAAATCAATTTTGAAATTTAAACATTCTGAACATGTCCATTTGATTGTATTGAGGCCTAATCATGCCGATAAACATTCCTAGACTACCAGTTTTATCAATTAAACATTGTGTTTGTGTTTTTACCCAAAAACTAGGGTTTAAACATCGACTGAACAATCTGACATGTTTTAAGCTATGTTTTTGATTATTTCTCCCCTTAAAACACACACACAATGAATCCTGAACATCAATTGGTATTATTATGTTGTTTTAAAACGATTTTAGACAGTTAGGGCTCGGATTTGAAGAACAGAGATTAAGAACCGATTCCTTGTTGTTTACCTGTAAAAGTGATAGCAAACTGATCAGTGTTAATGTACGAACACAATAGAATGATTTTAAATGAACGAGCAACAAGGTGAGTTTACAATCAAGCCTCAGTGGCCTTGGGCATGGTCATCTCTACTGTTTCAGCATCAGAATTCCATTGTTCTTCCTCAATCGTTTCTTCTGAATCAATGGAAGGTTCATCAACAATGTGTAAACCCTTTTTCGCCATTCTCTTATTTCTTCCTTGAGAAATTTTCTTCTTCTCTGGTTCAGAAACCTCAATCCTTATCTCTTGTTTCTTTGTCTTACCACTCTTCGCGCCTACATTCACAACTTGTCTCTTGCGCTTAGCGTCAGGATCAACATGATGTAAAGGATTATCAGCATCAGAATCACTGTTAGCATTCTTTACAAGCCCCTCACCCGGATCTTTATAATCCGCCCTAGCTAGATGTCCAAACAAACGTCTAACAGGAGGACGTTCTTTAACAGACAAACCTTTATAAGCTTTCATTCTAGCTAGCGTGTTCAACGACATGTGTTCCTGAACAACAATGTGTGTAGGATTTCTCTTCAGCTCTTTGTACTTGTGATCGAAAATCATTTGAAGAAAACGAGGATATAAAAGAAACTTCAGGTTCCTCGTTCCATTCACGGGCTCTAGTAAGTGAGACATCAGCATGCCAGAGATATTGAACGGTTTGTTCAATACTAAAGCAACCATCATCGAACTGATGCTCTTCCTCATCAAGTCATAACCTCCCGCAGCAGATCCGAAAACGTGAATTAAAACATGTGCCAGATATTTGAACTGTGGGCACAGTTTTCCTTTATGCAACGAACCGTCAGTGATAGGTCCGTTGTACTTCATCCTGAGAAAGCACTTTCTTTGATCCATGAATGTAAACTCCTTTGGATCTTTCGGATCATCATCCAGATTCAGTGCTTCTCTTAAATCTTCTTCGCACACAATCACTCGTTGTCCCTGAATTTTGCTCGTCAAGCAAGATTCGCATTTCCAGAAATCTAGTTTAGCATTAGACCAGAATTCCTGAATCATATCTCGGTAGGTCACTGTCGGCGTAGCAATGGCATCTATTACTCTGCTTCGCTTCAAAAACTCAATAATGCCGACAAATTCTGTGTGCTTCTTCACATCGCCAAGATATGCGCAACAGTTGTGCGCATTCTCAAAATCAAGCTGCTTAGCGGGCTGTGATGAGGATCCTGCTTGTTCCGTAGTCTTCTGCTGTTCAGACATTGTTAGATCTGCAAAACAAACAAAAACACAAGTTAAAAATCGACAAAATATCAAAATTGAAAATTTTTGGTCAAAAACTTCCTCCTTCGCCCAAACGGGGGTACGAAGGTGGTTATGTATAGGTACGAATGAGAAACAGATGGTACGAATGTGTTGATTTTGATAAAAAGTTTCATTCGCCCATCTAATCCTCTTTCGCCCATTTCCTTTTCTTCCTTCGCCCATTCGAACTGGTCGAAGGAAGCAGTTCATAAATTTGAAAAATCAATTTTGAAATTTAAACATTCTGAACATGTCCATTTGATTGTATTGAGGCCTAATCATGCCGATAAACATTCCTAGACTACCAGTTTTATCAATTAAACATTGTGTTTGTGTTTTTACCCAAAAACTAGGGTTTAAACATCGACTGAACAATCTGACATGTTTTAAGCTATGTTTTTGATTATTTCTCCCCTTAAAACACACACACAATGAATCCTGAACATCAATTGGTATTATTATGTTGTTTTAAAACGATTTTAGACAGTTAGGGCTCGGATTTGAAGAACAGAGATTAAGAACTGATTCCTTGTTGTTTACCTGTAAAAGTGATAGCAAACTGATCAGTGTTAATGTACGAACACAATAGAATGATTTTAAATGAACGAGCAACAAGGTGAGTTTACAATCAAAATCTGGAAAAAATTATAAATGGGGTTCGAATGAGGAACTGGATATATATAGACCTGTTCCTTCGCCCGTTTTGTTCATACGAAGGAGAAACTTTTCTCTCCTTCGACCCTATTGAAAGGGTTCGAATGAGATAAAAGGGTTCGAATGAGATAATTATCAGGAACACTCTCCTTCGCCCCACCAAAACATACGAATGAACAAGTGAAATCCCACATTCGACCAAACGAATGGGCGAATGAGAATTGGGATTTTTGAAAATTTTCAAATCTCAAAAACGAGTCCCGGTCCAATTATTTTCCAACTTTTAAGTATCCAACATTCATATTTTCACATTTTAAAAGTTACAAAGCTCAATTGGTGTATCAAGGTTTAGAAAATCGACATCAACCACCATCAGTTATCAAAAATAAGATGAAAATGAAAAATCTTTTTGGATTTTCTAAAGTTTATGCTAAAACACACCTAAAATCTTTTTGAGTTTTGTAATTTTTGACGAGAAAATAAAATGCAAAAAATGTAAATGAAAAACTGTAAATATTTTTGTGATTTCCGGTAAAGGGATCATATCAGTTTTTGAGAAATCTGATCACACTGTTGATCTTTTTGAAATTATTATCATTAAAGACAATGTGTGATCTGGCAACTGCTGATATTGTGATCCACATAAACTCACATGCAGATTTTTGTGCAGTGCTTTATACTGATACTGATATTTATAGTATAAACGCAATTGTCTGTGGTTCCCACGCACACGACATACTCCCGTATCAAGAAGTAAATGCACAAAGACTCATTGTAAAGCGTGATTATGCTTTCGTCGTCTGTAATTGTACAAGATATAATGCATAGAGGTATACTGGTCAGCAAATTAATGCAGCAAAGTAACATATGCACTATACCAGGTTGAGGACTGATATTAATCATGATTTGCATCAATGATCAATACGATGTAATAGATAATCTTTGATCATCATATAACATAGAAAGTTCCTCAATTCGGTAACTTTAGGATTTGGCATATAGCTCTTTTATAAAGACACCCTGTCTGATCTAGGTCCGTAATGACTTACAGCAGAAGATCAGAGAGGCTATCCCCAGACAACTAATAACATAACGACCCTAAACCTCCGAGTTTTGTACAAATACCCTATCAAACGAAATTACGGTACTAAGACCATATGCCCATGAGGAGTTTGATGTATTGTAAAATACATCTATTTCCAATTTAAAGTTTGTATAATTTTTGAGTCGTTTAGATAGTGTTTTTATTAGTTTTAGGCTTGTACTGGTCTATTTTATTTAGTATAGGTTTTTATATATTTTTATTAGTTTTGTGTTATTTTTATTACTTATGTATTTATTTTATATTTTAGTAGGTGTTCGAATGGACGTTGGAGCGTAAATGAGCAACTTTGGTCAAGCTAAAAACACCCGAGTTAAAAGCATGGAGCTAGAATGCTATAATAATAATATTATAAAAAAAAAGAAAGAAAGAAAACCAAATTGTGACTTTGGTCACGTGTGTAACGGATCCAAAGCCCAAGAAAAAAAAATAGGGTGATAATTATTAAGAGTTTACATATATTCATTCTTTGGCGGCGCACATTAAAAGATAAATGGGAGTAGAGAGGCGGCGATAATATTCGAGGGGGGATCGCACGACAGAACAGAGAGCAGCTTGGAGAAGAATCAAGAGGAGGAGGCGTTGGTCAAGGGTTGAAGCCTAGGTGCGAGCACGGGTCGGTTCTAAACTATTTATTTTTTTGTTATCCGTTGTGAACACCATGAATTTAACTGGCTTTTATTGTTTTGATTTTATTATGACTTTTATTGACTAGACCTTGACGCTACCTAGGCGATGATGATTACGCTTGTTTGATTTATTTTCTTTTGGTTTTGGAACTTTTGGTTGTGGGTGAATTTTAAAGTAAAGAACTTTTTATTTTCTGGTTTGATGTGTATGCATATTTAGTTTTATTTAAATAACTTTTATAAACACCACTTGCATTTTTGTGAATGTCTTTCATGTATGAATGCGGGTTAGGTTGCGGACTGGGTGTTAGCAACTAGTTTATGGTTAATTTCTGCAGGTTATCCATAGGAGTTGTAATTGTTAATTAGGTAATTCTAAGTGTTCTACCAATTCTCAATAGCTGTGAGGTGTGAGATTGTTGGTCTGTCTAGGGTGTTAAATTGCTAGATCTAGATGCTTTGTAAGAAGATCTTCCTAGTTTCCCTAGCATTCTTTGTAGGCCAAGTCTTATCAGAAATATTGTAGTTACCCCTTGCACTTTAGGGTGTATTGTGACTTTCGCGCTGTGAGGTAGACTGTCTAGTGGGTACTTTAAGATTCGAGTAGGTAAGCCTGTAAGGGTAACCTCTCAACCGGTGGTTTAACGGCTTATAGGTAACCTTAGGTTTCTCCTTGAGAAGGGTCGAGGGTCCTCTAGCTTATCCTGTAAGTTTAGTATTTTAAGATCCCGGTTCCACACCAGTTCCATGGCCATTAGAAGCTTTATCATTCATGTGTAGGATTCTAGCCTAGGTAGTGCCTTCCCATCCATCTGATCTCAGTTGCAGTCTTCAGTTTGTGTATTTAGTTATTTTAGTTTTATTATTTTATTTATTTGCATTAGTCTTTTAGAAAGCCCCCCCCTTTAAGCAACAAAACATTTTTAAGTCAGTTTGTAGATAAGTAATCGAGTCTAGTTTACGTTTTCCATTAGAGTCTCGTGGGTTCGATACTCGGACTTACTTTAGCTGTACTGCACTGACCGGTACACTTGCCGGTTGTGTGGTTTAGGTTTAGAGAGTCTTAGGATATAAATTTAAAACTTAGAGTGTCTAGTTTAGGTTAATTTAGTAGTTTTTACTAAACCACTTTGAGCACATCAAGTTTTTGGCGCCGTTGCCGGGGACTCTTGGCGATTGCATTAATTAGCTTTGATTGAACTTATCTGAAATATCTGTGCTACTTGTGTTTTATTTTGAGTCTGTCTATTTGTATAATGTGTCGTAGGAGTCTAATTTTATGTGTCTTTTATTTCCGTCGAGTCTGTAAATATGTTTGAAATTTGTGGAGGACCCTATTTTACCGTTAGATTTCCACAAAATGCGGGGTCCTCTGCAAATTATTGTGTTAATTCCTTTGTGCAGCCGCAGCCATATTATTCACAAGGATGTCCTACAAATTATTATGATGACTCGTATCAGCAGCCACATTATAATCAGTATCCTGATCAATTTTCTGGAAGCAATTCTTGTGAAAATAGTGGTAATGATTGGAGTAAAATAGAGAGTCTGTTGACATTATTAGTTGCTAAAGATGAAAATACCCAGAAAATGTTAGCAGAGCACGACACCATTCTGAAAAACCGACAGGCTGCTATTTTGGATCTTCAACGAACAGTAGAAGACATTGCTAGAAGGTTAAAAGAAGAAGAAGAAATAGAAAAGGTTCAGCAAGAGCAGCTGCCGAAAGTCGGTTATACATATGATAAGGAGGGCAACTACCTTGGGTACATGAATGCTCGAGGGGAGTTGTTTCCAACGTTTCCAGAAGAAGGGAAAGAGCCAATCATGGAATACGCAGATGAGTCAGATGAAGAGATCATCCCAATCACGGAGACGAAAATGGACGTTGAAGTCCCACCTCCGGTGCCACAGGTTACTATATATGATTTTGGGAGTGACTCTGATGAAGAGGACGACGAAGAAGAATGGGCGGCGTATCAGAGGTCGTTAGTGCAGAGGGAAGTGACTGAAGAAGAAGTGGAATTGGGAGATTCCATTGATATGATGTTTGGTGTAGAGGAAGACAATGAGGTTAGTGAAACGTTGTTGTCTGAAGAGGATGAGTTTTTAAATCTAGAGTTAGATGGTTTACCTGTTTTTGAAGAAGTAGGGGAGTCTGATCCCGATGGAGATATGGCCTACCTGGATGCCCTACTTGAAGGTGAACCGACAGACATGACTGAACCTGCACCAGATGAAAGAAATAAGTGTGGGGATCATCCTATGGAAATGGTGGTAGAAGAAGCGCACCATAGCTGGCCCGTGGTAATAGAAGGAACTTCAAAATCAACAACACCACGGGAGAGGGCAAGGAAGAGAAAAAGAAAGGACCGGAACCGAAAGAAGATCAAAGGATGTCACGATTTGGAGAAGAAGAAGCCAGTGAAAGTCAAACACGATCAGTCTTCTTGCTATATGCCACGTATCCGGTTAATTCCAGGTAAGTTTAAATTTTGGTGGTTTGACCCGTTAAGCATGGTTAAATTATTTTTCAATTCCACAAATAAATTTTTAATTGTTAATAAGAACCGGGTGGAATTAAACGGTTTAGACCGGGTCCAGATAAAAGAGAAGCCCCCTGATTAAGTTTAAGTGTGGGGATGCTCTGTAGAGTTTGTAAATATATATTTATACTTAATTAGTTTTTTTAGCTCTTCATTTTTTTTATTTGTGGTCCGTCATTCGGTAGTGGTTCATAGGTTTTTATCTTTCTATTTTATCTTTGTTTTGGTGTCTTTGAGTCTGTTTGCATGTTTGCGTGTTTGCTTGGGTTGAGGAAATTTCACATGAGCGGATCCCATGTATTATCTTTATATATATTTTATGATTGGGAGTTTTGGTAAAGGTTTGGGTAAAAAAAAAAGAATAAATAAAAAAAAAAATTTAATTAACTTTCTGTGAAAAAAGACTTTTCACGTAATGTGAGGAGTCTGGGCTGACCTGTTCGCCTTATGCGACCAGCAATTACCTCGGAAAGTTACATTTTTTTTCACTCGCAATGCGTGTTGTGATCACCAGTGTCCTTCACGTTGAGCGAGAACCAGATTTTTTTTTCTTCTACCCATTTGGTTCTACCACCAATCACCGCCATTTTGCCAAGCAGGTACGTCTTCTTGTTTGTTGTTATATTATGAGTCTAAGTTAGTAGTTTGAATCTTTTTTTATTTTTTTATTTTTGTGTGGTTCGGTATTATGCTCGGGTTTCGTTTGTTTCGTTTTACGCAGGTTTGGATTGCAACACCCGTACTCAATCTCCATTCGGGTGATTCCGGAGTTGTTATTATTTATCAAGGCAAGCCCAGAGTTTACCATTGTGTCAGAGCCGATCGCGAATGAAATGCTATACGATCGAGCTGGATTGGACTAGAGCTTACGAAGAAAAATTAACCAGCTAAGTCCTTTCCAATTTGCCCTTGTTTTTTTCTTTATTTATTTTTATAATATAATTTTTGTATTCGGAATTTATTTTTGTTTTGAGTCGTTTTCTATTCCTACATTGAGGGCAATGTAGAGTTTAAGTGTGGGGATGAGAAACTGTCGTTTGGTTTTTATATAGAGTCATTTTGAGTCAAAAAAAAATCCAAAAAAAAAAAATTAAAAAAAATTAAAAAAAAAAAAGTCCCTGATTTTGAAGTTTGTATTATATAAAATATGGAAAATGATAGGTAAAGTTAGGTGTCCGGTTTTCAAATAGTATGTATAATAAGAGATTAAAATTGATTGAAAACGTGTCTGATTTGGGATATGTGGGTAGGCTCGGCCGGTGGAAAGGTTTCCTTTGAAAAGTAATAAATTAATTATGTTAGGCTATTTTGTGGGTTCTCATCTAGGAGAAACGGGGAGACCGAAACCGCCAAAAATAGTATAAGAAGCACCGTTATAAGTAGAAAACCGTTAGAATTTCTAATCACTAAAAAAAAATTAGAAATCAAAGTAAAAGTGCTGAAGCTTAAGGTGCCTGGTCACTGGGATAGCGACTTGGATTGGCCACACCCTCTAAGTTAAGTATGCTGAGATGAAAAAAAAAATGCTGAACCTTAAGGTGTCTGGCCACAGGGATAGCGACTTGGATTGGTCACACCCTCTGAGTTAAGTATGCAAAAAAAAAAAAAAAAAAAAGAAAAAAAAAGTGATTTTAAATTCTCTTGGTTTTCTACATAAGACGGTTGGGAATGGTCAATTGGTCGTTCCTTTAGCTTCATAAGCTTGAGGCGGGATTAGGAGGAACTGTGGCTTCCTTCGAGTGAGACCCTAGATAGACTAATCAACATGAACTTAACATAAATAAAAAGGGGCTTGGAAACCGATGTGGGTTTAAGAGGATCAATATACCTGCAATCGCAATCAACACGTTAGTAGATTATTAATTAAGTAACCTATGTTTTGGAACTGGATGTAAACCTAACTGTGATTCCATAGCATAATTCTTTTTCAGGGACGAAAAAGAGATAAGTGTGGGGATATTTGATGTATTGTAAAATACATCTATTTCCAATTTAAAGTTTGTATAATTTTTGAGTCGTTTAGATAGTGTTTTTATTAGTTTTAGGCTTGTACTGGTCTATTTTATTTAGTATAGGTTTTTATATATTTTTATTAGTTTTGTGTTATTTTTATTACTTATGTATTTATTTTATATTTTAGTAGGTGTTCGAATGGACGTTGGAGCGTAAATGAGCAACTTTGGTCAAGCTAAAAACACCCGAGTTAAAAGCATGGAGCTAGAATGCTATAATAATAATATTATAAAAAAAAAAGAAAGAAAGAAAACCAAATTGTGACTTTGGTCACGTGTGTAACGGATCCAAAGCCCAAGAAAAAAAAATAGGGTGATAATTATTAAGAGTTTACATATATTCATTCTTTGGTGGCGCACATTAAAAGATAAATGGGAGGAGAGAGGCGGCAATAATATTCGAGGGGGGATCGCACGACAGAACAGAGAGCAGCTTGGAGAAGAATAAAGAGGAGGAGGCGTTGGTCAAGGGTTGAAGCCTAGGTGCGAGCACGGGTCGGTTCTAAACTATTTATTTATTTGTTATCCGTTGTGAACACCATGAATTTAACTGGCTTTTATTGTTTTGATTTTATTATGACTTTTATTGGCTAGACCTTGACGCTACCTAGGCGATGATGATTACGCTTGTTTGATTTATTTTCTTTTGGTTTTGGAACTTTTGGTTGTGGGTGAATTTTAAAGTAAAGAACTTTTTATTTTCTGGTTTGATGTGTATGCATATTTAGTTTTATTTAAATAACTTTTATAAACACCACTTGCGTTTTTGTGAATGTCTTTCATGTATGAATGCGGGTTAGGTTGTGGACTGGGTGTTAGCAACTAGTTTATGGTTAATTTCTGCAGGTTATCCATAGGAGTTGTAATTGTTAATTAGGTAATTCTAAGTGTTCTACCAATTCTCAATAGCTGTAAGGTGTGAGATTGTTGGTCTGTCTAGGGTGTTAAATTGCTAGATCTAGATGCTTTGTAAGAAGATCTTCCTAGTTTCCCTAGCATTCCTTGTAGGCCAAGTCTTATCAGAAATATTGTATTTACCCCTTGCACTTTAGGGTGTATTGTGACTTTCGCGCTGTGAGGTAGACTGTCTAGTGGGTACTTTAAGATTCGAGTAGGTAAGCCTGTAAGGGTAACCTCTCAACCGGTGGTTTAACGGCTTATAGGTAACCTTAGGTTTCTCCTTGAGAAGGGTCGAGGGTCCTCTAGCTTATCCTGTAAGTTTAGTATTTTAAGATCCCGGTTCCACACCAGTTCCATGGCCATTAGAAGCTTTATCATTCATGTGTAGGATTCTAGCCTAGGTAGTGCCTTCCCATCCATCTGATCTCAGTTGCAGTCTTCAGTTTGTGTATTTAGTTATTTTAGTTTTATTATTTTATTTATTTGCATTAGTCTTTTAGAAAGCCCCCCCCCCCCCCTTTAAGCAACAAAACATTTTTAAGTCAGTTTGTAGATAAGTAATCGAGTCTAGTTTACGTTTTCCATTAGAGTCTCGTGGGTTCGATACTCGGACTTAATTTAGCTGTACTGCACTGACCGGTACACTTGCCGGTTGTGTGGTTTAGGTTTAGAGAGTCTTAGGATATAAATTTAAAACTTAGAGTGTCTAGTTTAGGTTAATTTAGTAGTTTTTACTAAACCAATTTGAGCACATCAGAGTTCATCCACACAACAAATCGTTTGATATGTATGTATCAGGCACGCAGTAATAGGTCTACGAAGCCTATCAGCACATCGCACAGACTCAGACACACGCCCTATATAGCATTACATTGTTTAGAATGTGTCAGATCCCCACTGGTGTACTATCATTTCCCTTTATACTCCAGGAAATCATTTTAGAATTTTCTGATTTTTATAGATTTTCGAATTTACTGTTCCCAAGGATAAGCTAGAGCATTTCAAATATGTAACTGCCCAGATATCGTTTGTTCACAGAAATCTGACGGCATTAATCTAAGGGAAGAAGATATAGCAGTCAGCAAAGAAATTTTTCAATTTTTATGAATTTTTGAAAAAAAAAATTTCAATGTTTTTGGATTTTCGAAATTTTTCTGAAAAACAGTAAGAATTTAAACTAAAAAGTGATAGACTGAGGTGGTGATCAGTCCTGTTTTTCTTTAATACCATTTGCTTTTAAAAGATAATCAAATCTGGATTTATCAAAAGCTTTGGTAAAAAGATCTGCGCGTTGATAATCAGTGTGGATTTTGACCATATCGACCAACTCTTTAGCATAACAATCACGGATAAAATGATATTTAATCCGGATATGTTTAGCCTTTGAGTGATTTACTAAGTCTTTTGTTAATGCGATTGCGGCCTCATTATCACAGTAAATAGGGGTTTAAAGAAATTGCAAACCGTAATCCACCATCTGCTGTTGGATCCAAAGAACCTGTGAGCAGCAGCTCGATGCTGAAACATATTCTGCTTCACATGTGGATAGTGCAACTGCGGTTTGTTTCTTGCATTGCCAGGTCACGAGCCTGCTCCCCATAAACTGACATCCAGCCGTTGTGGATTTGCTGTCTTTGTCACAGCCTCCCCAATCTGCATCACTAAAAGCGATTAGGTCAAAATTATCATCATGAGGGTACCAAAGTCCTTTCGATGGACAACCCTTCAGATATCTAAGGATACGCTTGACAGCTGCAAGATGACTCTGTTTCGGCTTCAGATATCTAAGGATACGCTTGACAGTCGCAAACATTATATTAGGTCTTGACGCTGTGAGATACATCAGAGATCCGACGATTGCTCTGTATGTAAATGGATCAGTCAGCTCCCCCTTAAGATCAACTCCAATCCCGTGATTGGGCTGTATTGGGGTATCCATCGGCTTCGAATCATCCATCTGGAATAGGCTCAAGACTTCAGAAACGTATTTCGTCTGGTGAATAAAGATCCCCGTTGGTCTTTGCTCCACCTACAAGCCGAGGAAAAACTGCATTTCTCCCATAGCGCTCATTTCGAACTTTTCCTGCATAACTTGTTCAAATTCCCTGCACAGAAGTTCGTTAGTTGACCCGAAAATAATATCATCAACATAAATTTGTACTAGAAGCAAATCATCTCCTGCTCGTTTCGTGAACAGTGTGCAGTCTACCAGTCCGCGTTTGAATCCTTTCGAGAGAAGATACGTGCTCAGCTCCTCATACCATTGTCTCGGAGCCTGGTGCAACCCGTAGAGAGCTTTGTTTAACACATAAACCTTATCCCGGTGAATAGGGCCCTCAAAGCCTGGCGGTTGACCTACGTAAACTTCCTCTTTGACCACACCGTAAAGAAATGCGCTCTTTACATCCATCTGATACACCTTAAATTTCTTCCATGATGCAAACGCGAGGAACATTCTGATAGCTTCCAAGCGTGCAACCGGTGCATAGATTTCATTGTAGTCGATTCCTTCAACCTGATGAAAACCTTGAACAACCAAACGAGCTTTGTTGCACACTATGACTCCTCTGTCATCCTTCTTGCACTTGAACACCCATTTGGTTCCAATTTTCTTTCTTCCAGGGGGCAAATCTGTTAGGGTCCATACACCAAGTTTCTGGAATTGTAATAACTCCTCCTGCATTGCTTCCACCCAGGCGTCATCCAAAAGAGCATCCTTGTATGTCCGCGGCTCGACCTGCGAAACATAACAAGCAAATGACCAGTCATTCTGAAAACCAGATTTATGAATTTTGGCATATAAAGCAAGGTTGCCAATGTTTTCTGGTGCTTGAGCATTTCTCAGCTGCCCTCTTGTCATCACACTGCTACCAGGATCACCAATAACCTGTTCAAGCGGGTGTATCCGATGTATCCGAGATTCCGGATAATCAGGTACTAGTACTCCCGTTTGAGTTGTCAAATTCTCAGTAGAAACCAGATCATTACCCACATTCGATGTTGAAGCATCAGTATTAGATGGGTTCACTGGTGGTGTCACTGTAGCGTTGTCCAGAATAGCTTCACTTGTTGCATCATCGTCTTCAT
The DNA here is from genome assembly GCA_028751855.1 of Ambrosia trifida. Taxonomy (NCBI): domain Eukaryota; kingdom Viridiplantae; phylum Streptophyta; class Magnoliopsida; order Asterales; family Asteraceae; genus Ambrosia; species Ambrosia trifida. The sequence continues at coordinate 93,362,421 of CM054125.1, forward strand.
ATTCTGATTCGGATGAATTAAGCGATGTAAAAGCCTCTTGGAACACCTCTTCTTCCAATACAGGAGCAGTGGTATCATTAGAAGCTGTTTGGGGGTTTACCGTGATCGGACGCACTAACGGTGAAGTTACGGCGTTTTCGACCTCGTAGTATAAGCGAAGTACAGCTTCTTCAACCATGCTATCTAGATTGAATGATTCAAAGAAGTCTTTGTAATCAAACATCCAATCTGGTCCTCCACCCTATACATTTTGTGTATATCTTTGAACTTCGACGTTAGTCCACTCCTCGACTTTTCTAGTTCTTTTGTTGAATACCCGTTTTAATGGGGTTGCATATCCAACAAAATAACCTTCTTCAGCCTTTGGTGCAAACTTTTCCGAAGGATTCAGCATTGTACATGGGGCACCAAATGGTTCTAGATACTCCAGATTCGGCTTGCGTCGGTTCAACAGCTCATAAGAAGTCTTGCCAAACTTCTTTACTGTCAAAACACGGTTAAGAGTATAACATGCCGCGTAAATAGCTTCGTTCCAGAACATGACTGGAAGATTTGAATCCGCAAGCATAGTTCTCGCCGTCTCTATAAGAGTCCTGTTCTTTCTCTCTGCGACACCATACTGCTGGGGTGTATACGGAGCGCTATATTCATGATGAATTCCTTTGTTTGCACAAAGATCCTCCATCTGAGCATTTTTAAACTCCGTCCCATTGTCACTCCGGATTCTTTTGATCTTCAGACCATATATGTTCTCCAGACGTGTAAACAGAACCTTCAAGTTATCAAAAGTGTCGCTTTTCTGATGCAAACACATTACCCATGAAAATCTTGAATAATCATCAGTCACCACAAGACAGTATAATTCCCCGACATGACTTTTACGTCTGACTGGACCGAATAAATCCATATGCAAACGTTCAAGTGGCAGCTCAACAGAATTAACTTTCTTTGGTCTATGGGATTGTTTGTGCTGCTTTCCCTTCTTGCAACTGATACACTTGTCATTCAGATGGAAGTGTTTGACATTAACTCCAGTGACAAGTTCATTCTTTACAAGCTGATTCATCTTTCTCAAATGGATGTGTCCCATTCTCCTGTGCCACATAATGGATTCTTTTTCTGTAGCCTTGGAGAGGAAACACGTGACTTGGCTATGGGTGGTCATTGCTTTAGACATGTCGAGAATATACAAGTTGTTAACTCTCGGTGCCTTCAGCATCACCCACTCTTTTGGTAGCTCAAACCCAGGTTTCAAGATGTAACAGGATTTGTCATCAAAATACACAGAAAATTGTTTATCACAAATTTGACTAACACTGAGCAAATTATAGTCTATCTGTTTCACATAAGAAATCCGCTCAAATGTTACTACCCCATTGCTTACACTACCCTCCATAGTAATGTAGCCTCCCCTATTTCCAACAAATGCCACATAACCTCCGTTAATGTTTTTGATGTCAAAGAGTAGCGTGAGGTCCCCTGTCATGTGACCAGAAGCTCCACTGTCAACAATCCATAGGCTGCTAACAGGGCCAGCTGGAGCTCCCTGCACATTTAAAGTAGATCAATTAGTTCTTTCGGGGGACCCAAGCCTGTTTGGTCTTGGGTCTTTGAACAGGTTGTTTCAAAGAGTCTTTTGAATCACAAACATCTTGGGTTACTTCAACCCCTTTCTTCTCACTAACAACTTTCTTTTTCTCATTCTTCTCACTCTGTGAAGTAGAGGCTCCTTCAGATTCCTTAGATGACCAAGATTGCTCAGATCTTTTCAAGATCCGAATCTGAGATTTTGAAGTCTCAGTCGGTTTCTTTACTTCTTCTTTAAAAGCAACCTTCTTGGTTACCTTCTCTGATTTAACAGAGACAGGTCCAACTGCTTGTTTACCATTAGGTTTAGGAGCTACCTTTTTGGTATCAGCAGTTGAGTTCATCATAGGTTTCTTACCAGATTTATCAGTGGTCATCCGGTTGCGCTTATCATACGTCATCGGACGATTTTCCCCCTTGTTATAAAAATTGTTTTGATTATGATAAAATTCTTGTTGGGGAAAATGCCGTCGCTGTTGATAGCCATAGTTGTCAACCGGATACTCATGATATTGCCTCATCTCCACCTCGTGCCTTTTGTGTCGTACGTACGGGCAGGCGGCAAGTAAATGTCCCCGTTCCCCGCACTTATAACACGCCCGGTATTCCTCATAGTTTTCCTTGATCGGCGACTTGGAAAAACTAGCAATGGGATATCGATCGACCATGCATTGTTTCCTTAAACTCTCAGGAGCTGGGTCCTTCGAGTAAGTCGGTTCAATAAAACTATTTTCTTTATGAACAGGCAAAACAAACTGTGTGACATTGACCTTTGCTTCTTTATCCGAATAAATTTTGTCTAAAATTTCTTGAGGAATGTCATTGGTCCTTTCAAATTTCGGGAACCAAATCGTACTTTCCTGCCAGATCTTTTCTATTTTTCAAGAATTGACAAACTTAATCGGAAACTCATCATCGGATAAAATCTTATCGGAGCCTTGCATCCGATAGAAGATTTTGACAGGTTTATCACACGATTCATTGCTCACATCATTGGATTTTTCAGATTGAAGCTCATTTTTCTTATCAACCGGTTTTACCACATTTTTCTCAGTTTTAATTTCAACTTTCTTTTCAACCGGTTTTCTCACGTTTTTCTCAATCTTCTTTACCTCTTTCTTTTCAAAACTCTTACCAACAAACTTTTCATTTTTCTTAACCTCATTTTTACGATGAGCATTTGCCATTGGATGAATGATCTGAGACGGTGAGACAGGCTCAGTAGTGATTATATGATTTTCATCAGGGATATCACTATCACTTTCAACCGTCTCAGATGATTCATCTTCTTCATCTGAATCATCAGTAACGACCACACCCTCACTATTTCCCAGTACTGGTCTCACATCAGAATATGGATCCCCGACACTGGAAGTGTTAGGCTCATTTTCTGGTGTGGGATCAGGATTGATTAAAGTCTCCGGTGGTATTGCGTGTAAAGTGTGATTCTCAAACAATACCGGAGATGGAACTGACTTATAGTTTGCACTATTCGTCTGGGAGGGTTCTTCAATGATATGATCGACTACATATGCTATGTGCTTGTAACTTTCTAATTTCTTGTTAACTTTTTCCGCAAAGCACTTGATGGTTGCCATTTCCAATTTAGTGTTTTCCATTTCATTGATGTAATTATTAATGGCAAGTTGTTTAATAGATAATGTCTTTTTCAGTTCAGACACATCCTTTTTATAACCATCAAGAACTTTGTTGAAATCTTTTAAGTCCTTTTGATAAATCTGACAGTTGAGTTTTGCACTCTCAAGTTGGACCTTGAGAAGCTTGTTTTCATCAGTCAGTTTTTCAAAATCAGCACATTTATCACATTTAACACAAGCTTGAGATTGAGTTTCAGAACTTACCGGCTTAGGAGGTTCTGTCATGGCCATTAAAGCAAAATGAGCTTCCTTTCCTACGAAGAATTTGGAGTAGTCAATCTTGGTGCATGCATCATCCACCATACATGACTTGCGGGTCATCAGGAAGTCAGCCTCAGCTAGCAGTTGGTCAATATCATCATCTAGTGAATTCACACTAGTCTCTGAATCAGATTCGCTCTCCATATCCGAGTAAGCTGAATCGTATTGATCTCCAACATCAGTGACAGAATCAAGAATCATCCCCGATCTCTTGTCTTCACTTTCAGCAATCACATCTTCATTCACTTCTTCAATCTTCAACTCCGACACTTTTTCAATCAACACCTCTTCTTCAATTTCCTCATTCTCATCCAAACTCATTTGCTGTGCCACACAAGCAACATTCCCAGCAGTGATCTCCTCCACCCCCAATTGCATACCAGTCCAGTCAAAACCTTCATCCTTTTGGATCACAAGTGCTTGGTTTTGAGTATCAGTTTGGCTTTGGTTTTGTGTGTTAGGTGTAGAGATAGGAACTATAGTTCGGTTTGGGTTTTGTTGAGGTTGGTTTTGAGTTGTAGATTGTCTGGTGTTTGTGTTTTGTTGACGGTTCTGATAAGTGTTTTGTGGTTGAAAGCTTGAGATGTTGGGATTGTTGTAAGACACTTGATTTTGGTTTTGATTTTGTCGGTTTTGGTATGTAGAATTGAAAGGATTTCGGTTACCTTGTTGTGCTGGCTGTGTGCACTCCCTTTTAAAATGTCCCTTTTCACCACAGTTAAAGCAGGTAACCTTTGCTTTGTTGAATCCGTATGTGGTGTTGGGAGAGGTTGAGAGATCAGTCCTGCCAGTCTTCTGAATAAAATCAGTGGCTCTCCTCATAATGCTTGCAAAAGCCCACTGAATGTCCATCAACTCCATTTCCTCTTTGTCGATTTGAGCATAGTCCTCATTGGTGAGATTATTGTTACCAATTTGACTTGCTACCAAACCGTTATAAGAAGCAACCATGGCAGATACAAGAGCAACATGATGTTGAGCAATTTCAACAGTCACATTGTTAAGGTTAGATGTCTCTAACACAATCGGGTTTTGACTTGATTGTGCTTGAGTAATTTGCATCTGGTTCACTTGAGGAGGATATTGTTGTTGTTGTTGAGGTTGACTTGATGTATAGCATGCGGCTTGTTGTAATGGTGAAAATGGCGGAATAAAGTTTTGTGTTTGATAAGGTTGTTGTGTGTATGATGGTGTGTATGATGAAGTTTGAGCAAGGTAGTTAATGGGTGCTTTTGTTGGTTCAACAATGTTAGACACACATGCTATGTGAGGTGCAACAGTAGAAGTGGTGCTTGAAGCAGAAAGAGAGTTAGATGTACCACTCACATATAAATCAGGATTCTGTGGAATCTGAGCTCTCTTAGCTTTTCTCTTTTCCTCCATCTCTTTGTTTTCCAGCTTTTGGATGAACTCGTTAATAGTCCAATACTGGTAGGCATCCTTCTCCTTTAACACTTCGATGTGTTGGTTCCAGTAGGGTGGTAAAGCATCAGCAAATTTATCTACTAATTCCGACATTGGAATGCTGATCTCATAGCTCGACAATTCAGTGAGCAAATGGCAGTACCTTGGAACCAACTCTTTTAGGGTCTCATTACCCATGTAACTGAAGTTTTCAAACTCCTTCCGAAGCTCTTCCATCCTAAGCTTCCTGGTCTTCTCATTTCCATCATGTCGATTTCTCAGCATATCCCATAGTTGTTTGGATGTTGTGCACGATCCAAACTGATGCAGTAGATCAGTGTTGATCGCCTGGGATAGCTGAGAGAATGCTTTCTTCTCTATCGCAAACCTTTTCTTCTCGTCATCCGCCAAATTCTCCAAAGGGATTGGTTCTCCAGTATTCTCCAGAATAGGAGCAACGTAACCCTTCACAATCATTTGCCATGCCTCGGCTCCTTCAAGTCCTTGTCCCTCAACGTGAATCTTAAACTTCGTCTTCCAAGTATTATACTCCTTCATGTCCATTAGCTTCGGTGGACGATTGCCGCTTCCAGAAGATAGGTCATGAATAAGAGTGGATATAGCGTTGGTCGTCTGTGAATGGACTGCTGCTGCTGCGACTCCCCAATAGTTGTCAATCGGTTGTGGTAATGGTTGAACAACTTGTTGTGGTGCCGAACTAGTCATTGCCATATAATTGATCGGCTGTGATGGTTGACTAGTCTTCTGAGCTGCAATGGAACACGGATCTTGTGTTGTCTGCTGTTGTGGTGCTTGAGTAGGTCTGGGCGTTGTTGGAAAGTTCCACATCTTGTCCTGCAAACAATTAACCACGAAAAGATTAAAAGTGTTTCAAAACAGAATGCTCCTTCGTATATACGGACGTGCGAAGGAGAAATAAAGTTCTCTTTCGCCCGTTTATGATTGATACGAATGTAAACTAAACAACAAAAACTCCTTCGACCACTTAAGACTCTCTTTCGACCGTTTTACAGCTCCTTCGACCGTTCGATCAGGCGAAGGTGAAACAAAGGGTGCGAATGTGAAAAATAAGCAATCAAAGTCTTCCTTCGACCACTAAAACACCTCCTTCGTACACAAAATCACTCTTTCGACCCAAATGAATTCCTCTTTCGACCAAACTCTCTCTTTCGACCCCTGTGATTTCAAAAACGGTTATTCTTTGAAAATCAGTTAATTTTGATCATGTTTTTCAAATGTGGATGGATTTTTATGATCTTAATCAGGTTTTGAATCGGATTTGATTTGGAACAACTTTAATAAAGAGAATTATCCAATTTAAACTCGAAATCAAGGTGTAATCGATCAAAATCTTATCACATCAGTTTGTTCATTGAAAACAGAAACTTTTTGACCAAAATTGGGTCCAAATCAACTGAGAGATTATTAATTTGTGGTTGTTTGATCCGAAATGGCTCTGATACCACTTTGTATGTGTGTGAAAGGATCGATAACAAACAAAGATTGATCAAACAAGTTAGTTTCAGGTGCGGAAACCCTAAAACTATCACAAAATAATAATCAAACAGATTCAAACACACAGATCATCATTTTCAATCATTTTCATTAATAAAACACTTGTTTACACGTTGAATTATGAATACAATCAAGGTTTAAACGTAAAACAAGTTTAACAAAATCTAGAGAGAGTTTTCAGAAAGAGGAGGGAATAATAATCATCAAAGTTACATTCAAAAATGAACTTGACCTATTTATAGGCCTGCACATTCGCCCAAACTGTTCATGCGAATGTGCAGGTTCGCCCACATCAACTGGTCGAACCAAGCTTTATAATAATCTATTCTTCATTCGTCCAAATCCACTTCCTTCGCACCTTTTAATCCTCCTTCGCACCTTCTAGTTTGTTCCTTCGCACCTTCGATATCTACAAAACAAAATGTGTTTTACAATCCAAAGCTTTAGTCGCACTTTTGCATCTACAAAGGTCATCCGTTCTTGTCGGATAACTGTATCTGCTATGTTTCACTCATATGGCCTACATGGACCATTTAAGCTTAGGTTTCACATAACTACCATTACGGCCTTAAGATTATTAACCATCTCATTTTATATTTCAATTCCCAACTCTACTACTCTATAAATCAACTAATCTGCCAATAAACTAATAAAACTCATAGAATGACTTGCCTTCAAGCGTGACCCTTGAGCTTAGACTCCCTCTTATCTTGGCTTCACGTAGCCTCGCTTGTATAACCTAGAAGCCCAGTATCCGTCTAGATTGTTAGAAACTCATTCATATTATGAGGTTCTCATGATTCGATTGTCAATTAACATGTATCATATGTTTTTAGCAATCTAGCAATATTAAGTTGAAAACAAATCCACTTAGGCATTTCATCAAACAACTAAGAGGCATTATTCATATCATTCATATTTATCATTGGCTATATCATGTCAACACCCATTTTGCATTCTTATTACCTACATACCATCGTCTCCAAGTTTCATCAAATTTCATTAATGAGAAGTTCACTTAGATATTTAATCGAGCACTTAGTGTGTGTCATTTTTAACATTCAATCTCATAGGTGTTTTCACTAAATTACTTAACCAATTTACACACCGCATCAACATTTTATCTAACAAGTACATATATCATAAGCTACCCAAATTAGTGTTTAACAAACAATAATTTTGTTAGGGATAATAGGTTTAGCCAGGCTTCACCCAAAACCCACTTCCAATAACCAACCATGAGTTGGGTTAAGCACCTTTTAATGTTATTTCTAGCTAAATTATAATTCCCTAACACTATTGAACCCTTAATTATCCACCCAACATTTCAATTATCAAAACCCACTTCTTGCATATTTTCCATAAGTTCTTCAAACATAACCCAAGCACAATTTGAGGGTTCCCTTAGGGTTTATAAACGTCTAGATGACCATTTTTCCTCTATATGCACCAATTTCCCATTAATATTGGTTATTAATTGAGCTTAAGGGAGTTTTTAGGGTTTTGAAGGTGGGTTGGGGTTAGGGAACGATCAAGAGCATGTTTGGCTCTCCTTCTCCTTTTCTCCTTATGACTTTTCCCACCTCAAAAGTTCCTTAATCCCATAAGTCACAAATTGTGACTTATGATTTTTTTCCCCATTTTCTCCTTTTCAAAGCACAAATTCTTTCAAAAGTTACTTTTCAAACAACTACCCAAACACTTTGTTTTTAACTTTTGACTTATTAAATAAGTCATAAGTTAAAAGGAGGGGAAAATGGAGAGCCAAGCACCCTACAACTAATCGTATGGAATGGGAGCTTTTGGCCCTTTCCCTCCCTAATACCACTACTTTGCCCAATGTTCATAAATAGCCCCTCAAGTTAGGTAATGAAAAGCCTGTTGTTATTAATCTACTAACCTTGTTAGTTTTCCAATACTTTTCTTTATAAAGTTCCTAACCTCACTAACGGGGTTGGTCAACTAAATTCATATATGTATATTTTTCAATAACTATTTTTTAATAATTATATAACTCGGGTAACCCTTGTTTTCATCACATAAGGCTATAAGACAATAACAATCAGATTTGGGGTGTTACATTAAATGGAGTGTGAAGTTGATGATTAGAGGTGGCGGCAGAGATGGAGCTAAGCAGGTGAAAGTGAGGGATATCAATTTTGGTGTGGTGTGTACGTGAAGGGTGGATTTGATGGATTACGTAGTGAGGGTCTGGGTTTGTGGTAAAAAAAAGACAATTTTACCCCTCAACCCAACATTGACGGTCTTACCTATAACGACAGAAGGGACAGGCATTAGGCGGAGGGAACGTCATGGACCCTAGAGACCAATTTCCAGAATCAGGGAATTAACTGCATTTTGGATCAAGCCACATGGACTCACATTGCTATTAATTCTTTTTCAAATGTAAAAGGAAGAAAGAGTGAGATATATATGAAGGAGATGGTGTAAAAAATAAAATTAGGAGTATATTCTTTTTCAGATGTAAAAGGCGGAAAGAGAGAGATATGAAGAGAGGGTGTATAAAATTAAATTATTAGGAGTGTTAAAAGTCCATCTTAAATGCACAAACACGAAGTATAACTGGACCCGAACAAGTAAATATGTGAAGTTGTAATCGACCAAATGAGTGGGAACATGATTTTTTGTCATTTATTAACAAGTGGAGAGAAACACAACCACCAAAAGTCACAGTTGTGAGACGGCTTAATTACAAGGATACACGATATGGTATGGTGTCGCAGAGGAGGGGTGTGAAGCTCTTTCACGTCATCAACACCACCCTCTTTATGGCGTAGAAGGGGTGTGGCCCCTTGGGGCTTAAAGTTCTCCACAAGCATGGGGCAAAAGGTGAGGGTGAGGTTGATGGTTATGATTGGTTGTTCGATTATGTATGATAGTTAGTTGTTTGATTTTTTTTTAAACAAACCTCTCAACGTTGCTCTCCCACACCACTACCACCTCATGGTTTTTGCCTTTTTAGAGCTTGAAGGAGAATTGACGTGACTGCCACATATGATTCAATGCCCCTCTACCTTATGACCACACGTGTAATCTAAGAGAGTGTGTATCTAGACCCTTCTATTCATATAATTTTTATAAAAGCCCCTCATATACTCTCTCTAGCAAAACAAGTAAACAATATGCAATGTTTAGGTTTATTTTGTGAAAAATGCAACATTTGTAAAATTTGATACATTAAATATATATCAGTTTTAGCATTTATCCAAATTCTTTCTAGCTAGCCTATATTTAGATTCACATTAAGTTTTCGTATATACTTGTAGATTAAAAGAAGATGTTATGACTTATGACATGGATTGGCCTTACATACTATACCTCTAAAATTTAAATCAAATTTTATGTTATGTTATTAGATTGTGAATTTCTGTTAGTTTTAAAGATATATAATAAATAGTTTTTTCTTGAGTGCACTGTTATATATATATATATATATATACACACACGAGTAGGGTGTCCGCGTGATGCAGTGGGAATTATAAACACTTCTAAAGGTGTGTATGGTTCGGTTCAGTTTGATTATTAGCCTCAACCGAAAGTAGACTAAAGTCATCAATTAATCAATCTTAGTAAACAATCGGTTACTTGGTTAGATTATCGTTTTTTTGGTCCGATTTAGGTAATTTTGGTTAATAACAAAACCAAACTTTGACTTTTTTTTTTGCCTAGAAATATATGAAATGGATGTATAAATACATGAAATAGAGGTTAAAAGCTAAAAAATATATGAATACATAAATGGTTGTGTTTCGGTTTAGTAAATTTTGGTGAACTAAGTGTTTAAAAAACAATAACCGATTTTAAGTTAATTCGATTTTTTATTAGTTCAGTTTTCAATTGCTTTCAATTCGGTTCTTTTGTTTTTTTGTTCGATTTCAGTTGAATACTCAATTATTGCTCACCCTTAGATATCTATATTATCTATATCTATATTCTATATATATATTATATATATATATATATAATAAAAGAATAGACTCGGGTCAAATGGAGACCTTAGAGAGTGTCTATAGGATCCAACTGAAAATGGAGCTCCGAATGTACACTATATAAACCGTTTTTTTCATTCTCCAAAACATAACTCTCCAATTCTTCCTAACAAAGTTTTCTATCCTCCTCCATCATTTTGCATAATCTTTTGATTCTCCAAAACCGATTTAACATCTTCAATCGGATTTAATCATTCAATTTTATCAAGGTAATGATCGATCCTACTGTTCTAACGTTGATTCATATTATTATGTTTTACTTCATTTTTATTCTTAACGTTATTTTTGTTGTGTCAAAATCCGGATGTCTTCATAATATTTTGTTTTTGGCTAAAGATAAACAAGAATTGTACTAATATTGTTGAAATGGTTAAACTGATTCAAAATCTGAAATCGTATATAATCATAAAAATTTAACAAGGTAATGATCGATCCTATAATTATAACGTTGATTCATATTATTACGTTTTACTTTATTTTTTATTGTTAATCATAATTTTGTTTTTCACTATCTGGATCCAATAATAATGTTTTAATATCCGATTCAAGAACAATCGGTGGTATACCGATTTGAAATACCGATTTTTTTTTTATTTCAAGTTTATCAATGTTTACATTAGTTGATGTGGATTTCAACTGATTTTGAATCTTTTCTTACCTGATGCAAATTAGGATTCATTTTTCTGCTTCTTATTAGGATTCAATTTATGGTTCTTTTCCTTATTAATTGTTGGGTTAGTGTCATCGTGTCAATAAACAGAGTAATAATCAAACTGTGTTTTAACATTAAATAAATAATACATAACTTTATTTGGACATTTGAATCGTTTTCTGCTTCTTATTTGAAAAAAAAACAAAAATACAGGATTTGATCCGAACACACAAACGCTATTATGTCTTATCACAATGGACCTCAATTCTTCAAGTTTTTTGCATGACCCTTCGTCAACAGTTTTGGTATGTTTGATATTTTTATGTTCATGTGCCTATTTAATTTAAAAAATGGTTCTTTCATTTTTAATGTTGTTTTTTACGTGCCTTTCCAGACTGTGCCGAAGGTCATGAACAAATTTGGCCAACTTAAATGAATCAATGAAAATCAAGATTAAATTTATGAATGGCTACGCTTGGTCTGTGCCGGTTCGTGTAGAAATTGCTCCTTAAGTCGCTAGGTTTGTTATTTGCATATTCAAGATATATGTTTACAATATTCTTAGTTTATAATTATCCTATCTATTGATATTAGAACTTCATGAATAGTGCTAACCTGGTCTCTGGCATGCGACTATTGGACCCGATTTTGAAACTTTGGTCTTCGCACACGTATGAGGCTACGCGTCTCCTTTCCTTCCATTCCACCGTCTATATACAAACCCTAGATTAAAGTGAGATATGCATTTGGAGAGAGAAAGCGACTTTAGGAATTAGAAGTGGAGAGTGACGATTTCGATCGAAAGCAATGGAGCTAACCAAGGCTTTCATCTAGAACATTAACAACCCTAAATAAGCTGTGAGGAAGTTAGCTCTCCGCTTTTAACGGTTGTAACCGCCGGAGACAAGTTATGTAACGCTTCAAAGTCTCAAGTAAAGAACCGTTATTTTTTGCTTTCGTTGCTCTTCTCCGAAGGTATGGAGTACGTTGTGTGTTCCATCTTACTTTTTTGTTTTCTGATTTTGAGCACAAGTGAAATGTTATAATGTGTTGATGAATGGATTTGGATACATGATTTTTTTTTAATCTCAATACAGTAACCATTGAATGAGAATTCTATTCAGATTTGGTATTTGCTTAACATGTTGTGACATTTGATTCTTCAAATTAGCACATGTTCATTATTTTAAATCCTTTGTAATGGCTATGATGGTGTGATTGTGTGAAACTGATGAGTGCAATGTGAAATAAAGTATAAATTTATGGGCAGAGTTCAGAGGTGGTAGTGGAGAGTTCGGAGGACTCTAGGGTTCCAACATGAACCATGATGATTTTTTACTTATTAAAGTTTATATCCATGTATATGTGTTTAAATTATCACATTCACGTGTTTTTGATAGACATAAATACGTGGCTTTTACCCTAATGAAAAGGTATTATCAAAGGATAATCTACCCAGAAACGTTCAAGACTTTATTTAGGGCATTTATATCCACAAGGTCGTGTATGCATATGATGACTTACATTTTGATTTGTGATTTGCAGACCTGCAATACGGCCCTTGGTCCTCCTTATTGTGATACTCAACTAATTGGTATGGTATTTAACCTAGGAACACATTAATTAAATTGTTTCTAAGCATTAATAGATATCAAATTTTGGCAAGTAGCACCTGCCAGAGTTCTTCCACATAAGAGTGAGCTATTGTATTCCAGAACTTTGTATGATTTGTTATTTTAGTTTTTAAAATTTGATATATTGACAGTGTAAAGGATCGAATTGTAAGAAATCAACTAGCTTATCACACAAGTAGAGTAATCTAGGGGCGAAAACCCTAGATCACATGCAAAATGATAATCAACAAATCAGAACATGAAGAAATCCATTTTAATAATCATTTCCATTGATAATCTATTGATATTAATCAAATAAAGCTTTAGATTACAATGAAAACCTAGATCAGAACCTTCTAGACACTCTCCACAAAACTCACACATCACACACACAAATGACCAAACGTTCTTACCTACAAAACAAACCAAAACTATATATAGGCAATTCCATTCGACCCTTGCAGAGGTCAAATGGGCCTATTCGACCCTTACTGAGATCGAACCAACACAAAAATTCATAACCTATCTTCATTCGACCTTCATTAAACTTATTCGACCCACCAATTGGTCGAATGGCCTTCAAAAACTTCTATTCTTCAAAAACAAACGCCATATCTTGATTAATCCAAAGCGATAGCCACACATATGTATCTACAAACTCCCCCTTGGCTATTGCTTGGATTGTTGTTCTTGATACTCTAATGTGTTGTTAATCAGCTTAATCTTCAACGTCTTTCTTTGAGTTGCGCTCATTTGTGGTTCAGCTTGTTTGAGCGAACTTTTCTTCAATTCTTCTCTAACTTTCACATACTTTCCCAGCAACTTAGTGTAATCACATCCAGCATTCACATCCCATGCAAAGCAAAAACATACAACTCTGTAAAACTTCATTGCTTGCTCCACGTCATCAACCTCAAAGTGAATTGGATGGAAATACAACATGTTGATATCTTCTCTTGAAAAATTAATTAGCCACATTGGATCAAACATGCGTATTTTCTTATACATAAGCTTAAGGGTTCTTGTCATGTAATATGATCACAGCTTCAGCAGTTTTCCAGTCATAGTACCAAAATGCAAATTCATTGCTGAAATGTTGTTGTATCGGCATCAAAGGTATTCTTTTCATCACCATAGGAGGTTTATACTTCAAAGTAACCTTCTTCACTCCTGTATTAGGATCAAGTTCTTTGTGTACAATCCGTTTAGGATATTGAGGCCTAAACAAGTCCCATTTCGTCCGACTTTCCCGTGTCATCTTATCAGCAAACCATCCAACAACTGAGTTGTTAACAGAAGCACCATTCATCGTATGTCTACAAATATCCCTCACAGCCCAATACGGTAATGTTTTGATATCATGAAACCTGTAGAAATACATAATTCCTTTCTCCCATTTAACTCCAATACACCATAGTTGTGAAAAATATTTCCATCCCAACTCTCTGCCTTTAAATACTTGGTTATGATATTTGTAGAATGCTCCTTGCACTTCTGCAATTGGTATGTTTGCCTCTTTCTCTTTCAATCTTTTCAACAAATCTTTCAATTCATCAGATTGCTTGAAAGTTTGTTTCTTTTCTGCTTCTTTTCCAAACACTTCATCCATGATCTTTTTCCGTTTCATCTCAGCTAATATCTCAGCTTCATTAAGTGTTTGCTCATTAATCTCAGGAATAACAACATTCACTTTCATCGGATAATACTCAGGATACTCTTCATGTGAAAGATCTTCAATTTCCACTTCTTCAAAGTATAGAGTATCTTGATCATCAGAATGATTTCCTACTCCAGTCACTGGAACATTAGGAATCTCTTTCTCTTGCATAATCTCTTCAAGAGACTTCCCGACCTGCTTAGCAAGACCTTCTAGTATCTCTTATGTCATTGCTGCAGATACTTCCCCATCTTCAAGATCAGGATCATTATACTCGATCTCAAATTTCATATCATCATTCTCAAATATCTCAGGGAATCTTCTGGTCAACTCAAACATTTTTCTCAAACATTTGCTTATATAGCTTCTTATCATCATCAGATAAAGCACGAATCTTTTCATTCTAGAAAATGCTTTGATCTTCATCAACATTCTTACCTGGTGTCTTCTTTGAACTAGATTCACCTTTATCACTTTTATCTGATTCTCTCTTCTCAAACTTAAACTGTTCAGCATCATGATCATCATCATATGAATCTTTAGAACTTGAACCTTTGTCTTTGTTTACATCTTTACCTCCTGCATTATCATCATCATCATCTGAACTATCATCCTCATCATCATCTCCACCTTCTTCATCAAAAGTATCATAATCAAGTTGTTCCTCCTCCTTTTCTTCTGCCTCCTCATTAGTTCCCTTCAACTGTGGTGCTTTGGAATACAGATCATCAATCAACTTTCTCATGTCTTTATTCTCTGCTTGAATTAACTTGATTTTCTTTGTGTTTCTCTTCCCTCTAGTCTTCAACATTTTGTTTTCATCTTCAAGTTGCTTAATCTTTTTTACTAACTCATCTTGATTAGCTTTAGAAGACAACACAATCTTCAACATATCACTTTCATTTCCTTCATTTGTCTAATCTCCTCTTGTTGTTGATTGAACGTTTTCATAACATTAACAATTTGTCTATTCACAACTTCCATCACATCATTTGAAACTGTAACTTGAGGTGTAGAACTTGATTCTGAACTTGGTTTTGCACTCTTCTTCTTCATTTCCTCTAAAACATTCTTTAAAGTTGCAGAAATGTTTTCAAGATTTAATTGAGATGCAGGTTCAGTAGTCACAACTTCTTGTACAGTCTTCTTCTTCTTAGTGATTGGGGATGTTACTGGTGATGTAACTTATGAGCTTCCAACTGCTGGAACTTTCTTTCCTTGAATCAGCAAATCAATCTCTCTGTTTCTTTTGCTTCTTGGAGGTTCTCTCTTTGACATTCTCTTACCTCTGCCCCTTTTAACTTTGGCACCTATAACCGGAGAACCTTGAAAATCATCAGCATCTAAAGCAAAATCATGTTCCTCTGCAGATATCATTCTTGTTCTCTGCTTTTCAACAACCTTATCCATAGCATCAGGTGTACTAATCTCAGTGGCCTTGGATTTAGTAGCCTTAGTTGTTTCAGTAGCGAAATCCCACTCAGCCTCATCTTCAGTCTCTTCTGAGTCAACAGAGTCTTCATCAACAAGTAAAGTTTTCTTTCCTTTTGCCTTAGAAACCTTCTTTGTCTTTGTTTCTTTCTCAACTACCACTTGTTTACCTTTGCTTGATTTAGCACATTTGTTAATGACTTGACGTTTTCCTCTTTGCACCTTTATCAAGTGGACATAAAGGACTATCAGAATCTAAATCACTGTTAACATTCCTTATGCTATAATATAACCTTATGCTCTGAAACCAATCTGTCACACCTCGTCAAGGCGGAAACACGGGGATGCGACCATCGAAAGGTTTTCAAGCACAAGGTTCAAACAACACACATATTTATTAAAATAGTACCATCAAAGGATGGATATTGTCGTAAATTATTCAAAATGGCATTGTCTTAAAAGCAAAATAGTGTCTGGAATTCATGAATATGAAACTTAAACATCACAGGACTGACAAAACCCATGCTAATGAGGTACCACCAAGTGCTTGCTCAAACCCCTCTCCCAAATCTCCATGGCTCGTCATTTAGTTACCTGAAAAACATGCATAAAAGATTTGTCAACAATAATGTTGGTGAGTTCACAGGTTTGAATGTACTAAATGAAATACTTGTGTAATTCGTGTATGACCAATCATGAGCTAGCTAAGCAAATGATTACTGTACAAACCATGGGTCCCATAACCAAACCTCTTGATTGTATTTCCTCATGCATTGTACACTAAATACAATGTATATATAGTAGAATACTAACACTCCTTTGTATGTAACCGGTTAGAGCGACTAACCAAGAGTGGGGATGTCAACCCAATAGATCTATTAAAGTGTTCCATGGCTTTCGATAGCTAATGGTTACAGTAAATGTTGTACGAGGACTAGTGAGCTCATGAACCAAAATGTCTCATGTTCCACATGCCAGTCACGATAGAATTAACACTACCTTTGTAACTTGAACTAGAATTGTAGCATGTTTATCCCCCGAAAATGT
Organism: Ambrosia trifida; assembly: GCA_028751855.1. NCBI lineage: Eukaryota > Viridiplantae > Streptophyta > Magnoliopsida > Asterales > Asteraceae > Ambrosia > Ambrosia trifida. The sequence continues at coordinate 93,379,277 of CM054125.1, forward strand.
AAAAATAGTAAAATGGGGCCGTGAAACTCACCTGATAGAGGTATTCGTGGTCTAGTGAAGCTGCAATATGATGCAACTATCGTCCAAAGATTGCCCTAAGATTATTAGGGACATAGTAAGTTGTACATTCTTGTTTATTATGTAAATTCGACAGTCGTTATTGTGAACCATAGTTTTAACAAGTGTGGTTTATGTTTATTAATAGATTAACTCATGGAGTGGACCCATATGGGCCCCATATAAGGTCACGGGTCACGTATTGATGGTGGCCAATTGTATCACACATTGTGGCATCATGATCGATCATTTAGAGGACTAAACTTTGTTGATCTTGTTTTGACAGGGCACCCTTGACTCGTATCAAGGTGTGTTAGTGTGTGATTTGTGTTGATAGCCGGTTATATCCCTTGATTAGGAACCATTATCAAGGAACACAAGATAATAAGTTCTAATCATAAAATCGTTTTATAATTGATTAGTGTAGTAAGTTTTCTGATATCAAAACCTTTCTAGATTCTTGGCCGATTGCCTTAATCAATGATATTACCTTGATAAGTGATCGATCATAAGTATAGGTGAAACAATGCGTGCATTGTGCTTCTAAACTCTAACTTGTGTTTATCATGCTTATGTTAACCGATTGCTAGCACTATATGGACCGATTAACATGATCAAGATATCTATGTTTTGGGTTCACAATAGGACCGAAGGGTCTAGTTTCGAAGGAAGGAAGGTTTAGTTAACGTACCTAGTTGATTCAAGGTGAAACCGATTCTTTTGCTCCTCTTAGCGGCTTCGGTGGTGTTCCTGATGGAGCCGGGTATTATAGTGAGGGAGTAGGAGATGATTTTGAGAGATGTAGTGCAAGAAATGAAGTGGGTTATGAGGCTCTTTATATAGCCGAAGAATGAGGACAATGGATCACAAATTTGGCAAGTGGGTTAAGAGATGTGGTATGTTTAAAAGGTTAATCATGTATTGGTGTAAGATAGGTGTAAGTCATAAACAAACAAAAAGGGGAGGCTTGCATGCTTATGCATGAGCCGAAATGTGTGTTCCCACAAATGAGGGTGGTTTGACTTGGATTACCTTATTGTCATAGCTTTGTCTTGTTGCCAAAATGGTGCAAGTGATTACCTCAACCTCCTTCTAGATTGATTACACCATGCAAGGGGGTGAGTTGGAAATCGATTTCATCCTCGTTATCTTTGTATAGGATCGGCTATGGGTAGTCTAGGGTATTAGCTTGGATAGTGACACTTCCTTGTTCTAAGACTTGCCTCCAAGTGTTCTTGTGTTGTCACTATCGGCCGCAAAGTGTGAGTAGAGTAGGAATGTTTGTTTGTTTCTAGTTATGGAAGTTTAGTAGTCTTAGGTAGTTGAAGTGAGATAGTTTTTAACTAAATAGGTGTAATGTTGGAAGGTTTAAGATGATAGGGACTTGTCATGGAGTTGGAAATCGGCTAGGGTGTACAAGGGGATTTCTAAACTAAGCTGTGATCATGCTTGGGGATATGTAAAATCACAAGGTAGGTTACTACATTAGTATAACTCCTAGGCTTTGAAATGAACTTCTTGTTTTGCATGTGAAGCTTCGGCCGAGGACAAGAGATAGGGAAAAGGTGTCAAAGGTTGTAAGAGGAGACTTGTCATGTGTGTACTTGTGTAGGTAGTCGAATGTGTGTGTATAGGGTGATATATTTGAGGTGTCGTGTGTATATATGTACATGTGATCATGGTTTGTGGAGTTCCATGATAAATAGCTTGGTTATGATCCAAAACTTGTCCTATTTCATGAGTTAATCGATCTATATGCATGTTAATGATATTGTAATTGCACCTTGTGTCCATTAAATAGCCTCTAGTTACCCTTTGATATAGGAATATCGCCCGGGTTCATAATGGTAAGAGTCAATTAGGTTCTGTGCCTTTTGATGACGACATCAACATGTATTTTGTGTATCTTAACATAGTTACTTGTTACCATGTTCACGTGTGTTAAGAAGTTACCATAGGGGGGTATTGCCATCATAGGTTAACATATGATAATGTGTAAGACTCGTTCACACGTGTTAGGAGTAGGTTATCATGTGTTAGTGGGTGATAACCATATTAAATGTTTATTTGGTGATTGTCCAGGTGTTGTATTGACCAAACAAGTGTTCTTTGTTATGTTTCCTGAACAACTCATGCTTCACTAGACTAGGGGATATAGTGTATGCAAAATGTGTAAATATGCATATATAATGACAATAATGAATGAAATGCGTACGGATGTTAACCTGGTTCGTTGACTGTTGTCACATTCTCCCCTTGTTTTGGAATTTCATCCGCGAAATTGAGTTTTCCTACTAGTTTTAGTAGTCTTAGGGAAAAGAGCTGGGTACTTGCATCTCATTTGGTCTTCGCGTTCCCATGTAAATTCGGGACCACGCTTTGCATTCCATCTAACTTTCACAAGTTTAGTGCGGCTCCTTCTCAATTTCTGGACTTTCCAATTAGTCACCTCAATTGGCTCCTTGACAAAATGGAGCTGATCATCGATGTGAATTTCTTCGGGAGGAATGATCAAAGACTTGTCGGACAAACACTTCTTTAGATTGGATACGTGGAAAGTGTCATGAGCACTATCTAGCTCTTCTGGTAACTTGAGCTTGTATACCACGGGACCAACCTTAGAAAGTATTTCGAACGGACCAATGTATCGGGGATTAAGTTTTCCACGCTTGCCAAACCGTGGTACACCCTTCCAGGGTGAGACTTTCAAGAGTACCCTGTTGGCAACCTGAAAGCGTCAGATGCACACTAGTGTCTGACCCGCCACATAGGCACAGGTTACGTGCGCACGCGCCACGAAATCGCGCACCACGTAATCCCGTTCTACGTCACAAGTCCGCCACCCGCGTGCCATGCAGGACAAGACGCCACCTGTCTCTGACTTCCAGCGCCACGCGTATTGCTACGTCGGCGGACCAGTTCGTTCTCCGCATTTACGTCAGCAGAAGCCTTCGTTCTCCGCGTCTGCCTATCTAGCTGAACCACCTGTGCACCATCAAAAATACTAAGGCGGCTCTCAAGTGTGCGAAGTGTAAAGTGCGCCATCAAAGTGCCACATTGCGCCTCATCGCCCACGCCACGCGCACGCGCGCGTGCAAGTTAAAGGTTCGCGACTTCCATAGTGTGTGATTCCATGGAACACTTAGGATGGGGAGTCCTTCCTTATAAACAAATCCAAGATTCATCTCCCTTCCAATGTGGGACAAGTTCTCCTTGCCACTTTTCATTTCACATTCCCAACTAGTTGTTTCACTCCTCCACTTTTGAGCATCGATATCTAATTCATCTTAGCTCTATTTTGGACGCGGTTTGATTCGTTGCGGAGCTCTCACAACATAGAACGTAAACCCACTAAGAAATATATAAATAAACCTTAGTTTCGAATATATATATATATATATATATATATATATATTTGTCCAAAACTTAGGAAAAATCATTTTCCTAAAATTATGAAAATAACATTTTCACCTATTTTTCCAACAAAAACATGGCCCCAATTGAGTTTGCAATCTTGGTTGTGGTCGTTGCATTTCATCCAATTTTTCTTTTTCTTTTTCTTTTTTATTTCCTAATAGTGCCACAACCCAACAAAGTTTGCCAATAGAAATGATCTTAGTAGTGCCCCTTAAATATGGTGTGTTATGGTAGTATTTTAAAAATCTATTAAAAGTTGTTAGGATACCTTATTTGACAAAACCCACCACCATAACCGGCATCAAAAAAACTATCTTGCAACTAAAAATAAACAAGAAAAATTATAACCGGCATCATTAAGTCCCTTATTCGGACTTGCATGCGGGTAAACAAGTAATGTTATTTCTGCTATACATTAACTAACCGTTCTAACACGTGTGATGATGCTCTCACTCCTCAGTAAGATTATACCAGACATCATCAATATATATTTAAAACACCAAAAAAAAGGTGTGTTGAAATTTATTTGCTTGTCAAGTATGTTCTGAAGAGCTACCACAATTGTCAAAACAAAAAACAAAAATGTTGTACATATAAGCCGATACGTGTCCAATGTTGGTATTACATTACAAAAATGGGCCGTCTGAAATCAGGTTTGCCGCTTCGTAGATTCCCATGCCATTGTTTACAAGGATAAATAATAATCTATATCTATATCTATCTATATCTATCTATATATATATATATATATATATATATATATATATTGCAAAGGGATTAATCCTACATGTCATACTCTTATGCAATCTCTCCTTTAAGAGATGCCACATAAGATGTGATGTGACAACTTTAAACCAATTAAAAAAAAGAAATAAATATGATTTAACCTAATCTATTATAATCTTTAACATAATCTATTAAATACCTAATCTACTAAATCTAAATATTAAACCTATATTATTTTATCTCTCGTGTTTCCTCTCATAACTTTTAAACGTTAATATCTTTTATATACGATATTTTTTAAAGAAAAAAATTACACCAAATTAACGAGCATTTTTTTATCTTTACAACGAGTACCATAGTGCTATATAAAAATCGGAGAAAAAAATGACTATATTTTGTAACCCGACAGGTATTGTGTCGGGTTTGGGATTAGTTTAAAAAAAATCTGGGTTTGGGTCGGGTCTGGGATTAGGTGATACCCGACCTGATTACCCGAAACAACATACCCAAATACCCGAACTACATACCTGATCATATACCCATGAATTTTTTAACGCATCACATAACCCTTAGACAAATCCGTTCGATATTTCAATAATTAACTTTTTTTTCTTATTTCATATTAATTCTTTTTAGAATGATCGATTACAAACTTCCGAATTCATTTGTAATGACACTAGATTTATACCCGACGCAGAGATTCGTTTTTTTATATTTGAATATGATAACTTATGGCAGAGATTTGTTTAAAATAATAATAATAATAATAATAATAATATATTTTATTATTTATATTAGATATTTCAACCCGGGACGCTCCCGGGATAAAAACTAGTATATATATTACAAAGCTAATAATCCTACATGTCATATTCTTATGCAATCTCTCCTTTGAGAGATGCCACATAGGATGTGATGTGGCAACTCTAGACCAATTAAAAAAAAGAAATAAATATGGTTTAACCTAATCTATTAAATACCTAATCCACTAAATTTAAATATTAAACCTTTATTATTTTCTCTCATGTTTCCTCCCATAACTTTTAAACGTTGATATCTTTTATATACGAGATTTTTTAAAGAAAAAAATTACACCAAATTAACGAGCGTTTTATTATCTTTCCAACGAGTACCATAGTGCTATATAAAAATGGAGAAAAAAAACGACTATTTTTTGTAACCCGACATGTATTATGTCAGGTTTGGAATTAGTTTAAAAAAAAATTGTGGGTTTGGGTTGAGCCTGGGATTAGGTGATACCCGACCCAATTACCCGAAACCACATACCCAAATACCCGAACTATATACCCGATCATATACCTATGAATTTTTTAACGCGTCACATAACCCTTAGACTAATGCCTTCGATATTTCAATAAATAACTTTTTTTCCTTATTTCATGTTAGTTCTTTTTAGAATGATCGATTACAAACTTCCGAATTCATTTGACATTAATAAATATTTTGTAATGGCACTAGATTTATACCCCGGCACAGAGATTTGTTTTTTTATATATATATTTGAATATGATAACTTATGGCAGAAATTTGGTTAAAATAAATAATAATAATAATAATAATAATAATAATAATAATAATAATATATTGGCAAGTCATTAATTATGTTGTCATATTAGATATTTTATTATGTCATTAGATATTTCAATCCGGGACGCTCCCGGGATAAAAACTAGTCATTTAAATAAGGAAAAACCTTTCAAAAAAAATTTAAAATAAAGAAAAATTACAGAAATTGTCCTTTATGTTTACATCGTTTTGCAATGGTTATCCTTTAACTTTAAAATTGATAAAAATCGTCCTTTATGTTGTAAAATCTTGCTGGTCTTGTCTTTTAAGCCTAACCTGGTTAGTTTTTAACGTTAAGTTTGGTCACGTGGACCCACATGAGGGTAAAATAACAGTTATACCCTCATCTTCATCACCACCACAAATTACATTCTTCAATAACCAACCCCCTTCTCACACACACAACTTTTCTCTCTCTATCCCAGCTCCCTCTCTCTCTACCTTTTCTACACCACCACCGCCCCAACCTCCGGAAACCACGAGCACCACCACCATCTTCGCAACAACCACCAAAACCACCGGCAATAGCCTATCTTCCTTTGTTGGAGTTGGATTTGGGTCATGTGTCGGGTTTTTATAAGTTATTTTTGGGGGGTTTCAGATGAAGGTTGTTGTTGAGTATGGGTTGGGTTCGAATCTGAAACGGTGTGTGGGAGTGGGTGTTCAGATCTGAAACAAGCACCGCCACCATCTTCGCAACAACCACCAAAACCATTAGTTATTCTTTTTCAAAGTTATTACGAATTTCCTTTAACAAAGGAACAAAGTCAAAGACCCATATTTTGTCAATTAATACTTTGACATTGAAAATTACAAATGAAGGATGTTGGTGTTGCTGTTTGTGGTGGTGGTGGGGTTCCAGTGGCGGTTTCTTTGTGTTGTCGGTGGTGGTAGTTGTGTGGTACCTGTGGGGGTGGTTGTTTGGTGTCGACGACAGTGGTGGTTGTTTGGTGTCGGCAACAGTGATGGTTGGCAATGGTGGTGGCGGTGGTTTTTTTATTGCAGAGGTGATTATCTAGGTGGAGAGTTATAAAGGATGGGATGTGTGAGGGAGTTGTAAAATGACATAATTGTCCTCATGTGGGTCCACGTGACCAAACTTAACGTTAAAAACTAACCAGGTTAGGCCTAAAGGACGAGACCTGCAAGATTTTACAACATAAATGACAATTCTCATCAATTTTAAAGTTAAAGGACAACCGTTGCAAAACGATGTAAACATAAAGGACGATTTCTGTAATTTTTCCTTTAAATAATAAACTGAATATTTTTACGTGTATTAGTTTATGATTTTTATGATTTTCCACTTTTTTTTACTTGTTATGTTATTTTTGTAAGAATCACTAGACGCTAGTCGGCCAGTAAGGTACCGACTAGCGACTAATCGGGATTAGTAAGGGTTAATCGTGTTTAATCGGATTGGGATTTTATATGTAATTTTCAGTTTTATGCGTAACTTTTTATGTAGGTGTGTTTTAACCATTCCTTTACTCATATCTTTAAGTATATTACCGAAATTCATAGGTTTTGATTGAAATTTGAGCAAAATTTACAGTTTTTTTTGGCCGGAATTTGGTTAGAATCGCTAAACAGCCACCGACTAGCGATTAATCGGTGATTACTTGGTGAGCCTCCAACTAATGAATAATTAAAGGCTAGGCGCGATTTTTACAACCATGGTTACATATATATGGATATACATTAACCATTGCGTATTCTGACTGAATGCACATGTGGATCTACACCAAGTGCATGCATATAGTCGTATGCGCTCACTATTAAGATACTTATAAGATTCATGTGATTTTCAAAATAACATTTGTTACAAACACAAGCACACGTGTGACATGTGACACGTTCGTTTCAAAATCAGTAATATCTTCACGAACTTAGAATAGAGCTGGTAATTTAATACACAATAACACGACACGAACCTACAAGACCTTAACAGGTTTCGTGTTTGACCTTTAATAGTTCTTGTGTCTTTAACGGGTCGACACGATAAAGCCTTAACAGATTTCGTTTTTAAACAGGTTAGCATGTTAAGCAGCTGTTAAGACATGTTAATAATTTTATTTAAAAAAATTATATATAGGGTGGAGGTATACTTTATTGTATGTGGACTAAAGATGAAGGAACCCTAATTTGTAATTTTCAAATCACCGAGTAAAGACATATACACCGCTCAGTCATCCTCCCTCTTCCTTCTCAACTTTACCATCCCCGTCACCTATCCACCATCCCCATCCGTTGTCACCCATCACCCGTCCTCCTTCTCAACCGAAACTTTGTTTAGTCTCTCATTCATAGGTTTGTGGATACGATTTAAAGGTTATTTTTTCTAAAACAGATTCTTGTCTTATCTCGTCTTATCATATCTTATTGTGTTAACATGTTATAAACAGGTTCGTGTTTACTTGTTTCATGTTCGTGTCTGAAACGATACTTATAAGATTCATGTGATTTTCAAAATAACATTGTTAAAAAAACAAACACACATGTGACATGTGACACGTTCATTTCAAAATGAGTAATATGTTACAAACTTAGAAAAATAATGTGAGGGGGGTATATTCCTCTACCAAAACCAATTTATATATCTTTTTTAAAGTTGAGAAAGTGGCAAAGCACTACATGACATGCCACAAAGACATATTTGATTTGATTTGATTAAACATAGGACGGCAAATCTCTACCCTTAAAAGGCTAACAGAAATAACTAATTATGTGCAAAGAGATCCATCCTTGTAGTTGTACTTGTTAATCAATCACCACACAGGGAACAATAGGCAGGGAGAGCTTCAACCTTCCCCTTTTGTCTCCCCTTCCATCCTCTTCCCAAACTTGTTTCCCACTAAAACAAGAAAAAAAGATGGGCTGTGGGAAATCCAAACACGCCGTTGAAACCGCCACCACCGTCGTCAAATCAACAAACATTGATGGCACCAAACAAACGACCACTGCCACCGCCACCAAAACCGTCAAGGAGACAACCACAGGCTCGTCGTTGATACAAAAAGAAACCGAAACCAAGAGTTTGTGCGTTGAAGACACCAACAAAAAGCCTGTGGCAGACAGCAGCGTTGGTAAACCCGACGATGTGGTTCCCACATTGGCGGCAAATGTGGAGAAATCCGCAGCAGATGTTTTTAAAGAAGATGTGAAGGTTAAGGATTCTATCCCAACAGAAAATTTGGCCCCTATATTGCTGGAAAATGCTGGGAAAGCTGAAGAAGATGTGATAGGAGATGAGAAGGTTAACGGTTTAAGCCCAGTAGAAGCCAATGATGTAAGCAATGTGGTCCCCACGTCGAGCATAGACGACGTGGTCACCACAGAAGATGAAGAGAAGAGAGAATCCACCCTAGAATCTGACAACGAAGAAGCGAAAACTGAAAATGTGGTTCCTATAGAAGAGGACAAAATGAAGGAATCCTACCTAATAAAGGATAACATTAGCAAAGCAGAATTCTTGACTCCCACGCTAAGCGAAGACGTTGTAGGTCCCTTTGGAACCGTAAAGGGCGATGAGGAGGTTAATGATTCTGAGGAAGAAACCATAATAACGGAAACTTCTGATGAAAGACCTATGACAACCATTGACGGTCCTTCAAACCCCAAGGACGACAACCTCATAGTCGAGGAACTTCTTGTTGCGCAAGCCTCAGAATCGATAAAAGTGGAAGCAAATAAAGGTATGAGATCCACAAATAAACATGTTAATAAAACTAGAGATGTTAAAAGAATTCTTCAGATATAGATTGTTTTTGGATTTTGAGTACAAAAAATATATAAGTTTCTGATCATCTGTATTGATGTATGTTGAAGAAGACGAAGTAGACATTAAGGCAAAGATCTCAACTGCAACAGAAACAGAGAATGTTAACACAGCCAATGGGGTACTACATATATTCTTACATTAATATTAATATTTTCTTAAGCATACTGTCTATTACTTTTACCTATTAGTAACCATCTTACTTCCACAAATCGAAATGATCATATGTTAAACGCATAAAAAATGTTTTGGCAACACTAAAGGTGGCAAAACGAACGGGTCAGACAGATTAGCTATGGGATCAAATTGTATTTGAGCCAAAAGAGTCGGGTTGGGTTAACTATCTTCTTCCACAAATCAAAATGATCATATAATAACACATAAAGAACATTTTAGAAGCTCGACATATTGCAAACGTACAGGTTCAGACAGAGTAGCGCATAAAGAAGATTTAAGCAACATTAAAGGTGGCAAACAAACAGGTCAGGCATATTAGCAATGACAAAAAAAAAACCATATTTGGGCCAAAATGATCCAGGTCGAATTGGGTTAAGCTGACTGCACCTTTTTATCTGTCATTTTCAATTTATTAATAATAAGCATATGAAAAATGATTATAAAGGCTATGCTACTATAATTCTAAATATATATATATTTTTGTTAATACTTTAATTTTCTTCAAATATCATCACTAGCTCACGGTTTCTTTTGGCTCAATTTCAGGCAAATGTTACAGTAACACAAGAGAAAGAACCATAGAGAATATCGATGGTGTAAAATCCTAAGTAGAAGACAAGGAATGAATATGACTCGGCCATTGATATCGTTGTGGTTTAATCTTTGGTAACTTGCTATGTTTTTTTGATTGTATACTTTGTGAACATACCTAGAAGGTTACAATGTATGGCATTTTGAAGTTTCCTAGAATCCTGTCAATTTTTATCTTTATGTTTGCCCTGTTGTTTTGAATCAACACAATGTCCGATTTTCATATAGTAAGGTGACACCTTAGGTGAAGCGCACGTTTATCATGAGGATAGATATACCAATGTAAGGAATAGCCGACCTCAAAGACCAACAACACATTGCAGAATCTTTTTCTGTAACCACGAGACCCCATTACAACAGATGCAATAAATTTGTTTATACAGAATGTAAAAAAAAGCAGCATTTCACATTATAGTGCTACAGGGCAGGATAATTACATAAATTTAGAGGGCTAAGCCACATAAGGGGCAAAACCTGAAATCGCAGGGAAATCCTAGTTCAGTATGTTTTACGTAAAGAAACTATAGTTTTTAAATTTTATTTAACATTCTCACCAAAAATACCGAAATGATCATACTAACACATAGAGAAGATTTTAGCAGCACTAAAGGTGGCAAACAGACGGGTCAGACAGATATATTAGCTATGGGATCGAAACATATTACTATATTAGGTTAAACCATCTTACTTACTTCAACACTAGATGTGGCAAACTAACGGGTCAGACAGATTATCTATGGGACGAAAACATATTTGGGCCAAAATGACTAGTGTCGGATTGGGTTTACTTGACAACACCATTGTATTCATTTTTTGGAATTTACTAATAGTAATCGTAATATGATTATAAAACCTACACTACTACATTATCATATATTTTTTACAAGAATTCAATTTTATTTTTTTTTAACAAATATCATCACTAGGTAAAGCCTGAGTAGAGGTGACGATTTTTATTTATTTTTTGTTCATTTTAAGGAAAAAGCTGCAGAAACAAAAGAGAAAGAACCATATGAAATATGAAGGATGATATTGTCAACCCTTAGACAATAAGGCATGAATATAACTCGGCCATTGATATGGTTGTGGTTTAATCGTTAGGTAACTCACTATATGTTTTGATCGTATTCTTTGTTAACATAACCAGAACATTACAATGTATGGCATTTTGATTCCAAGAACTGAACAATTTATATCTTTCCATTGCCTCATTTGTTTGAAATGAAAACAATGCCCGATTAAAAGCAAATCACACGCTTATCCTGCATGAGATAAGCTTAAACATAAGTATTAACGAACAATCAACACAAACACGTTCTAGACGCCTTTTTTTTTAGTAACCATGATAACCCAACTAAAATCACAGCAGGTAGCACTCGAGAGATTATGGTAGGAAACTAATGTAAGCAAGATTCAAACATGAGACCTTCGATAGAGGAGAGGGGAGGGGAATGAAGCGCGTACAACTCAAGAACAAGTATAATGCATTTAATATTAGTTGGTAACTCGTAATCTAGTATATCACAAGTAAGATCTATATGTGGTCTATGTTCAATAGAGGGCTATGTTAAACCCAGACTCGATCTAGTTCTTCAAGACTTCAACTACACGAATCGATTATATGAGGAAACTATAATCGATCAACCTAATGATTAACAACGATGTAAATAGGCATATTCTAAAAGCAAAAATCCAAACCATAAATCTAAACGATTACAAACAAGACCGATCTAATCTAAGCGATGTTTAAACAAGATCTACCAGCTGTTGACACACCATTCGTGTAGAAACAGCCTATATTGTGGAACTAACTAGAAAACAGACAGTAATTACAAGTTCAAAATTAGGGCAAACTAAATGCATTCAGCTTACAAAATCACCATTTAAGAACACTTATTTATATTCAAAACTATCATCAATTCATCACTCTAATTTGGGTTAAACTATAAAATATAGTTGATTACAGTATAATTTATATGAATTCAGAGAGCAGAGCCACAAAATGGGCAAAACTTGAAATCAGAATCCACCGCTCTATCACAGAACTGACACCGGAAACTTTCCGATGGTCTGAAGTCGGAAGAAAGCGAGGGCGGATAAAAGAGGCCGCAATTGTCACAGTGCATGAGCTGGTCTTTTGTCGGCCAACGCCAGACAGGTACGAAGAAGAGTTTGAGAACTTTGTTGGTGTCGACGAGGTCTGCCGGTGAGCGGCAGTTGATGCAGCGTCCGGCTTCTTGCTTCAGGACTTGACGGACCTCTTGAGTCACTCCTCCCACAAAGAAGAAGAACATGGTTGTTGTGTTGTGTTGTGTGTTTGGTTGATTAGTGATGTGGTTATGGTTAGGGTTTATAAGGTGAATGGTGAGTGGAGGCTTCGTGATGGTTCTACAAAAAGCAGGGAATCCCTGGTTCTTGTTCGTCAAAGAAACTATGCTTAATTGTCTATTAAGTTACTAGAGTCGGTGTTACGCGATGTAGCGAGGAACACCGAAATTTTTAAGGGTGTATATGGTTCGGTTTGATACGTTTTGGTTATCAGTCTCAACCACAACTAAAACCGAGTTATCAGTAAATCAACCTTACTAACTAATCGGTTAGTTGGTTCAGTTTATTTGGTTAGATTGTCGATTTTAAGTTCCGTTAACCTAGTTTTGGTTAGTAAATACAACTAAACTTTGGCTATAATTTTGATTATAGGTACATGAAATAATTGTAAAAAACCTAAATAAATATGTATACATGAATGGTTCGGTTTCAGTCTAGTTAATTTTGGTTAACTATGGATACAAAAACAGATAACCGATTTTAAGTTAATTCGGTTTTTGGTTCATTCAGTTTTTGATTGATTTCTGTCTGGTTTCATCTTTTTTGTTCAGTTTTGGTTAGCGGTCTAGTTATTACTCACTCCTATAAATTTTTTATATATTTTTAATCATGAAATACATTAATTTTTTAAAATTAAAAAAAAATAGCAATACTAAACTCAAATTAAAGAGAATAAAATGGTTTTTTTACGATGTATAATAAAAAAAAAGTATTAACATATGAAAATTTTTAGTCGTTTAAAAATTGTGGGGTAGTTGACTTAAAATAAGAGAAAAGTGTAACTATTGTTTAAATTAACAAAAATTGATTAAAGAAGTAAAGTTTAAGTAATATGAGATGATTAAAGTATAATTAGTGTCACAAAGATGATATGATAACCGAAACTGAAAGAACATTTATTCAACAAAAGAATCACAAATAACAAGATCTAAATAGAACAAATCTCTCACAATACAAAGTGTCACACCCTAGTGTTTCGACATCCCGGGTGTGTGACTCGAATTGGTTGGTACCTGTTTTGATAAATAATATGTAGCGGAATACGTGTAGATTTTTCATTTTCACAAAATTACTCGTACTTTATTAACAAGGGATTTAAACACCCTTTTTTTACATAAATAATTACACATTTCGATATTCCAAAAACTACTGTTTAAACACAGTTTACACATTCGTACGAGCCACAAGGTCTTCCTGGTGCCTAGGTAATCAACCTCCTTTTCAGCACTATACTTGGTTAGTTTATTCATTCGAGATTATCTGTAACAATGGTTTAAGAAAAAAAATACGTCAGCACAAAATTGGTGAATAACATTTAACAGACCTCAATTTCAAATCAGTTGTAAGTCCCGAATTAACAATGATATCAAGTAATATAATCAGTAGGCGGAATCTAGTGATTATATGATTCAAGAACACAATAAACGATTGATTAACAACCTCAATAGCATACGATCTCTAAAGGATTCGTCTGATACTAGAGAGTGTTTTATTATTAAAATGAAAACCGCTCACATAACAAATGACTAGAACATTACATTATATAGGTCATGCACTAGGTTTGGCCCACATGGCCTAGCCCAAGCCCAACTAAGAACCAATGTGTTCTCGACCCAAACACCTTAAATAACTAAGAACCCAAGTGTTCTCGGTCCTAAATAGTAAAACACAAATATAGATCACTAATATTTATTTGATAGCGTCAGTCTCACTATTATAGACCCAACAATCTCCTCCTATACTGATGCTATCAAATGATCTTCATTATTTGAATGTAGCATTGTGATCTCCCCTATATTTTTGCTAGAGTGTAGGTGCTGTTTTGTTGAAGGTCTTCTTTTTTGTACTCTCGAACTCAGGCCTTTTCTTCTTCTTTGGGAGTAAGATCCACACTTGGATCATTATCAGCATTTGCTTGAACTCTAGCTAAAATGTGAGAGGAGGATTCTCATAACTCTTTTTCTTTTCAGTCTTTTTCTTTCAAGCAGCTTCGCACGTACTTCTTCATTTGTACTTTCATTATCAGAACATGCATTACATCAAGTTCTTCTGAGTCAGGTACATATTCTCATCGTGGTGCTTCATGCTTGTCAGCAACTGGAAATCATTCTTCTTCAACCCCTGTTTCTTGATTCAAATCGAATTCTACATATTCTCAGAACTTTGTAAGCAAACGTTTAAATATAACAGATCCAGTATCATGAACACCTAGTACTTCTAGTACTTTCACACGAAATTTTCAAAAATTTACATTTCTTTCACTATGAATGATTGGTCAAATCTTCAAGAATGGTTGATTTTATAAAACTAAAATAAAAATAAACTCAAAAGCAAAACAATAAGATCAAAATAAATGAAAAAGAAATTAAAATAAACTACACATTTTTTTGGGAGGGGGGATTGAATCACTGTGATTTAGACTTAGGGACACTTATCAACACGGATCTACTCCAGTCGGTCCGGGCAATTGCCAGTATATTTTTCCACTTAAACTTATTGCCTTAGACCTTCTTATTTGACTTTCTGTGATTAATTTATCATGTTTTTGGTGTATTAATTATGGACACTCAAGAAAGTCACAATCAAATCCTAGAATTATATGCGGTACACTCTATCATGCAAGCAGATTCCCTACCACATATTTTCACGGTGTCTGTTCTAGAATTCTGAAACCTTAACTGGGACTTGGTTGAGAAGAGAAAAGAATAGATCATTAAGAAATAGAATGGTATAATATACAAATCAATTAGATTCCTCAAATGATATAGGTTTTGGTGTTTTGGGCTCTAGAGGGCCTCTTTTGATGTGCTCATTGGCATCTTTTTAGGCTCATTGACCTCTTTTGGTGTTTTTGATTTACAGTGCGACAATGTACAACTAGGTCAGCATATATCTGGATGGAGCAGAAACTGACATTGCCTAGCATCCCCGGGTCTTTGCTTACACAAAACAAAGGAGATACACGAGTTTTTCACAAAAGGTTTCAGACCTAGAACACATTATGTATCGGGACGTCACACAAGCATTCAAATAAAAAATGTACCAATTCCAAGTGACGTTCCCTACTGAGGCCACATGTTATCTTTAAGTGTGTCACTAGATCAGCCAATTTTCCAGTCATAAGCACAAGCCTACCAACACATCACCCTAGAGCCTAACCGTTTCAATACTGGTCTTACGTGTGTCATCCTTTTTCACAAGTGATACAACAAAAACACCTTTTGTAGTTTTCTTTTTTCACGTGTTTTTTCATTTTTCTCATTTTCTCTCCTATTTCCCCCTAAATTTTGTACATAAATAAAATAAAACACTATTTTTGTATTTTCCTTGAATATCTCCCTTCTCCCCCTAAATTTTGTGCATAAATAAAGGGAAAAGACAAATTTATGTATAAAATTTACCTAAAAATAAGAAAATCTTTTTGTTCTTTTCTATAACCATTCTCAAATAACGACCAATCAATCTTTTTCAAAGTTTGTGCATCAAATTTAAATGTACCTGCCATGCTGACCTTACCTCCCTATCTCCTTTGAAGGGAACATACCCTGTGTTAAAAGATGTAAAGGTATGTAACAGAGAGATGTCACCTAACATATGCATGGAACAACCACTACCAACACACCAGTGGTTATTGATAATCCTCCTTGGCTGCCCCTGATGAATAAGGAGATTAGTTAAACATTGGTTCCCTGGCCATCGCGGTCCTGGGCACTCCTGAAGCATCTATGTAAGACACTTCCCTCAAGCACATGTCCTTATTCTCATTTGGATCAGTTGCTGCTGCCGCCTTTGCTTTCCAAACTTGCTTAGGCTTAAGAACCGGTTTTGCTACTTTCGAAGTAGCAGCTTTCGGTTTCTTAGATGGTTTAGATTTATGTGGTTGAACAACCTTCTGTTTGCTCTTGGCAGTATTCCAGTCTCCATCAGACGGTTTGACTTTAGGATTCGCATTCTTCCTTTTTTTTTTTGATTCAAGAAACAAACATTATATGATTGAATGATAATACTCAACTAGCATACGATTTCAAGGACGTTTCCTACACATTTTAATTGGTATCAGAGCCATTGAAGCTTATTCAAGGCTCGGTTTTGATATCAAGGGATTCAAGAGGGTATTTGGATTGAAAGAATTATTTTTTTGTTATCGGCCAAATTTTAATGAATTTTTTTTGGGGCCGATTTGTTAGTAGTTTGAAGTCATTGTGATATATTATTATTATTTTTAAAAAAAAAATGCTTTTCTCATTATGCAAATCAAAGACTGTTTTGTCATCTTTCGGTTTGTTTGTCATCTTGAGAATCATTTGTGACCTCGAGATTAAATATCATTGAGTGATTTTTTTCCGAAAAGCTTTTGTTCAAGAAGCCTTTGTTTTAATTGATTTCCGGAAGAAAAAAAAATTCATGATGAATTTTTTGTTTGTTTCTTTTAAAAATTGAGTTTGATCTTGTTTTGAGAAGTTGGAAAAATGTTTATTAAAATTTTGGAGTGGTTAGTTGATGAGGAATTGAGATAGATTTTTGTTAATTTTTGAAAAGATTTCCTATACTAAAATTTCGGATAAAGACTTTATCAACAAGTATCTTTCAAAAATTTGATTTTTGAATTGTGGTTTACGGATACATATTATCTAATCTTTTGATCTAGTCTTAGCAGGTTCTCAAATATTTTTTGTTCTCAGATTACTTGTTCTAGGTTTGGTTCTCGGATTAGCTCTCAAATTCTATCATGTTATCGAATTTCTAGTTCTCAAAATTTGGTTCTCGACTTGTGAAGTGTGTTCTCGAACTTGTCTTGTTCTCGATGTTGGTCAGGGTTCTCGGATATCAATCCTAGTTCTCAAAAATATCTTGTGTTCTCAAAATTTGTTCTCGGAAATCTAAACGTTGTCATAGGATCTAGTTTCAAATAGGAGTTCTCGGATTGGTTTCGTAGTTCTTAAAGTTTTAGGTTCTCAAATCTAAATACTTACTCTCGAAGTGACTTGTTTCTTGGGTTCTCTGGTTCTCGTGTTAGTTCTCAGATTCAATCATTGTTTCAAGAATCTTATTCTCAAGTTTTCTAAAGTTTTCGGATTGTTGATTAGTTCTCGAGATTAGTTTTCAGAAAATAACTTGGTTCTCGGAGTTGTTTCATAGAACTTAGTTTTCAAAAAATAGCATTATCATTTTAAAACACGGTATCACTTGTTGGTTTTGTTTTGATGTGAACAGGTTTACAGAGTACGTGCAATGGATCAACAAAGTCAACTCGCTGCAAATGCTAAACAAATGGAACTGGACAACGTGATTGGGACTAGCACTCGGGTTCCCAGACTCATGGAAGGGGATTCATTCTCATAATGGAAATTCGGGTTCATTCAACACGTTAAGGGGAAGGAGCCAAAACTGTGGAGAGCCATTTTGAGAGGACCAGTTCAGATCACTTATGTGACTGATGAAGCAAAGGGAACTACTGAAGTCAAGCCAGAATCAGCATGAAATGAAGAAGACTATGCAAAAGCTGATGTGGACGCACGAGCACTTTCTATTCTGACTCAAGGGTTGTCTCCTGAGATTGCCATTGGTTATCGTGATTACACTAATGCCAAAGAACTGTGGGAAGCATTGATTCAAGCCTATGAAGGGAATGATGACATCAAGGAAAGCAGAAAGGACATGTTGCGTCAGAAATTCAACTTGTTCAACTATGTTTTGAATGAAACACTTAAGAATCAGATTTCTAGATTCATAGCATTAAACACTCAGATGGGGGCAAATGACATTTTTCTAGGAAATTCTGAAGTCAACAAGAAACTA
Source organism: Ambrosia trifida (assembly GCA_028751855.1). Classification (NCBI taxonomy): domain Eukaryota; kingdom Viridiplantae; phylum Streptophyta; class Magnoliopsida; order Asterales; family Asteraceae; genus Ambrosia; species Ambrosia trifida. The sequence continues at coordinate 93,397,737 of CM054125.1, forward strand.
CTGAATGCTCTCCCAAGAAACTAGGACATGAATGTGGCCTTAATCAAAAGGACCAAAGACTTGAGCAGAATGCCACTACAAGAGTTAATTGTAACCATCAGGTCATGTGAAATGGATGATCAGCATAGAGCTTTAAATCACTCAAGTAGCTACAGTGTGGCTGGATCAAGTATCTCTAACACTGCCTTGATATCTCAATCAGTATCTCAGGTTCCGGCTTATCCACCATCATCAGCTTATCAGAATGCAGGTTCAACCGGTTCAAACACTCAAGCTGCTTCAAGTTCTATTGCTCCCAAACCTCAAGATCAGAAGATTGTTGTACAAGCTGCTCAAATTTCAAAAGAAACTCAGGAGAACATAGCTTTGATTGCTGGATTCATGAATTGTTATAAAGCATATCAGCATGGAACATTGGTGCCACCTAGTGTTATTACATCTGAATTCGAGTAGATTCATCCTGAAGACATAGAAGAGTTGGATATTACTTGGCAAATGGCAATGGCAGTGTTCAGAGCTAAAAAATTCATTAAAAGGACTGGAAGAAACAGGTGGGACAACATGGAGGACAAAAGTGTAGGATTCAATAAAGCACAGATGAGATGCTACTATTGTCACAAGCCTGGACACTTTGCTCGAGAATGCAAGGAGCCTAAAGTGGAAAATGAAAGCAGTGAAAGAAGTGTGGTTGTTACTGGGGGACAGAGTTCATCAGTTGCTAGTGTTAACTCAAGCAAAGCATTGGTAGCTCAGCAGGGAGGAGATTTTGATTGGAGTGATCAGATAAGTGCTTTGAATATCTCTGAAGTGGTGAATAATGTTGCTATGTTGGCTCAATCTGGAGAAGACTTAAAGATGACAACTAAGGAAGCTATGGAAGCATGCAAAGTAACAACTGATGATCTTCATGCATGCATGGCGTGCATCAATCAAAATCCAATTCCAGCTTCACCTGAGGTATTTTCTAATTTATGTTCAAATGCTTGCGCAGAAAAAGCTAGGCATTACATAGATTATAATTCTCAGTTGGTTAGAGAAAATGATGAGCTTAAAGGAAAGATATCATGTTTGAATAGTCGAACCGCGGCTTATAAACTTAGGTTAGAAGCCTTAGAAAAGGATGCAATTCAATATGATAATGACCTAAGCAATAAGTCTTGTCTTGTCCTACACCAAAAGAAAGTTATAGATGAACTTAGTGCTGAACTAGAGTCTTTAAAATCAAAATTCGAAAATGCTAATTTTCACTTTAGAAAATTTGACTGTTCTAGTGAGCGCGTTGAGAAAATGATAAGTTCAAAACTTAAGTACAGAGAGATCAACGGAGCTGGTATAGGTTTTGTGGAAATTGCACCTCCTTACAACCACAATTATACAGGACTTCCTCTCACAAATGAGGAAATAGAAAATGAGGGAAACATGGTGTATGGAAAAAGAATTGAGGTAGAACCAGTTAAGTCTGTGCCAATAAAAATCTCTGCACCAGAAGGACACATGAAACAACCTAAGTATGATGTCTCACTTAGAAATGTTCCCACTACTAAGTTTGTTGAATCTGAAAGCAATGAAATGAGAAGTCATGAAAAATCTAAAATTAACAGCACTGAAAATGTGAGTGAGGATACATCTTCAATTAAATCTAATTGTTCAATAGGATCAATTGAATTGATGTTGTTTAAATGTATTGCAAGATCTACTAACTCAAGCCGTTGTTCCAACTCATCTGGTGGGTCAGAAACTTCAGATGAATCTGACTCAAAGAACACAGTTGAATCATTAATCGTTGGAACAGACTCAGTAACAGAAGTTAATGCTAATTTTAACTGTGTGAACAATTCTAATGCTTCTTCTTCCTGTGTAGAAGAAATTTTAGTTGAAGATTGGACTGAAGCTGATGAAGATCGTTTTTCTGATGATTTGAATAATACTTCTTTAAAAGACAATTTAAATGTTTTTGCTAAGTCAAACTTTTGTGTGAGCTCTGTTGTTAAGAGCATTGAACCTTGTGTTTCTGATTGCATGAAAACTTCTTTATATCCTGTTAAGAAAACTGTTTTATCTCCTAATGCTTGTCCTTATGAGAAAAAGAACTTTGCTGCAAAAACTACAGGTGACAAATACATGCCACCAAAACATGCATATCAAGATGTTTTAGCTAACTCAAACAAAAATTCAAAATCTGAAACTTCAAAATATGCAAAATTTGCTAATTGTTGTAAATAGGGAAGTGTTAAAACAGGGAAGAAAACCTACCAATTAGTAGCACAAGGGATGTCAAGCTCACACAGATCAGCTTGTGTTGACAGATTCCAGGATACCCACTACTTCAAAAGACAAACATGTTACAGTTGTGCGATACCTGGTCATATAGCAAGAAACTGTGTCCATACAAACAAGGGACAAAATCATCAGAAACATCAGAGAGCTATGCCTAGGAGTTTCACTAATGATAATTCAGGCTCAAAATTTTTTAATAATGCTCAAAATGTAAAATCCAAGGCAAAGTCCTCTGATGGAGACTGGATTCGAGATAAGAAACTTCGAAATGTATTTCAAATAAATCATCACAAGTTTCAATCAAAATCACAAATTCGACATGATTCTCAGTCTACAAAAAGAAAATGTTTAAATTGGAAACCAAAACAAAGACTGAATCCAAGTCACATCCTTCATCATGCTCAACCATTAATGTTGAAATTGTATTCACTTTTGCTAACAATAAGAAACCCAGTTCTTCTAAGGCCTGGGTTCCTAAATCTAATTGATCCTGCAACATGTGTAGGAACGGCTATGGAGGAATATCATCAGACTTTGGTATGTTGATAGTGGTTGTTCCAGACACATGACAGGAGAGTTATCCCAATTGACCAACATATAGAATTTCGATGGTGGATCTGTCTCCTTTGCAGGAGGTGAGTCGGGTAAGATTACCCAGAAAGGTACTGTTACAAATGGTGCCTTAAGTTTTATAGACGTTAACTATGTTTCTGAATTACAACATAGTTTACTCAGCGTATCTCAAATTTGTGACAATGGTTTTTCAACTCACTTTACAAATAAAGGTTGTTTTGTTCTAAAGCCAGGTATTGTTATACCTAAAGACTGGATTTTGTTAAAATCTGAATGAAGGGGTAATGCTTATGTCATTGATATGAATAAGAAACCATCTGAAGAGTTACTGTGTCTTTTCTCTAAAACCACTGAACATGATGCTATGTTATGGCATCATCGTCTTGGTCACTGTAACATGAACAATTTAAATCATATTGCTAAGGTTGGTTTAGTCCGTGATTTACCTGTGAAAGATTTCATCACCATTGAAAAATGTGTTTCTTGTGCACGAGGAAAACAACACAGAAAGCCTCATTTCTCAAAAACAATAAACTCCATTAACACAATTTTGCAACTGTTACTCATGGATCTCTTTGGTCCTGTGAATGTTCTCAGTATTTCCAGAAAATCATATTGCTTGGTTATTACTGATGACTTTTCACACTTCACTTGGGTATTTTTCTTATCTAACAAAAGTGAGACTGCAGAATTGCTTAAAAGGTTTATTGTTCTTATCGAAAATCAAACGAACAAGAAAGTGAAAGGGATTCGAAGTGACAATGGAACTGAATTTAAGAATTCAGTCATGGATCTTTTCTGTGATGAAAAAGGGATTGATAGACAGTACAGTGCCTCTCAAACTCCACAACAAAATGGAGTTGCTAAAGAAGAAATCAAACACTAATTGAGGCTGCATGTACAATGATAGTTGATTCCCAGTTACCAACATTTTTCTGGGGCTGAAGCCGTGAATACCGCATGTTACGTCCAAAATCGGATGTTGCTCAACGAAGCTCAGGTGAAAACTCCATACGAGATTCTATATGGAGAACGGCCTACAGTAAAACATTTCAGAACCTTTGGTTGTCCTTGCACTCTATTACATCAAGAGTCTACTTCCAAGTTTGATGCCAAGGGAGATGAATGCTATTTTGTTGGGTATGCCAAGAAGACAGCTTACAGAGTTTACAGAAAGAATACCAAAGAAGTCATCGAATCATATGATGTGGAGTTGCTCGAAGAAAATCCAACTGATGCAGGCCAAGAACCAAACTGGGTCTACGATTATGCTACTTTGTTCAAATCTTTTAATATGTTTTCTGATTGTGCAGATCAATTGTCACAAGATCCCCTGATATCCAGTTCATCTTCAATCTCTACACAGGTGGCAGTATCTCCAATAATTGTTGATGAAGAAATACTACCATCTCAGAGTTCCAACCCGATCACCCTAGTCACAGCTTCAGATGATACCACACATGTGTTGTCAAATTCCATTGCTAATAATCATACTCAACCATCAGATGCAGGAGTATCTACTCCAGATCTGCTTGGATCATCTCTTCAAGATCCGATTCCTGAAGAAAGTATTGTCACTCCAACTACTGTTCCCGATGGCACAGCACAAGAGATTGTGAATGAAGCTGTAGATCCCAAGATTACTGCTAATGAAAACCAGGAAAATCTGATGAATTTATCCCCTGCCACGATCGTTCCCGATACTCCTGTACCAGCACCGGTTCAAAGAAACCATCATGTTGACCAAGTAATTGGACCTATCAATTCAGGAATTATGATAAGAAGTCGAACAGGTGATATTAACAGATGCTTGTATTCATGCATTATTTCTTAAATTGAGCCGAAGCACATTACGATGGCTTTAAGTGAATCAAGTTGGGTGGATGCAATTCAAGAGGAGTTAAACCAGTTCACAAAAATAAAAGTCTAGGAGCTGGTAGAACTTCCTCCAGGAAAGAAAGCACTAGGTACAAGATGGGTATTTAAAAACAAAAAGTAGATACACGAGTTTTTCAGAAAAGGTTTCAGCCATAAGTAATTTTAAAGTCGTTTGCACATATAAGTAAACTACACATTTAGCGAGCGTTACGCCTCGTGGTACTACCGTGTTTCATACTACGGATTAGTACAACCTACCGTGCTTTACAGGCCTGGTTTATGGTTTTGCGACATGTACCCATTTAATCAAATACGAATACACTCACGTGTTCCAAATGCTTCAATAACATACTATACTTGCTCAACATATTTAATATAAACTCATGCCATTTTTCATAATAAAACCATTTCAAAAGTTTGTAAAAGAGTTAAACGTATTCACCTTGACTTTTTAATGCCTTGCTCTAGTCCTTGATAACCAAATGATTCCTTGTATCAAAAACCTATTTTATAGATAATGTTTATATACCAAAATAAAATATGAACGTGAATATCAAAAAATAAACTTAAAATTTTGTAAATATCCTTATACAATTGTCTTCGTTCATATGCCTAGAACTCCATGTATTTTAATAAGGAGAAGAAAAAATAAAAAAAATAAATAATCTTTACTTTCTGTCGTGTGTTGGCATATAAACAAAAATGACATTATTATAATTGGTTTTATGGCACTGTATGAATTTTTTTTTTAAAAAAGAATGTACCTGTTAAAGTGATTGAGCTACTTTCTGACCTCTTTTACTATCTTTGTTATTAGTATTTAGTAAAGGTACGGACCAAGCTTCCATTTTGTCTATATATACTAGTCGCAATCAGAGCATTCACCTACTTGGCTATGTGGACAGATGTAAAAGATAACTATGACACTCCCATCCTTATCCTTACTATTATATTATTATTTATTTGATATTATTATTGTTATTATTATACCAATGGGGTAGTGGTCCATTGGCAAAGGCAAAGCCTTTAAAATACTTAGCATGTGGGAGGTCTTGGGTTCAAGTCCCAAAGATCATAGGATTAAAAAGAAATTATCTTAAAAAATTTATTATTATTATATAAATACAATTATTTATTAAAATACACACGTTGTTACCTTCTCCCCACCTTTATTTAAATCTTGTCCTTGAGATTTGGTTGGAATAGATGGGAGTATGTCTTTTTCATCTCGGATTCTAGTTCCCAAGTGTAATTTGGTCCTCTTCTAAAATCCCACTTGACTTTGACCAACTTTGGTGTCAATAGACACAGCTTTCACCACTCCTTTAAGAATTTGATCTCTAAGAAAATAAAGATCTAATTCAAAATGTTTGGTTTTATCATAAAAAACTGGATTTGCACCAATTGACATTGCTACATTATTATCATAGTATGCATCAATTGATGTTTTGACAAAAACACTAAGTTCCTCCAACAATTTTTTAATCCACATGACTTCACAAGTAACAGCACACATAGCTTGGTATTCAGCTTCAGCTGATGACCGAAATACAATAGACTGTTTTTTACTCTTCCATGACACTAACTTATTACCCAGGAAGACATAAAAGCCAGTAACTAATTTTCTAGTAGATGTGCACTTTCCCCAGCCAGAATCAGAGAAGGCTCTAAGTCCAAACTGATCACCATTTCTTAACTTAATCCCTTTTCCAGGAGAAAGTTTTAAGTATCTAAGTAACTTAAAAGCTACTTTTAGATGACCGTTTAAAGGACTATACATGTATTGACTTAAAAAGTGCACATTATAAGAAATAGCAGGTCGTGTGTAAGAAAGATAAATTAATTTCCCAATAAGTTGTTGATAACCTGTTATGTTTTCCACAAGTAAGGATTCATTGGCTATTAGAGATGTAACCACATAACCACATGATTCTGTTCTATTGGAACATTTACATGTTTACAAGCTAATAATTCATACTCAGCCAACAAATTGGTACAGTATTTTATTTGGGATAAAACAAGACCATCATTTTCTTTAATGACTTCTATTCCCAGAAAATACTGTAGTTTTCCTAAGTCTTTAATTATGAACTTAGATTTAAGACATCTTTTTATGTTTTCAATTTCAGTAATTGAGTTACCAGTAACAATAATATCATCCACATAGACAAGAAGAATAACACAAACGGAATTAGAACACTTAAAAAACATTGAATGATCACATTTGCTTCTATGAAATCCAAATTCAAGCAACACATTCACCAATTTTTCGTTCCACGATCTAGGTGCTTGTTTTAAGCCATAAAGAGACTTTTTAAGTTTACACACTTTGTTATCTTCTTTGTTACTGTAACCCTCAGGAAGTTTCATATACACTTCCTCATTTAACTCTCCATAAAGAAATGTGGAGGGGAAAGATCTTAACGATTTATTAGTGGGCAAGTTGGGAGATGGGAGAAGTATTCGGTTTTGGTTTGATAGGTGGATGGGAGAGGAGACGATAAAAGATAGGTTTCCTAACTTGTTTAAGTTGAAGAAAGATGAGATGGTTGTGGTAGCGGATAGATGGGTAGGTCGAAATCAACAAGGAACCGGTTGTGTTTTTTTGGATAGAATTAATAAGGGTGGCGTAGGTACTGTTGTGGCCGAGAGGAGTTCATGCTTTAGTTTGATGGAGTCGATGGATTCATCCTCAGGCCAGGATGGATGGAGATGTACATTGGATGCTTCGGGTATTTATTCAGTGAAAGCAACAAAAAAATTGCTTACCAGGATGGAACAAAGATCGGAGTTTGTTCTAGATTTGTGTATTTGGATTCCCTCATAGGTCAATATCTTTGTATGGCGTGCGGAGATGGATAGAGTCGCCACTACTGCGGCTTTAGAAAGACGAAATATACATGTTACAAAGAATGAGTGTGTGTTTTGCGATCACCTTAGCAAAACCACGGAACATTTATTTACAGGATGTATCTTCGCCTTAGGTATTTGGTCGGCAGTGTCGTCTTGGTGTCGCATTCCTAACGTTTTCGCTCTCTCCGTTAGAGACCTTGTCAACATGCATCACTCGGCGGGATTACAAGGAATCAAGAAATTAGCACTTCAATGTATATTCTTTACGACTTTATGGAGTATATGGCGTGCTAGAAATAATCGTATTTCCTCGGATATTAAGCATTCGGTTTCGAAGGTTGTGGCGGAGATCAAAGCGATTAGTTTTCTTTGGTTTAGATGTAAATACAAATATGGTTGTATAAAGTGGAAAGATTGGTGTAGTTTTGAAATGATGTAATCACGGTTTTGCGTTTCATTATCCGCCTTAAAGAGTGGGAGTCGCTTGTGTTGAATAAAGTTTACCTTAAAAAAAATTAAAAGATAGAAGATCCTAAAGAACGCCTCTAATGTCACCATGTTTTTTTTAATCCTAGAAGAGTAACACCAACATGCCTCACTGATTTTTTTGCCAAATTAGTGCTACAGTACAAAATATTTGTGTAATTGGTGTGTGTCAGCATCCATGTTGTTCTTTTGGTGTAACCGAAGGATCAAATTGCGGTTTACGGTGATTAGGAGAGAAGCATCTGCTGAGTAAGAGGGAGGGTGATGACTTGGCAAAGAAACCGCATGATGAAGTTGCGGTTTAGCAAGGACTGCAGAGTTGTTGTTTGGATAGGTGAGGGACCACTGTTGTAACTTTTGATTGAAAGCAAATATATAAAAGAATCCACAAGATGGTCTTGCGGTTATGCAAGGACTGCAGGAGGCGAAGATTGGATAGGTGAGGGGCCATTTTTGTAACTAGACATTCGAAGCAAATATAAAGAAGAATCCGCAACATGGTGTTGCAGTTATGCAAGGACTGCAGGAATCGATTATTGGATAGGTGAGGGACCATTTTTGTAACTAGACATTGAAACACACTACATTCAAATGACAACTCCTCACATGTGATAAACCCCAACCACACATTATAGAATCTTAGTCAGACTTAGGACATGCATTGACTGAAAAACAAGTAAAAAGTGAATGTCAAAAATAAATGCATGCAAATACATGCAGGAGGGTTTTTATTATAAATGGCATGTTGAACGATGAATTTTTTCAAACTACATTTCACAATCCAAAGACCACATACTGTCTCAAATTTTGCACTCTCAAATTTTGCATTTATTCACACCCAAGTTTCATTCGTATAAATTATGGCATTTGTAAACCCTGGTCCTCGCAGCAATGAACTTCTATGGGATCAATCACGACATCGTTCGGCGATGTTGTTTGAAGGAAATGGGGAAGATGCAGATCTTTGTAACACCCCAACCAATGGCGGAAACATCGGGATGTCACGTATTGATGATTGTCCAATAGCTCATGGTGAATCATAAATTCCATTAAATGATTTAAATAAATTACATACATTTGTTCTATGAATTTGTACATCAAATCAACAAATACTAGCTACGCATCTTCAAGTATTAACTCAAATCTTCAAGCAAGTAGAACCTGAAACATGTTAAGTTGAAAATATTTTGGGTCAACAAAAGTTGGTGAGAATTACATAGGTTTTGATAATCGAATAAAATTGTTGTGCAATTCATGTGTCATGGCAATCTAGTCCATATGTGAAAACATACTAGAAGTAAATCGAGTGCATAATCAACCATTGTGACTGTTGTATTGTGGTACATCCCATACGCTCATGGTTCACTCGTTTATATTGCAGTAACAAACACCCACGCTACCTTTGTAGGAGGCACGTATCCGGGTGGGATTGCCAGTCCAATAGATCTATCAATGTATACCGTTTGGCTGATGAATGTTTATGCTAGAATTGTGCTTACCCTAGTCACGTTCAAGACATACTGCAACATAGAAAAACACATAGACACATTGATGATTGAATTGCATAAATGATGTTGTAACATGTTTCACCCCAAAAATGGTGATAAATAGAAAAGGGGCTATGTAAAACTCACCTTAGCAAAATGTTATCTCTTGAAAAATAGAATAGTGGTGTTGCCCAAATGTGTCAAGTATCACCCTATAATAAAGTAATAAATATGTCTAAGTCTATCTAGTCTACAAATGTATATGTTCTAGGGCTTCGAATTGGGGATAAATGCTTATTTGATTAATATAAAAAATGTTTGATAATTGAGAGAATATTAGTAAATAAATAATCAAAAATCTTTTTATGAAATTTAAATTTAAGATGGCCACAATAATGTGTTTAAAGTATAAAAATAATTTTTACAAAATATTAACAATTGGATTTATTATGATTTAATTGTGATTAAAACTAGCAAAAATTGATTAAAAATATTAAATAAGTGATTTTTCAGAAATAAAAATTATTCCAGAAAAGTTTATCATTATATAAACTCAGAATAATTTTTGTGGAAATTTATAAGATTGTTTAGATATTTTAATAGAAGTTTATAAATATAATAGAATAAAATTGATTTAATTATTATATATATTAAATAAATTAATTTTTGAAATCTAAAAATTGTGGGTGAAACTTTTCCATCATATTAGCTTAAACTAATTTTTTTAGCATTTATAAAAGAGTTTTAATAATTAAAAATGAATTTATAAAATTATATGTATTATATACATTTAATGTTTGTTTGTTTTAAAATAAAACAACAAAAAAAGAAGAAAACAACTCGCCACTGCCGGGTATCGAACCCGCGTGGCTCGTATGATGGGCACCAGACACAACCACCTGGTCTAGACCAGTGGTTGTGTTTGGTTGCTGTTTATTTAGAATAAATACCAACAATGAAAACGTGTTCTTCCCCATTCGAGCCCTAGGTTTGAAATCGAGCAATTTACACCATGTTAATCTAATTAATCATAGGGTAAATACTGTGTAGATGCCGATTAACGAAACCCACAAACAAAATTAGACTTACAATCTCGTTTCGATACTGATTCGATCGGTCAACACTCGAAGTCAACAAACTCGATCAACTGCCAGGAACAGAGAATTTTTATGAAGAATTGGGGATTGGGAAAGGTTGTTCGGCGATTGTAGGAAGTCCAGGAGAGTTCAATTTATAGTGAAATGGCTTGGTGTTCGATTTGGAAATTGTTGACCGAGTCGTTAATGTTTGACGCGTCAAAAACACAAAATTGGTAAGAATTGATGGCTAATTGGTAGTATGCTGACTCGATGAGGGCCGGTAATCGCGTTGTGATGATAATCATAGACCAATTTACGAGTTTCAGTGGTGATTTTGGTAAGTCATTGATCTCAATTGACTTTGAAAGTCAACTGAGATGATTCAGAATTAAGATATAATTTTAACGCGTCCAATTTGAATCAAGTATCAAGGCTAGGTCAGCTGGTTTGTGTGTTGGTGTTGAAAGGTTGAACCGGCTGAGGACTCGGGTTCGAACCCCGGCCTCAGCTTGTTTTTTTTTATAAGGCAGTGGGCCGGATCCAAGAGGTGTGGGCTCTGATGTTGGGCTGGTTCTGTCATGGGCGCTGAATTTTTAAGGTTTAGGATGGGGTATGTTGTTGGGCTATAAAGCTTTGGTGTTTTGTGTGTTCTTAACCTCATTTTAAAAAAAAAAAAAAACTAAATGTATTGTTATTATTATTATTATTATTATCCTTTATATATATATATATATATATATATATATAAATTGTGTGTTAGGGGTAGTGTAGAAAAGAATTTGGGGAAATTTTTGCGATGTTACAGTCTCCCCTACTTTTAGGAACTTCGTCCCGAAGTTAAAAGAATGACACCAGGTTTACAATTGGTCGACTACCGAAGACCTTGATAAAATTTCACACTACCTTAATGTACCTGTAAATTCATGATTACGTTCCGGACCGTAATTACCAATTTACCTTACATTAGGGTTTTGCGTCCTTTTATGACTCTACCGATTGTTGAGCAGGTTCGATAGTCTCCACCAGTCGTTGAGCAGGTTGTAGGGCCTCTCTCGACTGTTGGAAAGACATGATGACCTCTACCAATCGTTGAGTAGTTTATTTGGTAGTCAACTAATTGTTGTACAAGTAAGCAAGTATGATTATAGATATAGCAATTAGTTCACATTCAAACAAGCATGCACTCAGATGTTTATGGTAATACTTGAATTTATTATTTGAATCAAAAGTGGCAATACATGGAATTAAAGAGAAAGTAGACATCATTCAAATGGTGGGGTTTGCTTGTTAAGTAGCTCGAGGGTCTCAAGCGGGGTTGTTTGGAGCATCAAGAGCGTTTGTAGCAGGGATTAGACAAGCATCCGCAAGATGCCCATACCTTTGACAATTGGTACACTGACGGCAGGGCACTTGGGTTGGATGGTGATACTGGCAGGTGTCACACTTAGGTAGCTTCCCGTTGTATTGTTTCGTGTTGGGTGGGGCAGTGGTGTCTATTGCAAAATTTCTGACCTTGCACTTTCCGTTGGTTGAGGCCTCGGTTTTGATATCAACGGTAGGCTGGGGAGTATCCTTTGCAACAGTTTTCTTTTCCCCTTTCCGGGTCAGGGTTCCTGCCTTCACATGGTTATCTGTTAGGGTGGCAGCCAAACGTTTTGCTTCCTCCAAAGTAGCAGGGTTCCTTCCCCACATCGTATCCTGAATCTTCATGGGTAAGCCACCAATGTATTATTCGATTGCAATAGGCAAAGGGGTGACTTTGTGTGGTAACAGTAGGCTAAGTTCGTGGAAACGAGTGTTGTAGGCAAGGTTTTCTCCACTATCTTGGACAAGGTCGTGAAACTCGTCTTCCAACTTCTTGATTTCGTTGCGTGGGCAGAACTCATTTTTCATAATCTCCTTGACTTGATCCCAAGTCATAGCAAGTGCAACTTCAGCTCCTCTGGTGCGTTTTTCCTCGTTCCACCAAGTGAGTGCTCGTTTGTGAAGAACACTCATAGCATAACGGACCTTGAGGTTATCGGGGCACTCACTGTTAATGAAGGTATTCTCAATACCCTCGAACCATTGTAGAAGGCCAGTAGCTCCTTCATCTCCACTGAACTTGGGAGGATTACAGGAATTAAAGTGCTTAAGAGTGCAAGCTGGGAGGCCATTCTCGTTTCCATTCCCGTTCCCATTGTGGTTTCCATTTCCGTTTCCGTTTCCGTTGCCGCTACCGCTTCCGTTGCCGTTTCCGTTGCTGTTCATCTGGATGACTTGAGCCACCAAGTTAGGAACCAGGGTTGCCATTTGTTGCGCCATTTGTTGAGAAATGATCGCAGCCAGTTGGGCATTAATGCCATTGTTGTTGTTGTTGTTGTTATGGTTGTCGTGGTTATGGTTGTGATTGCTACTCCCTTCATCATGATTATCACCACTGTTAAGACGAGCACTGCGACGTGGAGGCATGATCTGTAAGAGACACAATGAAATGAATGGGGTTATATAAAGAATGTAATCATTTATTCATTAATTAAAATGAATAAACGAAAACGTTGACTTATCAAAGTTTCTAGATTCTAATAACATATGAAGACATGCTTTAGCCTATAAGTGAACACTCATCCCGAGAATTCCCAGGTAGGCATCCGGGTCCCTCGTCTGATTGGGATATATGCGCAATGCCAGCCTAGACAGAAGACTCAGAATACAGGCGTTCACCCTTCCAGATTGCACGTGTTCGTTATTAAAATCTAGAACTTCGACGAGATCTCAAGGTGGTTCAGATTAAACCTGAGGATTTTGTCCTATTAGTCTAAGAGTAGATCCACTGATGGAGAGCAGTCTTCTTGTAAGGATGAAAGTAGGGATAAGAAGTAGGAGGGAGATAGAGTATAGCAAGTAAAAGAAGCAAGTACTGGTTAAATCCTATGGTTATAGACTAGATTATTTCTCTAATAACCTAATTCCCTATAACCATGGCTCTGATACCAATCTGTAACACCCCAACCGATGGCGGAAACATCGGGATGTCACGTATTGATGATTGTCCAGTAGCTCATGGTGAATCATAAATTCCATTAAATGATTTAAATAAATTACATACATTTGTTCTATGAATTTGTACATCAAATCAACAAATACTAGCTACGCATCTTCAAGTATTAACTCAAATCTTCAAGCAAGTAGAACCTGAAACATGTTAAGTTGAAAATATTTTGGGTCAACAAAAGTTGGTGAGAATTACATAGGTTTTGATAATCGAATAAAATTGTTGTGCAATTCATGTGTCATGGCAATCTAGTCCATATGTGAAAACATACTAGAAGTAAATCGAGTGCATAATCAACCATTGTGACTGTTGTATTGTGGTACATCCCATACGCTCATGGTTCACTCGTTTATATTGCAGTAACAAACACCCACGCTACCTTTGTAGGAGGCACGTATCCGGGTGGGATTGTCAGTCCAATAGATCTATCAATGTATACCGTTTGGCTGATGAATGTTTATGCTAGAATTGTGCTTACCCTAGTCATGTTCAAGACATACTGCAACATAGAAAAACACATAGACACATTGATGATTGAATTGCATAAATGATGTTGTAACATGTTTCACCCCAAAAATGGTGATAAATAGAAAAGGGGCTATGTAAAACTCACCTTAGCAAAATGTTATCTCTTGAAAAATAGAATAGTGGTGTTGCCCAAATGTGTCAAGTATCACCCTATAATAAAGTAATAAATATGTCTAAGTCTATCTAGTCTACAAATGTATATGTTCTAGGGCTTCGAATTGGGGATAAATGCTTATTTGATTAATATCAAAAATGTTTGATAATTGAGAGAATATTAGTAAATAAATAATCAAAAATCTTTTTATGAAATTGAAATTTAAGATGGTCACAATAATGTGTTTAAAGTATAAAAATAATTTTTACAAAATTATTTTTTTTAAAATAGATTATTAAATCTATTTATTACAAATTGTCAAACTTTAACTTTAATATTTAAAAAGATACTAAAATTAAAGAATTATCAGTTTAAAAATTATATTTCTGTACTAAATATTCAGAAATAATTTGTATAAAATTTTGGTGCAAAATATTAAAAATTGATTTATTATGATTTAATTATGATTAAAACTAGCAAAAATTGATTAAAAATATTAAATAAGTGATTTTTCAGAAATAAAAATTATTCCAGAAAAGTTTATCATTATATAAACTCAGAATAATTTTTGTAGAAATTTATAAGATTGTTTAGATATTTTAATAGAAGTTTATAAATATAATAGAATAAAATTGATTTAATTATTATATATATTAAATAAATTAATTTTTGAAATCTAAAAATTGTGGGTGAAACTTTTCCATCATATTAGCTTAAACTAATTTTTTTAGCATTTATAAAAGAGTTTTAATAATTAAAACTGAATTTATAAAATTATATGTATTATATACATTTAATGTTTGTTTGTTTTAAAATAAAACAACAAAAAAAAAGAAAACAACTCGCCACTGCCGGGTATCGAACCCGCGTGGCTCGTATGATGGGCACCAGACACAACCACCTGGTCTAGACCAGTGGTTGTGTTTGGTTGCTGTTTATTTAGAATAAATACCAACAATGAAAACGTGTTCTTCCCCATTCGAGCCCTAGGTTTGAAATCGAGCAATTTACACCATGTTAATCTAATTAATCATAGGGTAAATACTGTGTAGATGCCGATTAACGAAACCCACAAACAAAATTAGACTTACAATCTCGTTTCGATACTGATTCGATCGGTCAACACTCGAAGTCAACAAACTCGATCAACTGCCAGGAACAGAGAATTTTTATGAAGAATTGGGGATTGGGAAAGGTTGTTCGGCGATTGTAGGAAGTCCAGGAGAGTTCAATTTATAGTGAAATGGCTTGGTGTTCGATTTGGAAATTGTTAACCGAGTCGTTAATGTTTGACACGTCAAAAACACAAAATTGGTAAGAATTGATGGCTAATTGGTAGTATGCTGACTCGATGAGGGCCGGTAATCGCGTTGTGATGATAATCATAGACCAATTTACGAGTTTCAGTGGTGATTTTTGTAAGTCGTTGATCTTAGTTGACTTTGAAGGTCAACTGAGATGATTCAGAATTAAGATATAATTTTAACGCGACCAATTTGAATCAAGTATCAAGGCTAGGTCAGCTGGTTTGTGTGTTGGTGTTGAAAGGTTGAACCGGCTGAGGACTCGGGTTCGAACCCCGGCCTCAGCTTGTTTTTTTTATAAGGCAGTGGGCCGGATCCAAGAGGTGTGGGCTCTGATGTTGGGCTGGTTCTATCATGGGCGCTGAATTTTTAAGGTTTAGGATGGGGTATGTTGTTGGGCTATAAAGCTTTGGTGTTTTGTGTGTTCTTAACCTCATTTTTAATAAAAAAACTAAATGTATTGTTATTATTATTATTATTATCCTTTATATATATATATATATATATATATATATAAATTGTGTGTTAGGGGTAGTGTAGAAAAGAATTTGGGGAAATTTTTGCGATGTTACAATCTTGATATTAGACGGGGCGACCAAGCCTTTTGGGTGGAAATTTGCAACAATCCGTTGGATGAACGTGTTAAATTTATGCTGCGGACGGCGGGTTTTCTTGGAGTTGTTGAGTGTGGTTACCGCAAGATTGACCGAGGGTTGATAACTGCTCTCGTTGAAAGATGGCGTCCTGAGACCCACACGTTTCACCTACGATTCGGTGAGATGACAGTGACGTTAGAGGACGTTGCATGTCTAATGGGTCTTCCGATTAATGGTGAAGCCGTGACAGGACAACAATTTGACGTGGAGAATGATCAGGAACGGGCACTACTTGTCTACAATTGTTGGGTATAAGAACCAACAGATTCAAAGGAAACACTCTGCCGACCTCCAAAGTTCTACAAAGAATGTCGGGTCCGTTGCCCGATAACCCGACTGACGTCGAGATCATACAACGCGCCCGTTGTGTGATATTAATCCTGTTGTCATGTTGTTTGTTTAATGACACAAGCAACGGGACGGTGAAGCTGTCCTTTTTACCATACGTAGCGGACCTCAATCAATGTGGGACCTTGAGTTGGGGTAGTGCTGTGTTGGCATGGTTGTATCGCAACCTGTGCAAAACAGCAGTAATGGACGGCGAAGCAATGTGTGGGTCTATGTATTTGTTACAGTTGTGGGCCTATACCAGAATCCGGGTATTAGCTCCCAGAATTGTATGGGAACAACAAGAAGAAGGCGACGGTAGACCACCTAGACTCCCATTTGGTGCCATGTAAGTACTATGTTATGCGTGCATATTATTGATTTTATTAAAACATGTTATTTTTGCTAATTATTGTGTTTGATAATTATATTTAAAAGGTGGTGTATACCACACAATTTTAAGGAGACGACCAAACACTCGTTGCGCGCAATCCGTTCTCAACTATCCAATCTTCACGAGGATTCGGTAAGAGTTAAGTTACATTAAATTACTGCTGAATTCCGTACAATGCCTTAATTATTTATTATTTTTTTGCACCAGTTTGTTTGGCGTCCATATGAAGAAGAAATGGGTTCTCTGCCGGAGTATTGTCTACAAGGGCAGGATTCATGGTGTTGTGAATGTTATATTTTGTGGATGCATGTGGTGGAATACCACGCACCATCTCGGGTCCTTAGACAGTACGAGTTCTGCCAATGGAAACCTCAGAATCCTCCCCTTAGCCCTGAAGAGCACCGTACCCTGCATAAACAGAAGCGTATCGGGCAAATGGATACAAACTGGAGAAGCAAACATGAAACCTATGTATCTTCCAGGGATAATCGCAGATTTAATAGAGTGGTGGGGCAACGGATATTGACAGGGTTTCCTTCCGTGTTTCCAGATTACATGAGTTGGTATCTAGAACACACGGTTGGATTTGTGACCAACCCGAAAATAACCCGGTACCACAAACTGGGTTCCGAGATGATGGGTCGATTACCCAACTAATGGTTTGTATATCACTTTAATAAATTTACACATTAGTATATAATGCAAAAATATTATTTTAATGTTCGTTATTTTAATATTAATGCAGATGGAAGGCTATGCAGAGATGTATAGTCAAGCGGCTCGGTTTATGCCAAACGCTCCTGAATAATTTGCAGCGATACAAAACACTGCCACCGCAGTGTTGACTTCAATTCGCGAAGAAGATTGTTTGAATTATCCTTCGCGTCTACAAGATCACCCGGTCGGTTTCCAGGCTGACAAAAGCCGACCTAATAGGGAGACGTGGTCGGGTGGACCAAGCAGGGCCTTCTTTAGCAATTCAAGACCCTCCCAGCAATGATGACCAGCCTATGGAATGGTCAGAATTTGATTTACAAAATTTGCTGAATGATGATGATAGTGGGAGTGGTAATTTTGCAAGGGCTGGTTCCTCACAAAACCTCGTTCATCCACAACAGTTAGGAGGGTTCAATCCACAACGCCAGCATGGTGGGGGGGTTTAATCCACAACACCTGGGGGTTCATACCTACTCCTCAAGAGTCTATTATGTATACCCCCTACCCCTAAGTAACACTCAGGCGTCTTCATTTTGGACACCAGATAACCCGATTAACACCCAGCAATCCTCGTTCACTTACTGGGCACAAAATCAAAGTGAACAACCAACGGGTTATAATAATTCTTGGACGCCTGTACCCCTTCAATTTGATGAACGTCGGAATCCACCCAGAAATCGTCGGCGTACTCAATGTGGTACCGGTAGTAGATACTGTAATCAACCTAGTTGTGGTGGTCCTGGTTATTGTAATAATGATGTATAGTTTTTTTAAATCGTTGATGGATGTAACATTTTGATGTTTTAGCGTTTATGTTTTAATGGTTAATGTTAGTTTACATAAACATATGAAATAAAAATTAAATTAAAACGATTACATAACACACAACACAAACACATTTTCCTAATTTACTTATTGCAACCACATTACATAATCCTAAACTAATTATTAAAACATTAGATAATTAAACCGAAACCCCCCACTATGGAGACAGACCACTGTACGGCAAGTAATTATCCCAGTCCTCGAGTGGGTACGGCGGCGGGGACAAGGATCAATCCCTATCACGACCGCTGGACCTCGCATCCGAGGGTATCCAGTAGTACTCATGAGGAGGGGATAAATTGTTTCGTTCTTCTTCTATAGCATCCCTTAAAGCCTCCAGGTCCTCCTCGGTTGGCTCCCGATCAGGAGTGGTTGGGGTGGGGGTAGCCTGGAAGTGGGGGGTGGGGTTTGATTGGTTCTCCACAAACCGTTGACGCCCCATTCTCCTCTCAGCCATAACATAATCTATAGACCACACCATCTCATCTTCCGTTAAATCAGCATCTGCGTGTGGGGGAGTGTATCCCGGGAGTGGAGGAATGAAGGGGACGGGGTTGGAGACACGTTGAGTGTGAGGAGAAGAAAACAGGTGTTGAGGAGGAGGAGTAGGAGGAGGAGGGGGAGGAGGAAACGCTTGTTGACGACGTGTCCGATGAGAGTATCGCCGGAGATCGGAAGGTCCGGCAGCTTCGTAAGGATAACTGCCAGACATATCTTTCAGAGGCTTGAGTGATAATTGTGACCGATAATGAGGTTTTGGTCTTGTATTTATAGGTACTAAACCGCAATTTCAACTTGCGGTTTTGATGTTTTTTTTAAAGTGGCAAAATGCCCCGGGGCCACTTTCGGGCCCGTGATTCGATTCCCTGGCCCGGATTTACCGGTCACCGGACCCGCCAGCGCGCAGTACTTAGCACATAGTTTACCGTTCATGCAAGTTTAGGCCTCCAAAAATATTGCTCGGCATCATTAGCTGCGTCACAAAACGATGTAAAGTCACATTTTCGCAGTGCCACTTTTGAGAGTTGATGAGGTGTATTAGTTTCAGAGGTTTTTTTTAAGTGGCAAAATGCCCCGGGGGCCACTTTTGGGCCCGTGATTCGATTCCCTGGCCCGGATTTACCGGTCACCGGACCCGCCAGCGCGCAGTACTTAGCACATAGTTTACCGTTCATGCAAGTTTAAGCCTCCAAAAATATTGCTCGGCATCATTAGCTACGTCACAAAACGATAAAAAGTCACATTTTCGCAGTGCCACTTTTGAGAGTTGATGAGGTGTATTAGCTTCAGAGGTTTTTTTAAAGTGGCAAAATGCCCCGGGGGCCACTTTCGGGCCCGTGATTCGATTCCTTGGCCCGGATTTACCGGTCACCCGACCCGCCAACGCGCAGTACTTAGCACATAGTTTACCGTTCATGCAAGTTTAGGCCTCCAAAAATATTGGTCGGCATCATTAGCTGCTTCACAAAACGATGAAAAGGTGTTTTAAATTGAAAAGGTAAAACCGCAACTTCAATTTTCGGATTTAAATTCAAAAGGTAAGACCGCAACTTCAACATGCGGGTTTAAAAGGTCTATAAAAGTACATGTATTTCGGCAGCCATACACCATACGCTGGAAAGGGATGTTGATCAATTTAACATTCACTACAGAATTGCAAAGCATTGCCAAACAATGCTGCCCCCCCCCCCCCCCGGCATCTGGAAGGTGATATGCGAACGTGATGCTAAATCACGAGAACATACTGTACGCTTGTATGATGGTTCACAGGGATGGTATCACGTCAAGTCTCGCGTTCGTGCAATGGAAGACGGGGGTAACGATTACACGGTTGAATACCGTAACAGAACTTGCTCCTGTGCAAAGTGGCAAATCGGACGTCAGCCTTGTTCGCATGCTATAGCGGTTTGCCACATGAAACGTAAGGACCTTCATCAAATTGTTGATCCACGATATCATACTTCTGTATATCGTCTTCAGTACAACGGCCACTTTTATACCCTAGGTCATACAGCTTTGTGGGCACAGGCAAACTGGAGACTCTGTGGTAACCCGTCACATTTTACCATAAAACGTGGGAGGTTGAAACAGAAGAGGATCCATAACGAGATGGATGAAAGGCATGAGGACGAACCTCGTGTTCCCCGTAGATGCAGTATTTGTAAGCAAACAGGGCACAACAAAAAAAGTTGTACCTCCCGTGGCTAGTGATGTTCATTGTCGTGTGTTGGTTGTCGTAAGTTAATGTTTGTAGTACTGTTTCTTGTTATTTCTTATCAACTTGTCGTATTACTCTCGTGATGCTAGTTCAAAGTATCATGAACTAAATAAACTATGACGCCTTTATTACATGAAAAAGTTTATTACATGAAAAAGGAAATATTACAAAACAGCTGACGCAACTCACCAAAACTTATCACAACGACACTTATACAGCTCATCAGCCATGTGGCGTCGGTAGTTCACACAAGCCTCTTCTACGGTGTTTTCATGGTGTATCAACGATTTGTTTTTAACTAGTTTCTCCATCATCATACAAACAAGAACCCCGACGTTAGCGATGTTACCCTCGTCTTGGGGGACATCCGTCTCAACCAAACTGAGGGACATATCACGTTCCGTTATGTACCTCATGTGTCTCCTGAAGTGAATACGTTCTAGAAACCATTTGAAAAATAACTATAGCATCTCCATATAGTTCCTAACATCTCGATGTTTTCCATTTCTCCATCTTTTATCGGTCCAGTGTTGAGTAATCACCATGCTCTGCATATCAATACGGACAAGTAGCCAGTCTATTTGGCGAATCCACAAAGGAAGGTAGATGCAGTCAACCTCCCAGAATGGAGGATACGGGTCCTTTTGTCCGGCATAATAAAGGGGGTAGTGGATTTATCATCTTGCATGTAATGATAAAAATCAGGAGGTAACACCGACCATCGGAATTCTTTGTTGGGGTTTTTTAAGAGCATCGCCTGCCGTACACGCATTAATCTTACAATCCATGCTTCAACATGCTGCAAAGAAGAAAAAAAAACTATAAATTAACTATGTAAACATGTGAAAACTTATAAAAATTAATGTCGTGTTAAGTGTACCGTAGACGACAGATGACCGCCGGATTCATTCCCTACTAGGGCACCCCAAAAAGTTTTGTCGAGTTTTTTTGTAATGAAACAACTGTAGCAGTATGAAGAGTCCCCGTTGAGGTAAAACTCTAAAACATCTGGGGACCGGTTCTTTGAATCTTTGTTGGGAACTATAGCACTATCTTTTTCGGGCTCCTTTTCCGGTGGCTTTTCAGTCGGAATCTGCGTAGACGACCCAGCCTTCGTGGATGACGACGGCCTCTTCATACGCCTCCAAATATCATCCGTCCACTTTGATTTCTTAGCAACTGGTTGAGAACAGAAATATGGCCCGACATCTTCGTCCTTCTCCATACTATCGAACGTTTCTTTTGGGGTGATTCATAATGAAACATTACATATATGTATTTATAGGTGAAATTGCCAATAATAAAAAAGGTAAAACCGCAACTTCAACTTGCGGGTTTTGATAATGATTTTAAATTCTGCAACTTCAACTTGCGGTTTTGATAATGATAGTAAATGTCCGTACCGTACTTAAAAAATAAAAAAATGTTAACACACTTTTTTTTTAATAAAGTGATAAAAATTATATTTAAGACGAATAATCTTTAATAAAAATAACAACATGTTAATAAAAATATGTTTAATATGTCGTATTTTATTTTATATATGGAGTATCCAATTGAACTTTTTTAATCCTAAATTTATTTAATATGTTGTTTTTATCGTAATTTTATCTAGAATATCGTTTAATATTCTTAATTTTATTTAATATGTCGTTTTTTTAGTTAATATGTCGTTTTTAAACAATCTATTTCCGAAGCAGAATATATCGTATTTTTTAGTTAATATGTCATTTTTTTAGTTAATATGTCGTTTTTTAGTTAATATGTCGTGTTTAACAAAGTTATTTAATAATAATAAATTTATTGACTGAAACACACGTAAATTTATTTATGCACTAAAACGTTAAATATACAATCTACCGAGTTACAAAACAATCTATTTCCGAGACCACCAATTCCAATATTCTCCCTCGACCTAAGCAGTTAATATCGGTGAGATCTCGGTTATCTCGGTCCGAGATCTCGGTTATCGGTGTTACGGGTCTATATCGGTGTAAAATATCGGTGATAATCTCGGGACCGAGAATATCGGCCGATATGACCGAGATATCGACCAAGATATGTATAGAAAATATCGGTATAAATACCGGTAATCTCGGTATAGTTGCTGTCTACATATTTGTTTGGGCCCATTTGAAAAAACACTTAAAACTAAACTTCAGCCCAATATAAATAATAAACTACAGCCCAAATATAAACTTAAACTTCTAAAAACCAAGTCCAATTAACTTGTCTGCATATTGTTTACACAAAAAAAAACCCTAATCTGGCTGCTGCTTCCCACGTCTGCTGCTACTCTGAAAAAAGAAGTGAAGAACGAAGCTGCTGGCTGCTGCTCCTCCTCGCGTCTGCTGCAGCTGCTGCTGTGAAGAAAGAATGAAGCTCGCAACAGCAGTTGTTCGTCGCTGTTGCTCTGCTCGGCTGCTGCTCTGCTCCTCTGCTCGCAACAGCAGCTGTTCGTCTCTCACAGCTTCAGCAAGTTAAGTTCCAATTAACTTTGTATTTGATTATATCAGTAACTTAAGTTCAAATGTTTGTATATTAGTCATTAGAATCACTGAACAGTTAATGTTAATTATTTGTATGATTGTTACTTTGTATGACTGAAAATTGTATATATACAAATCTGTTAATGTTAATGACTTAATGTTTTTAGATTGTTAGAGTATCTTTGCCTGTGAAAATTGTATATTTGTATATTTTTTAGAAAAATTGAAGTTCAATTGATAATTATGTTAGAAGCTTAGAATATTTTTGGCTATTGTTAATGTTATGTTTTTGAATAGCTTTGCCATTGAGGGAAACTAATGATTAATGAAACTTATTATCATTACAGATTTGATAATGGATGGACCAACTCCAACTCCATCCTCACATGCATCTGCAAACCCTACAAATGCTAATACAATGTCCTCTGATGCCAACACCGCCCCAAAATTTACAAATAGAGATATGGCATGGGAATGGGGAGAGTGCAGAGATCCCTTGAAAAAACAATTTGTCTGGTGCAAACTTTGTGGTCATAAGATGAGTGGAGGAATCACACGACTAAAGCAACATCTTACTCATACCGGAGGACAAGTCAAGGGTTGTTCGAAAGTAACCATGGATATCTCAAAAAGAGTCTTGGCAACAATTAAAGAAAAAGAAAAAATGCAACTAGAAAAGAAAAGAAATATGGAGATTCTTAGATCAAACGCAATTGATCTTGATGATGAAGATGACGATGAAGAAGGTCAAGAGGATGTACAAGAAGTTAGTAGAATGAGAAATGCTTCAAAGAAAAAGAAATTTGTGGGTTCTAGCAACATGCGAGGTTCTCTTGATAGCATGTTAAAGACCGACCATGGAAAAACAAAGCAAACTACATTGGATAGAAATAATCCAATAAAGGAGAAGTTAAAGTTAGAGGCTTGGGATAAATTTGCAACTTGGGCTTACTCGGTTGGTTTACCCTTCAATGCCGTACGTGACGAAGGTTTCCAAGATATGATAAATGCTATTGGAGAATATGGAAAAGGTATTTAAATACTTAAATGTGATTAAGATTTATTGATATTTTATTAATTGGATTATTACTTATTTACCTCTTATATTATTTATTACTTTATGATAGGTATGCCGGCTCCATCTTATCACAATATACGTGTGACATTAATGAAAAAAAAATAGAAGAAGCGAAAAAGTTTGTGGATTCATTCCGGCCACATTGGGAAGAATATCGATGTAGCATTATGTCTGAATTTTGGACAGATGGGAAAGGAAGGTGTTTGATAAACTTTTTAGTCAATTGTCCTCGTGGAACGATATTTTTGAAATCAATTGATGCATCGGAGCATGTGAAGAACGCTGATTTAATTGTGGAGATGATAAATGAGGTGATAAAAGATGTTGGAGAAGCGAATATTGTGCAGGTAAACTATTACTTGTTATGTTTAGTTATTTACTTTGTGTTTGTTTTATTAATTAAATTCTTTATTATTTTTTATAGTTTATTACAGATAACGGGTCAAACTTTAAAGCAGCCGGAAAGATTTTAGAACAACACCCTAAGATGTTTTGGACTCCTTGTGCAGCACATTGCGTAAATCTCATGATACAAGACATCGGTGAGAAAATAACAAAGATAAAGAATACCTTAGGTGATGCAAGAACAGTTGTGCTTTACATCTACAACCATGGACGGATTCTTAATCTGATGAGGAAGTTGACGAAAGGCAACAAGCTATACAGGTCTTGTGTTACTAGGTTTGCAACACAGTTTTACACCATCCAGAGTGTCCACGAGAATCGACATCATATTCAAGTATTGTTTGTTTCTGAAGAATGGAGAAAAAGTGACCTTGCAAGTAAGCCGAGCGGAAAAAAAATTGAACGAATCGTTGGAAGAACGGATTTTTGGGACAACATACTCCTAGCTTGTCAAGTGCTAGCTCCTTTAGTGGATGTGGTTAGATTGGTTGATACAGAAGAGAAGCCAAGTATGGGTTACATCCATGATGCCATGAAAAAAGCGAAGGATCAAATTCAAAAAAAATGTAACCAATGAAAGACTTGTCACTAAAGTTTGGGGTATGATCCAAAACAGATGGTCCGACCAACTTCATCACCCATTACATGCAGGTTACGCAACTTTACATTTATTAGTTTATAATTAAATTATTATAAATATTTAGTTTTAATTTTAACTCTTTATTGAATGTGTAGCTGGATATTTCTTAAACCCTGCCATTTTACATGGTGAAAATTCGTCTGTCAAAAAGAAGGACGCAGAAGTTTTGACCGGACTTTATCTTGCTATTGACCGTCTAGTGCCTGATGAAGATGAGAATGATAAAGTGAGACAAGACTTGAATCTATACATTGATTCAATTGGGCAATTTGGAACTTCGGCTGCTGTAAGGGGTAGAACGAAAGTCGCACCATGTAAGTAAAAGTGCAAAACATTATAAACATTCTCATGTTTTATTGCTTAATTTTAGATTGAAGTATTGAACCACTCAAGTTATTTATAAAATGTAGATATATGGTGGCGTACTTATGAGATCGACACACCTTTGCTCCAAACATTTGCTATCAGTGTCCTTAGTCAAACTTGTAGTGCTTCACCTTGTGAACGCAATTGGAGTACATTTGACAATGTAAGTTCATTCTGCCATATATTTTTATAAGTCATATATATTCAAGTATTTAACTTATTTACTTCATTAAGTACTTTTTTTATTTTCCATGTTCAGTTACATTCAAAGAAAAGAAATTGTCTTTTGCAACAAAAACTCAATGACCTTGTATTCATCCAATACAACACAAGGTTGCAAAGGCGCTTCAAGTCATTAAAAGGAAATGGATCTTTGAATCCTATTTTTTGAGAGATGTAGAGGAAAATGATGATTGGGTTACACCAACAGAACATGAGTTTCAAGAGTTTGTTGATGGTAGAGATGGTGGTCTTCTTTGGTCGGATGCGCGAGAAGCGGTGGGAGGAAACGAACAAGTTGGGCCAAGTACTAGGAGCAAAAGAGAGCGTTATAGAGATGATGATGATGATGATGATGATGCTACCACTGAAGTGGGAGGTCTTGATAAACAATTGGATGGCTTGATTGATGTGGACTCGGAGGACGATTACATGGCTTACGATTAGTTTATGTTATCTTGTTAGTTGGACGATTAGTTTATGTTATCTTGTTAGTTGGACACTTTTAAATTTTGAACCTCTAGACTATTGATCTTAGTATTATTATTACTATATAGGTTTTAGTGTCTTACTATATATATATATATATATATATATATATATATATATATATATATATATATAAATATATATACACACTTTATGAAACTACCGATATCTCACCGCGAAAACCGATATATCAAATATCGGTCCTCGACCGATAACCGATATTTTCCCACATTAACTGCTTAGCCCTCGACACTTGGCCCATATTTTAGCTTTAGCTTTAAGTTCATCGATTTGTTGAACATGGGTACCAAATCAAGGGTAACTACGTAACTATGCCATAAAGTTTGCTGCCAAAATTAGTGGCTTTGATGAATCCACCAACTTCAATTTCCGAGAACACCTATTCCAACTTTAAAAGGGAAACAAGGGCCTGAGCAAATTCCACCACCTTCACCCCCCCCCCCCCCCCCGCCTACCTTAGGTGCCTGAACCAGCTCTCCAGTCACCTAAGGTTTGCCTGGAGGGCGGAAACAAAACAACACTAAAATATCCCTCCAGGCATCACCATTTTTCCATGAATCCCCACTTTCCTATAACAACAACGAGGAATGAAAGGCATGGGATGAAACAGGGGGAGTATGTTTTTAAACTTGTATGGTACGAGTTTAAAAACAAACTGTTTCTAGAAAAAATGGCATGAATCTCCCCAATATTATAAACTACGGTACCGGTGTTGCATTCTACACGTGTTATACCACGTGTGGATGTAACATCGATCCAATGTTCCAACGAGACCTCTCCAGCCACCACCAATTTGGCAAAGGGAAAGGAAACAAGAAGCTGCATGGATTATTATACAGCATTTGGACCCCCTTCATTAACAACATTGAAATGATGGAATGTGGATGTAACACAGGTCCAATAACACAACGTATTTGTAACCCCTCTTCTGCATTTTGTAAAAATGGAATACGAATATATTTATGTGTGTGCAATTGTGGAAAGATCATATATTATGCTTTGTTGAGTGAAAATGAAATGAGCAAATGGTAAACAGTTTACAATTTATATCGGTATATTAACATGTGTCTGTCAAATATTATATAACATGCATACACATAGAAACCGCAAGATGGTCCTTTGGTTTCAATTATAACTTACAAAACTAGTCTCTCAACTATGTTAACATTTAATCTTCAAGTCCTTCATCAATAATGCTTGTGTAAGGTCCTTTTTCTAAACCGCAAGATGGTCATGCGGATTCCAAATTAACTTACAAAAGTGGCCCTTAATCTAATGAAGCATGTAATCTTCAAGTCCCTCATCGATGTTAGGTCCTTGCTAGGGCCGTAAACAAACCAAACGTTCGGTGAACAGTTCGTATACCGTTCGGCGGGAAGTTCGTTTGTGTCCGTTTGTTTAATAAATGAACAAACACGAACAAAAAATTCCGTTTGATTAACTAAACAAACAAACACGAACAAATGTCTCGTTCATTCGATTGCGTTCGTGAACGTTCGGCAATGTGTTTGTTTACGTTCGTTTATTTATATCCGTTCGTGTATGTTTGTTTATGTTCGATCACTAGTTAAAACTTAGGATAATTATGAACTTTTGAGTTAGGAATATCATGTATTCATGCCTATGCCTAAGTAATTTTAAATAATTATGTCTAAGTTAGTACAATTTGACTTATCGACATTGTTTAGTAGATGTACTTTGTCTAACGGTTAATATTAACAATGTTTTGTTAGTTAGTTGCATATTAAATGTTTGTTTTTGTTTGTTTGTGTTCAAGACCCGTGTTCACGAACAGTTCGCAAACAACTGAATTTCTTAACAAACAAACACAAACATAGAATTATGTTCGTTAGTGTGTTCGTGAACGGTTCGTTTGTCCAAGAAACCTTAACAAACAAACATGAACAAAGCCTTGTTCGTGTTCGTTTGGTTCGTTTACAGCCCTAGTCCTTGCTAAACCGCAATATCATCTTGCGGATTTAAAGTTCATCTCTCCTAATCACCTAACTCGATCCTACTCAACCAGCCACCTCAGCCTAAACCGCAGGATCATCCTACGGTTACACCAAAACACCTAACTCGATCTTGACACCCTCCATTTGCACAAGTTTTTGTGGATATACCACTATTTTAGAAAAAAAAAAAAAAAAAAAAAAAAAAAACATGCTTCACTAGTCACCACTATTTCGATACCATTCACAAGAAAACCAAAATTCACTTCCTTTCCTTCAAACTCCAAACCAAAGTGTACTACTACTTCCTTAATAATAAATCCAAAACCAATTACTACATTTACACCATTCATCCAAACCTCCCATCTTCCCAACAAAACAACCCCAACCCACAAAACCCTAAAACAACTAACCAAAATGTCAGACGATCTGACCTCCATCTTCAAACCAGGGACAGAGGTCGAGGTCAGCAGCAACGACAACGGTTTCCGAGGAGCCTGGTACACAGCCATAATAACCAAAACAAAGCCCAGAAACAAAACAATCCAAGTCGAGTACAACACCTTAATGGCCGACGAAGCGGGAACTAAACCACTGCGTGAGACCCTTAACGTTGTGCAGCTAAGGCCTCTGCCTCCTAGAGAGAAACATGAGAAGGATTTTAAGTTCAGTGACGAGGTCGACGCATATTATAACGATGGGTGGTGGGAAGGGGTGGTTACTGCTGTTCTTGCTGGGAATAGGTATTCGGTGTTCTTTAGAGCGACTAGGGAACAGTTGGAGTTTAGTGGGTCGGAGCTTAGGATTCATAGGGAGTGGTTTTATGGGAAGTGGGTCCCACCTGTTGTTGATGCTGAGGTAATCTTATTTATGTTTTGTGGTTTTTGTTACATAATGTTTTTGTGTAGTGTTTGAATATTGGTTTAGGTGTTTAGTTTTTTGAAGATAGGTGTGAGGCGTGGTTAATGTAGTTGTTGAAGGCGCAATAAGACGTGTTCTAGGTGCAGAGCGTTGGGCCTTGGTGCAATGTATAGCATAAACATATAGTTTTAGGTTGATTCTATGCTTGTTTAGGGTTGGTAACTCGGTATGATTGTTTTAGACGTGTTTAGACATTTTTTGGACGGGATTTTGTTCAAACTTGGCCTGAAAAGTGGCGTGCGTCTGGGTGAGCGAGCCTTGACAACAGAGGTGCACCTCGCCCGCGTGAGGTGTTGATTTTCAAAGGCAAATGACCTTTATATACAATCGGAAGTTGCGTCTCTCACCTCTGATTTACGCAGCAACCCTTTTATCAAGCAAACATTTCATAGTTTCTTCACCCTTTTAGTTGTTTTTACAAACGTACCTGGTAAAATCTTAGCCAGAGTAAAAGCTACTTGTAGGGTTTGGGTGGGAGTTGGGACACAGGTTAAACGTTTTATCTATCCTAGGGGATAGAGAGGTTGTTGTCACTGAGTCACTTGACTCTAGAAACTTTCTTTTTGACATATCGGTTTCCTACAACTTTAATTGTGGATAACTTTGACCTAGAATTAGCCTCAAGTCCCTAAGGTGCTTTTTTGGTTGCCTCACGCGTCTCTTGCTGATATCTAGAGATGTGCTTTATTTAATCAAGGTTTGGATTAATTTACTACTTGGTATGGTAGCACATCTAACTATCATAATCATTCATGTTTACTTTGGAAAATACTTCTGATTTCATACATTTTTATTCAACTGACTTGCTGAATGAGAACTGTTTGAAAAAGTGAAGTGGTTTAGTGTTTTAGACTCTTATCCTAATAGTCTATTATCTGTATCACCTGCTTTGCCTATAGGAATATCGATAACTTGATTAAACTGTATGGAAGGCACTGTCCTGCTAAGTAGTTTGAGTTCACTCATGCACTTGAATGTCTATGGCTTAGCTTTATTATCCTACAAGGATGCATGTTTTCATGAGCATTATATCATAACCATTTGATCTTGTCTCAAAGTATGCAAAATATAAGATTTCAGGTCCTGTTATTACTTATTATTTGCACGCAGAGACGTAGCCCTCATCCTATAATAAATACTGCAACTAACATGTGATTTGGTTTTTCATGTTTGAACTTCTAATGAAGATAACATTATAGTCATCAAAAGTTACAACTGACAACACTTTTCATGGCTTGTTTTAAAAAGGCATTCTGATACATTTAGGTCCTGAAAGCCGTTCGGTAATTATACGATATGTTGATACTTGTTACGGATAATAATCTAATATTTACTAATTTGTTGATCTTTAAACACTAAAAAATAAGTTAAAAAAAGAAAATAGTTTTATGTACAATCTAATAAGCGCAAATATATGTATAGTCTTAAAGTACATGCTGAATAGCTTTATTTGTAATCCCAAACCCAGCTGTTGGTTTTTAGTTGCAATTGAATTTAATTTTCAGGTCAAATTTGAAAAGGTCTTAGGTCAGTTTCATGTCATATCATATGACAATACGTAATGGCTGTTTGTTTCTTAATCTACAAATTACGTTGTCGATTGGTTTTCAATTTGCAAAATTGTTGGTCGGTTTCATGGGGTCAATGAGCATCACTCTCCTTGAGGTGTTTTACAGCATCAGTTTAGCTAGAGGCGCACCTTTTAATACCAAATTTCATGGGATTTTTAGAAACACTTGTATGAAAATTAGTTTTTTTATCTCTTATGCGCAATCGTGAACTGCTTATATTCTGCAGATTTAAATGAACCACTATGCCTTAAATTAATCTTGTTTAGGCTATTTAGTTCTAGAATGTCAGCTGATTGATTATTTGTACTTAGGGCTGCAAACGAACTGAACTTTCAGCGAACAGTTCATGAACCGTTCGGTGGAAAGTTCGTTCGTTTAATAAATGAACGAAAACGAACAAAAAATTTTGTTCGTTTAGTTAAATGAACGGACATGAACAGAGGTCGCGTTCGTTCGTTTATGTTCGTGAACGTTCGGTAAGTGTTCGTTTATGTTCTATAGTTTAGTAAGGTTTTTAATTTTTATACTTTTTTATATTCTTTTATTTTTATTTATCTTAATGTATGTGAATTCGATTTATTCAAAAGTTAATATATGTCCGTTTGTGTTTGGTTCTGTTCAAGAACACTTCGTTGTGTTGATGAACACTTGTTTGTGTTCATTAATGTCTGTTTATGTTTGTGTGCGTTCATGAACAAAATTAACAAACACAAACGAACACGAGTGTTTTCTTAACAAACGAACACGAACAGAAAATCTTGTTCGGTAAGTGTTCATGAACTGTTCATGAACACATAATTTTCTTAACTGTTCGGTTCGTTTGCAGCCCTATTTCTACTCAATTTTTAATGCTTATACACAAATATATTGAAGTGTATTGGTAGACATACATAGAAATAAAATTATATGTAATATTGAAACAACATATTGGGATAGGAGTATAGGATCATCATGTAGTTGCTCTACTGTATTGTTTGGTGTCAAGTGTACTAGAAGGGCAAACGGACCAATATATAGAAGTTTCATTAGGGGCTGCTCAACTTATTTCAGGGACTCAAGCAAGAATTTGATTTTGGGCCTTTTAAATAAAAAAGATTCTCTTCTGATTTATGTGATACGAATTGTATAATACTTTAGTACTCTTTGTAATCAGTTTCTTCTATTAAGTTTATTAATTGTCACCTCACATTTCTGTATAAGAAAGAAATATAAACTATAAAGAATCTAATCGAAATACATCTTTTATCTCACATCTGATGAGAGAAAGAAGTGGTGACAAAGACAATATATATACTTGTAATAATAGTCCGGGTTTTTTTTTTTAAAGTTATAACGCGATTTATGCCCTTGACCCATTTGATTAGTTTCTTTTTACAAAAATCTTCACTTGACCCATTTGATGACCCTTTTTGGAGATAAAAACATAACTCAAATCTGCAAAACTTTGGGATCATCTTCACTTCAAACGCATGCATTATAAATGGGTATTTTTTTTTCTTAAACTAACAAATAATTAACATGGTTTGCTGCAGGCATACATCTCTATGGAGTCGAACGCTTCTAACAACAATAAATTTATCAAAGGGGCAACTGTTGAAGTATGCAGTGACGAGGAGGGCTTCTACGGCGCTTGGTTTACCGCCACACTTCTTGAACAATTAAGCAATGGGACTTTCAAGATCCAATACAAAACCTTAAGAAACGATGATGATACCGCCTTTTTAATAGAAACTGTTGATAGCAACCACATCCGTCCTTGTCCTCCTAAAGAAGCCATTGACCACTTCCGTATGTTTGAAGAAGTCGACGCTATGTACAATGACGGGTGGTGGGTGGGTGTGGTTTCCAAGATATTAAGCCGACAAAGGTATGAGGTCTTTTTTAGGTCGACGGACGAGGAAATCATGTTCAAACAGTCTGATTTAAGGCGGCATCTTGAATGGATCAATGGGAAATGGGTATCATCTTCGTCGGTTTGTAAGTTGATTCACAAGTAAAGAAGTATCATTTCATGTAGTAGTTAGTTATTAGTTAATGGTTTGGTGGAACTTGGAATTAGGTATGTACTATCATTATTATTATTATTATTATTATTTAACTTGGTCATGTGATTAGCACATCCAAAGGTTATGGGGGTTTTTGTACTTGTTTTGAAATACCCAGTTATTATTTAAGTTGTATGGGTTTGCTGTTACAATTTACAACACAAGTCAAAGCATGAATTTTGAAAATCTGAACTTTGGGTATGGGTTGGATGGTAAGTACTAGGGACGGGAATGGGACGGGCTTGGGACTTTAAAGAGACTGCGCAGTAAAGTCGTGTTCTATATCCATCAAGTAGATGAGTATTCGATCGCTCATTATATTGACCGTTGGTATGTTAAACGCTAAGAGACTACGTACTCCTCTCCCATCTTCTACATCTCGAATTTAATGAGTAGCTTTGGCTTTCTATTTATTTCTTTCCATCTCTTTGTTGTTCAAGTAAATTTGCAGTTACATTTGTTGTACCGTCAACTTTATGTGTGAGAGCCTCTTTGTTTCACCTTTTAAAAATGAAAAACAGAAGAAAAAAAAAACTAAGGGGATGTTTGGTTGATTAAGTGCTGAATTATTAAGATGGTATTGGTTTGAATGGTTAAGAGGCTCTGAATTGTTAAGAGCTAAATCATTTAGCATCCCTTATTAACTTAATAATAGTTCAACACTTAGGGGTTGTTTAGTTGATTAAGTGCTGAATCATTAAGAGGTCTGAATGGTTAAGCGCTGAATCATTAAGTTAGATCTCTTAATGGTTAGTTTTCTTGTCCCACATTGGTAGAAGAGCCTCATTAAGGTTCAGCCCAGTTCAGTGCTTAATGGTTCAGCAACATCTCAAATCTTAATGATTCGGACTTAACCATTCCATTCAGAAGCTGAAACAAACGCGCTGAATGCTGAATCATTCAGCGCTGAATGGTTAAGAGCCTCATTAAGAGGCTACCAAATAGCCCCTTAATCATTCCATTCAGATGCTGAAACAAACAGTCTGAATGCTGAATGATTCAGACATGAATGGTTAAGAGACTGATTAAGATGCTACCAAACAGCCCCTAATTCGACTGAACTGAATTCAAATAAAATGTGAGGGTAATGCGTTGGCGACTTAAGGTAATAGATTTATTCTGTTAGAATTAACTCTCACACTCATAAAGGCAAATTCATCACGATCCACACTACGTGCTAAATGCAGTAATCTTTCCTGGGCCAAGTGGGTTAGCTTTGATGCAACTCTTTTTGTTTATTATTTTTTTTTTTTTTTTTGTTTCTTTTGTTCCGTTCAACTGCTTGTTGCTTTTTATATTCAGTTATAAAGTAATTGTCGTTAAAAAAAACTTCATTAGGAGAGACCTTTAACCACCCCTTGTGTGACACCTGGCATAGTCATGTTAATACTTTTCATACCTTATATACATACGTTTCATACTTTGCATACATACGAGTCTACCTCAACGAAAACATTGAAAACAACTACTTAATATCATACTTGACCGGGTCGGTTGAGTCGTGTCGATGATTCGGGAATCATCGGGAGTCGTTACAATGGTCCGAGGGATCATTGGGTGTCGGTCCATAACCATGTGTACAAGGATAGGCGATTCGTAGAATCGTCGGGTTATCGCACACACGTAAATCTCGAGTCCCGGGAATTGGTGAACGGATGGGAACGTGTTAGTTATTATGTATTATGTGCTTACAAACATTATATGACTTGTCGGTATGTGAATACGTGTTTATATGTGTTAAAATATTGATTACGCGTAATTGCATGACATTATAAGTGATTACGCGTAATTGCATGTAAATAGGGGGTGATTGGCCTAATTGCATGCTGATAGGGGGTGATTGGCCCAATTGCATGCTGATAGGGGGTGATTGGCCTAATCACTAGTAAGATGGGCGAGTGGAGGAGTTTTATGGGCGATTGGGCTAATCGCCAGTGGGTACACGCGATTAGACACCCTAATCGCCTGACGCGTACTAAACGACTAGAAACGCCTATAAATACTACCCTTATGTTGTAAAACATCATTTGTGAAACCCTAATACACCCCAAAGCCACCCCACACCTCATTCAACCTCTGAAACACGTTTTTGATCAAGAAATTTCATTTCCAAGCTTTACACCTCATAATCTTACAATTTCAAGGTGTGTTCTTCATCCCAAACCTTTGTAATGATATTGTTTTGATCCCTAAAGGTCCAGACCTGGTTTCTAAACATTTGTGTCTTTGAAAACTCATTAAAATCAGTTTCTAAACAAACCCAAACCTCTATGCTTGTTATATGTGATGTATTCATGCAAGATAGGATTTTTATCGTTTAAACATGGTTGTTCTTGTATTATTGATATGTTTCTGATATAAATGAGTTGATATGATGTTAACCTAGGAGTTTGAAGGTCAATAGATGTGTATTATTGATATTAGGCGTTTTGACCCGTTTGAATGATTATGAAGGATTGATGATGATATGTTGTGTTTTGTTGATTGTTTGAGGTTAGGGTTTACTCTAGGATGATGCTAGAACAGTAGGATATTGTCGGACAACGTCATTATGTGATGAAAATTTGATATTTGCTATTTAGGGTAAGTTTTGCATGTTGATGTGATGTTTACATGCTAGTTATGCTATTTTAGGAAAACACTTGCATTCGGGACGGCTGGGATGGTGATAAATTAGGGGTTTTTGCTTGAAATAGTTGGATTAATGTTTTGGGTTTGATATTGGGTGTTTACACATGTTTTCGGATCTGATTTGGAGGGTTAAACGCGCAAAAAGACGACACAGTGCAGCAGGGGCGATTAGGGAACCCTAATCGCCTATAGTAGAGGCGATTGGCCCCAATCGCGTGTAACAGGAGGCGATTGGGAGCCCAATCGCTAGTATGTCTGGTGATTGCAATCCTAATCGCCAGTTGACCCTCCTAATCACCAGTTGACTTTTTCTAATTGCATGTTTGATTCCTAATCGCGTGTACTGCTGTTATATGTGTATTTTAACATCCCGAAACACGGATTAACACCTAGGAACATGTTAGGAACCCCGTGACATGTCCAATAACTTAGTTATACGTGTTCGGACCTGTTTATGCGTTAATTAGGCTTCATGCTAGATATAGTAAACTGTGATGTATACTAAGTGTTTGATTGCATATGATTGCATGATATCTTGAATTCGGCTAACACGTGCGATGTCGGGTCACCAATGGGATGTCGGGTCTTGCCTGGTGTGGTCGATTAAACGTTTAAACATCATTTCAAATGTACACGGTTATGGTCCATTAACCCATGATATAGGTGATAATCAAATGGTAATTGATTGCTTATAGGTAGGATTGTATGGGCGTAAAGCGCCACAAACACGTTTTAACATAGTCCAAACGATAGCCAGAATGTTAGTTCATTGCGGAGCATTGATTTGCAACATAACGGGGGTGTAAGGTGGGTTATGGGTGATTTTTAGTGGCCTTATGTAACACCCTAAGCCAATTTACAAAAAACGTGCAGCGGAAAACCAACCGAAAAATTCATTTCTTTAAAAACAACCTTGAATGTTTAGAAACCAAATCTACTAAGTATTTTAGGTATTACATCTTTTAAATATCCTATTACATTAAACGTGACCCATCTATATCATGTTATGTGGCCGTGTCCATGTACAATCCGCCTCCTCGCTCGACCTCCATCCTTTCCTTACTCTATTAAGTAGACAAGACAACCTGCGATCACCAAATAACCGTTTCGTTAGTTCATTTAGTGACTTAATGCACATTACTCATAATGCGGAAATAATATCCATTGATACTCCATGATCTCGTTCCAACGCCTTTTTGCAAGTTCGGGTGTGGTACCCCGAACCGAACCTGCAAGTCTCATGCATTCATATTTTCATACATGCACCTTCATTACCATTCTCATAACAAAGGTTAATAACCCCACAATTTCAAACAAGCATACAATTTCCTCAATACCCCACAATTCATACAAGCATACAATTCCCTCATATAACCCCACAATTCATACAAGCATACATTTCCCTCATATAACTTACTTTGACCCGTCATGTTACTCCTTCTTCGCTATTCTCTAAGACAACATGACGTTTCCAATCCTATACTCAATCTACACATCATTACCAACCCTTACATACATGAAACTCTCACTCAAACCCGAGTATGAATACCCATATATACATCACATTTCAATCTACATGAGCATGACAATCTACTTACTGTATTTGATACCATCAAACAACGTATCAATTAAGCTACATGCACGTGTATCATCCCGTACTAGAATCATATTTGTAAATCCGACATTCCTATTACTTGCTACACCCTTACACAGCATACACAAGGTCCAACAATGTTATTTGATGCGTTAAACGCAATTACAGGTCGCGCACATAAGCGAAACATCAACGTACGATAGAATAAACAACAAAAAAATAAAGTTCCAGGTCCCACCGTAACTTACGGTGGCCTCTGTAAGTTACGGTGGACCCCCAAAATCCCACGCCAGTTCCCTACTGGCCTACGGTGGAAAAATGGGTGCAGGGGTCACCGTAAGCTACGGTGGCACCGTAGCTTACGGTGGACTCTGAAGTCCACCCTCTTGTTTCTCCTTTCCATTCTTTTTTGAACCATCCCACGCCGATCCGACCGAAGCCGCGTTTTTCCCATTATAAGTTCCAAAACATGCCTTAGCATCCTTACTAACGTTCCATCATTTCATGATTCCCATTCTACTTGCACACATAATTACATGTTAAGATTCATTGTCCTAAATGGAGTAAGAATCACTTACCTCAAGTCCTCCAAGTTCATGCTTGTTTAATTGCCTCCTCTTGACCCATTAGCTTCCCATGCTTGTGTCCATCATTCCTATCCTTTCATATCATCATGTTCACATCATTATTAGCATACATGTTCATTCATAAACCAATCATATCCAACTCATATATCACATTGACTTGCATAGGTCAATTTCTAACATGCATACAACATAGCTTCCCACTCTTTTGATTCATCATTCAAGCAATTAGACTCAACAACGTATGTGTCACATAACCAAGCCAACATGTCTCACAAGAATCCTTAATCTCACAATCATGCTAGAAAACATACCACATTATTTCCATGTCAGTTGACTTTCCAGAAAGTCAACTTTCAACCATACAAACTTTCCTTTTTACAAACCTATGTCTACATTAGCATACTAGGTTTTATGAAATTCACCCTAAGCGTCATGTTCCTTTCTCATTAACATACGAGATCACTCGTCATACCAATTAACAAACAATGGCGTGCATCATAGTATTTAAGCATAATGTACATACTACTAATGCATACTCCTTACCACATCATATAACCAACTAAATCCCCACATGATTACTCTCTAAGACGCAATCCTCATGTTAACCTACTATCAATTGTATCCATTATCATACTACTTTCATACTTGTCCAATCTTGCCTACAATTTCACAAGTTAAACTAATCTAGACATTTCATCAAACACTTGGTGTGCATACAACATTTAAAGCACAATGTACAAGCATTTCATGCATACTTTCATAGCTCATAACATAAATCATCCTATTTCTTCCCTACATTACATACCATTCATTCAATAGTTGCCAACATAGCAAATCATCACTTTCTTTTCAATGCATTCATTAATTAACCAAGAATGGTCTTGGATTACACCAAGACCAATACCCACTTCCAACATAGGTGTAAAACAATATAATTAGCACATGAATCAAGCATAGCTTTATGTAGTATCATGAATTATGGTTCCTTTAGTGTCTATCAACATCTAGACACCTCCATTCATCCTTGATTCACGTTTTTACACACACCCTAGGTTTCATCAACTCCAAAATTAATGTTAACATCAAAATCCACCAAATAGAAGGTACCTTTGGGTTTGATTGACCTTAAATGGTCCATTTCTGGCTCATGCATCGATTTCCCCTTGATTTCTTACTAGATTGAGCTTGGTAGTTGGGTTGGGGTTGGAACCCCTTTTCTCCTTCTCCTGAGGTAGACCAAAACACACACCAAGTGTGTGTTTTTGGTGTTTTCACCCTATTTAACAATTTTAATATGGACTTTGGGTAATTGACATATTCCACCCTCCAACTTATAACCTTTTGACTCAATATCATTTTTGTTAATCCCGCCTATCAACGTCTTTAAATGAAATGGGTTTTTGGGGTGTTACACCTTACAGCAGCTCTAGATAGTAGCTTATGGCCCGGAGCCGTAAGTTACGATCCACAAGACAAAAACGACTAGAAAGTGCCGTGGATTTAAAAAAAAAGCTAACCGTAAGCTACGGCTCTAAAGCCGTACCTTACGGCGTGGTCCATTTCCAAAGATTTTGTTTGCTTTACAAAGTTTAGATCTAACATTGGGTTCTAATGGTAGGTTTGTCAATTATCATAACCCATTTATAACTAACTTGTGAGTTATTTGTTGTGGTTAAACCTTAGGTTTGGAAGTAGGCATCGGACGAGGAGAGGAGCAACAAAGGAACCGAAACACTTGAACTCTAAGACGCTTCCGCTCAATTATGGAACTCAAGATAGTTATGTGCCGTGTTATCTCCAACCTAACATGTTGTGTCGTTTTGAACCTATCGTTTTAAGCTATTTTTCAAACATGAATGTCTAGTGTGAACTTAATCTTAGAAACTAATGGTTTTTGTAAATTTGCTTTTTCGTATGAGGGTTTAAGCCTATATTTTGAATTATATGGTGATAATTATTATGAATATGACATCGGGTCTTACAGTTTGTTCATGCTGGTAAGGCGAATAATTTTCACAAAAAAGCATTTAAAAAATGTTCCTCGTCCCGACCCGAACGACAATCGACCCAAAAATGCTAGCATTAGATGGTAAAAAACCATAAAACCGAAAAAGGGGACCCCACTAGAAAAATATCTTGGATCTGCCACTGTATAAAACTATATTTATTCAACACGCATAATAATGTAATACGCATGATTCTAATCCAGTTAAATCAATGTTTTGAAAACCGGGACCTTAGACCGGTTCGGGTTGATAGGTTGGACCGCCTTGATATCAGACCGGTGGTTGGACCATCGGATTGGAAAACCGGGCGCTCGGACCGGGTTTTTAAGGGTTGAACTGTTTTTTTTTTTTTTTTTTCTAGGTCTTTGTAGGGTTTTTTGGTAAGACTTGTGAACTGGCGGTGGCTCCGGTTCAACGTGTGGTCTGGTTTTAAAAAGATTGAGTTAAATTATAAAGACTTGACAGTTGACATATATGTGGTTTTTTTCTTCTGTTAGACGCGTATCACACGTATGGACATTTTAGAAAGAAAATAAAAAAAGTCATAGTGCTAGAATTTGGTATCAAAGGCAAAAACACCTAAGTTGCAAACACTTCTGCAAGAAAGTACCAACTTGAAAGGACTTATATGCAAATCCAATTAAAGAAAAGGATCAGATCAGAGAAATAAACAGTACGGTAGGGACTAACTAAAAACACTTGTTCCATTATAAAATAACAAACCCTAACCAAATAGC
Source organism: Ambrosia trifida (assembly GCA_028751855.1). Lineage (NCBI taxonomy): Eukaryota > Viridiplantae > Streptophyta > Magnoliopsida > Asterales > Asteraceae > Ambrosia > Ambrosia trifida. The sequence goes on from CM054125.1 coordinate 93,438,218, forward strand.
AATCGCCAAATGCCCTTTGGTCTCAACATGGCCGCTACTCGTAAAACCCTAGATCTACTTTCCATCAGTCTCTTTTAACAATCATATGTATGTTCCACATCCTTTATATCTGATTCATATTAATAAAATTGTTATTTTTTTAAGTATTCCTAAAAAGTTATAGTTCTGATATTTCCTTTTCTTTTTGCAGGATTTTACAATATTATGTTACAATTTGAAGACAATAAGAAGCAATTTTTTTATTGTGTTAATTTAGTGACTATTGTAATTATGCTGTAATGTTGTTGTAGAAATGTAGGTTTTGATCTAACAAGTTGTTAGAGCTCTTTATGTCACGATGTATGACTATTTGCGACTAATAACGAAGGATTATGAAGGTAGTCTAGCCCACAGACAACACAAATGAATATCTAGAGGTATTAGTTTCGGTGTGTGACATGTGTGTTCACAGAATTGTGTTGGACATATCTCACGTTGAAACATGATGGCTCTAGATAAGCATTAGCGTTGTGTGTGGGCTGGCTTACCGTCATAGTCCTTTGTTGTTGGGGTGGATAGTCGTACATGGTGATATAAATAGCTCTAACATCATGTTTGAAAGAAGTTGTGTATTTATGGTCTAATGAGAAACACGTTCTGTTCTTTGTATGTTAAAATAATTTGAACATAAAAGTTAATTGTTTGTTTGTTAAAATATGTAGTATAAGGTTCTTCGTAAAATGGTTATAGTATCATGTTCTTGGTAACCGGATGATTTATAAATCTATTTTCCAGGTTAAGTGACATTTTTATTTGATATGCATTCCATTTTTACTACGTTTGGGATAAGATGATTCTGCACCACAAATTATTTCACATGTCTTAGAGAACCGATTCTTTTTAAAATACTTTTTTTACATGGGATGTGAAATGAATACTTGAGGAAAAGGGTCCTCAATGTGAAAGGATGAGCCAATGGTATCGACACATCCACTTTTTTTTTTGTTTCTTTTACCGTACTGGCCATTTTTAGGTATTTTCGATAGTAGTGTAAATTTATGGTATTGAGTCCGACCCCTAATTTAAGAACCCAATGACTTTCGCCCCCTTTGAAAATTTTGTCCAAGCTTTCTCATTGCCGATACGGTACCGGTAAATGCACGTCCCTAATGTGACTAACACCAAGTAAACTTGTGTCTTTTTTATTTAGAACTTCTAGTCTTTAGGTTGTTAAGGATATGACTTAACCCCTACAAGGTGAGTCTTTCACAACACCCTTACTCTTGTAAAACTGATTGTCTGAGCATGAGTCCAATTACCAATGATCATGATAATCTTGTTGATTCCAGATGTCAATTATGGTTACGAAAAAACTTCTAGTAAATTACCTAGCCTATATATTTTGGTAAATTAGTTGCTCAGTATCACAATTTGTTAAAATAGTGGCTAATGGTATTTGCGTGGACTGAAGCATACGATTTATACCAATCAGTTACAGGAACGAATCTGTCTATTCGGGTTTTCAGAATTGAAATTGGTTCGGTTTACACATCAACAATTCAGTTCAATTATGTAGTTAGTGACAAAAAGACTCAAACCCATATAAACCCATCTGTGTAAGTGGAATAAACTGGTATCCAAACTGATGAACACCCTACAAAGCGAGTCTTTCGCAATACCCTTTATCCTCTTAACACCCTTGTTTTGAGTGTTTACGCGATTTTCTCCATACCATGGAGAAAAATAAATGCATTATGGACCAAGTAAGCTACACTACAACGCGTGACTTGAAACTTATTCCAAAAATTTTTTTAAATGGTATGACTTAAATATTTGACAAAAACTAGGTTAATGATTTCGATTTTATAGCTTAATTCATGACAAACAACACACTCACACCTAGCACAGGAAGGATCAAAGCACAATGAAACATAAAACCTACATGTATGCACACAAATTCTTTACATACAAATATTAAGGGCTTAAAAAGTTATATAGGTTGTAGTAAGTACACTGAAGGGATAGGGAGCCTAATCTGAAGGGCGTCCCTATCCCCGCAAGGTAACAACCCTGCGCCAGGTCACGGCGCAGGAGCATACTCGCGCGAGGACAGGCAATCAACATCCTCGCGCGCCGGCACAGACGATAAGCAACAACTAATGCCTGATACGCGCGTGCCACCACACGCGGAATATTCCCTTGGCACGTCAGAGGAGGTACAAGGGATGACAAAAAGAAGATTCATAAGGATCTGTGTCAGAGCATACACCAACAGAAGAAGGACATGTGGCAGACAGTACAAAAGGGGAACGGCTGCACTGTACACGCTGTCGTGAACAGTGACCAGCAGGCATTACCTCGCCCACTGTCAGACGTCAAATCAGCCAGCAGAGATAGCCTGGATACTGTAGCAAGTACGACATTGCTGTGCACCACCAGAAGGCCGCCACGTGTCAAACTACAACAACGACCACACTGTAGCCTGATGTCATCAACAGTGCCTCGTCCTTTCCCGCCATTTCCAGAAGGACCATGGGCTTGGGCCCCGGTTGGGCCCAAGCCAATGGTGTCACTTGTGGGCCTCTCCATGCAGCCCACTACTAAGCCTATAAATAGCGCCAGATACAACTCATGTATTCATTCACATATACAACCATCACTACTATACTCTCTACTTGTAATTCTCTCTTGTTAGTAATAATATTCCGGTGTACTTATAGTGGACGTAGGTCATTAACGACCGAACCACTTAAATCTCTTGTTCATAGCACACACAATACATGTCACACTCACCTTAACAAACTCTCGGGTTACCATAATGGTTTGGGTAAAGGATTAAACCTGTAGTTACATAAGTACTAACCCCCCGGAGGTCAGTCTTAATCTCCGGTGTACTTATTGTTTCTTCATTGGCGCCATCCAACGGTTAGAACAGCTCTTTTCACTCATCTTTTAACCCCACCCATGGCTGAACCCAACCCTAACACATCCGGCATGCACCAAACGGGAGACGAAGACCTCCGACAGCCGGATAACCAAACCACACCCAACACTGTCGTCAAGCAGACGACGTCTCGGCTCGACGGGTCAGCCGTTGAAATCCGTGACGTCGAATCCGACGACGGCAGTCAAGAGCTCTCCGAAGAGGATCCGGATCGCTGGCTCCTCCGTCAGAATGCCAAGAGTGCTGCAATCTACCAACGCAAGCTGTTGCAGCAAGCGAAAAAGAAAGGTAAGACGCTTGCTTTCGATACTCCGTCGAAAGCAAGGTACAAGAAGAAAGATACGGCCAACCACGGTGAGGGTCGTAGCGGGGAGCTCGGCGGAAACGTCAGAGCTCGGGGCTACGCCAAATCACGTGAAGAGCCAGATGGCTACGAATCGTCAAGCAGCGACTCCGATCACAGAGGGAAGAAACACACTCACACGTCGCGAGACAGTGAGATAGACGATGACTTGGTAAAACCATTTCGACCAAAAGCTTTTGCTGAGAAGTCCAAGTTCGTCGCTCGCATAGCGGCTGCAAAAGTACCAAGAAAGGCCAAACTCCCAAGCAGCATCGGTAGATACGATGGCCTGCGTGACCCAGATGACCATGTGCACGACTTCGAATGCGCAGGCGTATCCGTGGATTGGCCTGTTCAAGTGTGGTGTCACCTTTTCGCTCAAACCCTCACGGGTGCCGCCAGGGTATGGTTTGACAGCCTCCCAGCGGGAAGCGTAAAGGATTTCGACGACCTTACAGAAAAGTTCGGCAGCCACTTTTCGCACCTACGTAAGCATAAGAAAGACAAGGCGGACATCCTGCTATGCCGACGGTATGACAGGGAAACGATTGAAGATTACATAGTCCGGTTTAACAAAGAAGCACTGCAAATCGGATGCGGGGAGGAGCTCACACGGGCCGCGTTCATTCACAATGTGCGCAGTCCAGACCTCATGAAATGCCTCACCGGCAAAGATGGCATCCCAGAGTCCTGGGATGAGATCATACGCTCAGCCAAAATATATGCCTCCTCCGAAAAATCTTTCAACCAACAACACGGTTTCCAGCCACAACACCATAACAATAATAATAATACTAGACACAAAAACAAATCCGTCTGGAACCGCATCACAGGCACCACCGACGAAGGAAAATATTCCCCGGCCGGTGATGCCCGCCAGATCATCAGCTCCAAACAAACGCGGGACCAACGCGGACACTCCAAGAAAAATCACGACTGGACCCCGTTAACAAAAACACCATCTCAAGTTCTGAAAACCGAGCAGGTCACCCTGAAGGAGCCCAACCCCCTAGGGAAGCGCCGAAACGTGGACCGCAGCAAGTTCTGTGAGTACCATAACGACTACGGCCACCTCACGGACAACTGCTACAGTCTAAAAATGGAGATAGAGGCAGCGCTGAAATCAGGCTAGCTCGGCCACTTGGTCAAAAATGTTCACCGAGCTGGCAGAGGGCAAGGCAACGAAGAAACCCAAGGCGAAGGGTCGCGGAAGAAGATCCGGGACCTAAACACTCACGCTGCAACTCTAATCCCCCGCCACCAATGCAACATGACATGGCGGGGCAAGAACACCCAACATGGGAAGCGCACCCGGGTACAGCCGCTAGACGACTCATGGAAAGAGGCTGACATCCTCATGCCAAGGGTCAGAGGAGGTGCCTCCTGCACAGCTCCATTGGTGATCACTGCCGTCTTCGGACATTACCGCACACGGTATATGTTTTTAGATGGCGGCAGCAGCACAGATATCATGTATGACCAATGTTTTCAACAGCTAGATGAAGAAGACAAGGCAAAGCTCATCCCGGTCAATGAGCCAATCTCTGGTTTCATCCATGAAACCATCATGCCCCGCGGCATGCTCTCTTTGCCTGTAACATGGACGGATGGTACACACGAGCGCACAGAAATATGCGACTTCATGGTCCTACCAGCCACATCAAACCATGACATACTCCTAGGAAGAGAAGGCATTGCCCACTTCAACGCCAACGCCTCCACGGCGCATGCAATGGTTGGTTTTCCCACCAAAACTGGCGTTGCCTTCATCCGGGGGAACAAAGATTGCCATGTCACGGAGACAGCCAAACCGCCAAAGATGGTCAAGACAGATGCCCGCACAGAGCCGGAAAAATGGGCGCTCATCCCCAAATTTCCGGAGCAAACGGTGACCATTGGCCATGTAATCTCCGAATCCATACGAAATCATTTGAAGCAACTTCTGATCAGCAATATAGACATTTTTGCATGGCAACCGGCAGATATGGTGGGTGTTCCGCGGGACATAGCGGAACACAGGCTTAACGTATATCGTTCCGCAGAGCCAATCGTACAGAAGAAGAGAAGTATGGGCCCGGAGAAAACAAAGGCCATGAACGAACAAGTCACCGAGCTGCTCAATGCGGGCATCCTCCGCCCCATCAGATATCAAACTTGGGTGGCCAATCCCGTCATGGTCGCCAAAGCGAATGGCGGATGGCGCATGTGCGTCGATTACAAAGACATTAACAAAGCGTGCCCAAAGGACTGTTATCCCCTACCAGAGATCGATTTGAAGGTGGACTCCCTCGCCCCATACAGATTCAAGTGTTTCCTAGACGCCTACAAAGGATATCACCAAATACAAATGGCGAAAGAAGATGAAGACAAAACAGCGTTCCGCACAGACGCGGGTATCTTCTGCTACACAAAGATGCCTTTCGGCCTGAAAAATGCGGGCGCCACATACCAACGCCTGATGGATACAGCGTTCGTGGAAGAAATCGGCGTACGGCTTGAAGTGTACGTCGACGATTTAGTGATCAAAAGCAGGGAAGAAACCGACATGCTACAAGACATCCAACAAACATTTGACCAGCTACGAAAGGTCCGCATGAAGCTAAATCCAAGCAAGTGCTCGTTTGGAATGGAAGAAGGGAAATTTCTGGGAGTCATCGTTACGCGGGACGGGTTCCGCGCCAACCCAGAAAAGGTACAAGCAATCGAGCGGATGCCATCTCCAGCCTCCGTCAAAGAAGTGCAGACATTGATGGGCCGCCTGGTCGCCCTAAACCGTTTCCTATCCAACTACGCTTCAAAGTCATTTCCTTTTGTCGACACCTTGAAGAATTGTCTGAAGAAGAGTAACTTCCGCTGGACAACCGAAGCTGAGTCAGCTTTTCAACAAATGAAGCAGTGTTTGATGAACCTTCCTACGCTAACAGCCCCGCTCCCTAAAGAGCCACTCACGCTCTATCTCTCAGTCACGGAGCGGGCAATCGGCGCAGTCCTGATGGTCGATCGTAAAGGCGTGCAAACGCCTATCTATTACATCAGCCGCACGCTGTTAGATGCGGAAACTCGGTACACCATAATGGAAAAGCTGGTCCTAGCTTTAATTCACGCTTCCCGAAGATTGCGCAGATACTTCCAAGGCCACCCGATAAACGTCCTCACGGACTATCGGATTAACGACATCTTGGCCAAACCAGAATTGTCAGGAAGACTGGCGAAGTGGGCTATTGAGCTCGGAGAGCACACAATCAGTTATAAGCCCCGACCCGCAATCAAGGGACAAGTATTGGTAGACTTTGCAACCGAGATCCCAGCCGACAAGGTTCAAGAGTGCCGAGAAGAAGAATCGCCTGCGCCAGCGCACGACCCATTGCAAAAGTGGTCCTTATACACTGACGGCGCCTCCAACGGAGACGGTGCTGGCGCCGGTTTGCGCCTCATCAGCCCAGACAAACATGAGTTCACATACGCCATCCGCCTCGAGTTCAAAAGCACAAACAACGAGGCGGAATACGAAGCGTTGCTGGCAGGCCTCCGCATAGCGGAAAAAATGGGGGCCAGGCACGTAGAGGCACATGTAGACTCCTTGTTGGTAGCACGGCAGATCAACGGGGCATACGATGCGAAAGACGAAACAATGGCTCTATACCTGGAGCAAGCCAAGAAACTCATGCGCAAGTTCGACACATGCACAGTCGAACACATCCGGCGCAGCGAGAACAAACCCGCCGACGCACTTAGCAAAATGGCATCCACGATTTTTGAGCACATGGCAAAAGAGGTCCGCGTCGAAGTACGGGATAAGCCATCGGTCCCCGTGCGCCAGGTCAATGTCACTCAAACAGGTAGCGCGTCATGGATGACACCGATCAAAGCCTTTTTATCGACGGGAATTCTGCCCAATGACAAACTAGAGGCCCGGAAGATAAAAACCAAGGCCCTGCAATATCAACTGACCGATGACATCATGTACCGCCGCTCCTACTTGGGGCCACTCTTGCGCTGTGTTGACCCGGCAGAAGCCTCCTTTCTTCTTAAAGATATACATGAAGGAACGTGCGGGTTACACGCAGGCCCAAGAATGGTAGTGGCAAAGCTGATGAATGCAGGATATTACTGGCCGGGCATGCACGTCGACGCAGTTAACGAGTTACGCAAATGTGACAGCTGCCAGTGCCATGCCCCAAACACCTTGCGCCCAAAGAACAATCTCGTACCAGTTACCGCGGCTTGGCCCTTCCAAAAGTGGGCTATTGACCTAGTCGGACCATTCCCGGCGGCGCCGGGTAATGTCAAATATTTGATCGTCGCTATCGACTACTTCACTAAGTGGGTCGAAGCAAAACCTCTGGCAAAGATCGATGGCGCACATGTCAAGAAATTCATCTGAGAGTTCATTATCTGTCGGTTTGGATTGCCGATGCAACTGGTCAGTGACAATGGAACACAATTCGAAGACCAGGCCCTCCAACAATGGTTGGCTCAAATGGGAGTCACGCAAATCTTCACATCCGTTGCGCACCCGCAAGGCAACGGTCAGGTAGAAAGAGCCAACCGAACAATCGTTGAAGGCATCAAGACAAGGCTCGGAACCAGGCGAACAGGGTGGGTAGACGAGTTGCCGCACGTCTTATGGGCCTACCGTACCCTCACAAAAACAAGCAATGGCGAAACCCCGTTCAGCCTAACATACGGGTCCGAGGCGGTAATCCCTGCAGAAATAGCTTGCCCCACGGCAAGGGTATTGATGGCAAACACAACTAACAATGATAAAGAACTCCGCATGAACCTCGATCTGTTAGAGGAACGCCGCGACCTCGCGGCAATAAAAGAAGCAAGTTACAAGACCCAACTCGAGCAATACTACAACAAGCATGTAAAAGAGCAAACCTTCAAGATTGGGGACTACGTCTTCCGCAACAATGAAGCTTCCAATGCCGAAAAGCCTGGGAAGCTCGCCCCAACTTGGGAAGGCCCTTACAAAATTCAAGAAGTGCTCGGGAAAGGTGCCTACGCATTAGAAAGGCTCGATGGCACCCCTATTCCAAGATCATGGAACGGCGCTCAGTTACGGCGCTGTTATTTGTAATCTAAAATGGCTACACATGCCATATCATTAATGAAAACGTTTCCTATATCTGTGTTTCTACTTGTACTTTCCGCGCCAGGGTCTTCAAGACTTAGGCAAAATCACGTCGGACCAAACACGCTAGCAAGGCATGCCTTCAAGGCGCGCCACGTGCGCGTCGGGCACCTACTCAAGCAGCGTAGTCTTCAAGACGGATTTACTCGCCGGACCCACAACACCGCATAACAACAACATGCGCCTCAACTCTTGTCTTCTAGAGTCATTGCAACTCGGACAACAGAGTAGCGCGCCACATAAACGCGGTAAACGGGTCTTCAAGGCGAGGCGATCACGCGCCTAGGTCGGACTCAATGGCACAAGTCGCCTCCGCTACAATCTTCAAGGCGAGAAAGTGTTAAACACTTAGACGTCGGATTGTCTAGCCGAGCGCGCGCTCTAACTCTTACTTACACACTGGGTGACGACTTGGTTAAATAAGTAAAATAGAGACGAGACAACACGATATAACAAACAAAAGTTTCATTAACAAAGGGAATTAAAAACCCTTCTATATTTACAAGGAAAAGAAAAGTTACAAGTATTAAAAGGCCTAATCACTGGTCAGCTGCGCCGGAAGCCCCCTCACCAGAAGCTTTCGCCAGCGCGTCAGACGTTTCTATGAAATATCTAAGGGCCGCAGGTGGATCCGCGTTCTTGTTGCAATCCGCAAGCACTTGGAGGATGGGGAACTCTATCTTCTCGAACTTTTGGAGTTCCGCCTCATACTCATCCTTCAGTGGCTTGCCATAGTGTTCCGCGTCCACGATGCGCCCATTATTTTGCGCATGCAAGAAACCGTCTTCATAACCCTCGCCATAACCGTAGGCTTGGGCACTGGCAGCAATGGCGGCAACCTGGTCTCCGAGCAGAGGCTCCTGCCAAAATCTCTTGAAAACCTGCGCATAGAAACAAAGTTAGCATATGGAAAAGACAAGTCTCAAAAGCAGAGAAAGCGCGAAGACTTACCCCAGCCATCCCGTCTGTCATCAACCATTTGATGGAGTCCTGCATCTGGGACTGGGCGGTGACAGCTTCATCCAGTAGCAACTTGGCCGCCTCGCCTTCCTTCACAGCAGCAAGGCGAGCCTGGTCACAAGAATCTAGGTCTCGCTCCAGGTCCTCCTTCGCACTGAGGACCTGGACCCTCTCCCGCTCCAGCGAAGAGACGCGTTCAGTAGCCGCAACAAGGGCTTCGTCCTTAGACTCGAGCTCCTTGCGCATCTCTACATACTTCGCCGTCCTCTCCGTGAGGGCCTTGCTCTTCTCTTCGAGGCTCTTCACCGCCGTCCGCCGCTCCTCACGCGCAACTGACAGAAGCTCCTTGAGATCGGAGATGTCAGTGTTGGCCTTCTTCCATGATCCTGACCAACGGCGCCTCTCAACAACCGCGTCTTCTTCAAGTTTGGCAACCTTGGCCTCCGCGTCATGGGCACGACGGCGGTATTTGGCAATCTCGGCTTGGAAGGCAGCCTCTTTTTCAGCAAGGCTGGCCTTCTCCGCTTCCACCTGCTCCATGTCCCGCCACAACGCCGAGTCACGGCGCCGCAGCGAGTCCATCATGGATAGTTGAGTCGCCTGGTTAACGCACAAGGCGGCTATTAGGTCTTCACGACTCAACATATCCTGGTGAGTGCGCTCATAGGGAGGCACCACCTCGCTGACAAACTCCTCGGCAGCCAAGGAGTTGGAAAACAATGTGTTTTCCCTTATTGCCCAGCGAGGGCGCCAGATGGCGTCACCACCAGACCAACAAGAGCCGTCATAGACTCCTGCTGATTCTCCAACCCTGGAAGACTCGCGCCGATCCCGACGCGAGCCGCTCGCACCAGCCCCAGAGGCGCCCTGCTGGAGCAAGGCCCTCTCGAAGGCATCCCCTCCTTCATCGCGAGCCATTTCCCGGCTCTCAGCTTCGGCACGCTCCCTCGCAGCGCGCTCTTCTGCCAGCTTGGCTTTTTCCTCCAAGAACCTTTGCTCTTGGAGGCGAAGGCGGTCCGCCTCAGCCTTCTTGTCTGCCTCAGCCTTTATTGCGGCTTCATCGGCAGCAGCCTTCTTCTCCGCCTCAGCCCGGCGGTGGGCTTCATCGGCTGCCGCTTGCTTGGCAGCAGCGGCCTTCTCAGCCTCAGCCTTTTGCAAGGCTTCATCGGCCTGCGCCTGCTCCCGCGCAAGCTCCTGCTCCCTCCACAAGGCATCCTCCTCCCTTCCACCCGTTTCGGCGGAAGGAGACAAAGGTGCAGTTGGCACAATCTTCGGCGCCACTGCAAATCAACAATAACTTGTTAATAATAATACAACTCATAAAAATACAAAGGAAGAGAGAGGAGGAAAAAAGAACAACTTACCAGGAGTCTTCTTCCTCAGTAACTTTTGGAAGAGTGGTTGGCGCGCAGGGGCGGCACCAATGCCCATGCTGAAAACGGGCCCGCCATCGCCACCACTCCCAAAAGGACCCTTGGAAACATTAACTGGGTCCGGACCAGGTACCGATCCCTCACCACCTCCAGCGCCAGGCGCGACTGGAGTCTCCTTCACCGGGCCAGCGGTCCGCGACCTCTTCCTCTTCTCCAGCTGAGAAGATTCCGCCTCCTCGTCATCCTCGGAGGGTGGGCCATCCTTCCTCCGCCGACGCCCTTTCACAGCTTCTCCTGCTGAAACGGAAGAACCCGAGTCAGAAAGGGTAATCATGGCTCGGTACCTGTGTTTCCGCGGCGCGTGCTTCTAACGACCACGCTCCGCAGACGAGCCTACCGGCGGAGTCTTCCCTACGGTATCATCTCCGAAAATACTATCAAATAAAGGGCTGGGAGACTCACCAGTCGTGCAATAAGGTTTGGGCGCAGCAGAAAGGTCAGGATAGTAGAAACGATCCGCCAACGCATCCAAGCACGAGGTCTAGCCCTCCGCCACAGGCCTCCACTTAATGCCCTTCTCCTGGCGGGCAGCGTAGAATTCAAACTTACTTACACCTGCAAATAACACATCATAAGGAAAGGAACGCGGGAGGCAATAATGATAATAACTAATATAAAATACTTACCCTCCTGCACGATGTAAGGCTCTTTACCCGCCCGGATGCCGTTCCGGCTCATCCCCAGGAGGAAAAAGATTCCCTCTGTCAGGTTCTGGAACTCCAGCCTAGTGGCGTTGGCGGTAAGGGCAACGAACCAATCCTGCTTCTTGTAATCTTTAAGCACAGGCATGTCCGCCACGCGCTGACCATCCCCTATGATCTTCCAAGGGAGGCTAATAGGGATGACCCCCCTCTTTACGAAGAAGAACTTCTCCTTTGCCCAATGAAGGGACTTTGGGGTATGGGTGGCCATGGGAGGCACCTTGGGGCGTGGCTTAAAAGAAAACCACATTTCATCCCGCGCCATGAAGTAAAACACATTGAACCGCTCAACAGTCGGTTCAATGTCTAAGGCGCGGCACGACGCCTCAAAATGAACTAACCTCAGAAGCCCGAAGGCGGTTAGTTGAGTAGGCCCGACGCCATAAGCAACCATGGTATCTACCTGGAAACGGGTGCATGGAAGCCGAAACCCACACTTGGCAAAGTGGGCTTCATAAAGGGCCAGCTGGCCACTACCAGCAGATAAGACGGTGCTGGTCGGAGAAGGAAGCATGGGCTCCCACTCCGGGAGGATCCCATACATAACGCAGAACCGGTTAAAGGCCTCCTGACCCCAAACACAGAATGTGTTGGTCATGAGTTTCCTCTCCTTTGTTCGGCCATGCTCAACGGTGGTCTCCTGCACCACCTCCTCCGTCTCCTTACCCACAACCTCACCAGAAATGCTGTGACTGTCAGACATTGTGAAAGTTTAAAAAAAAGTAAAAACCTGGAAATCTCACCGGAAAACTTGAAGATCAACCGGAATCTTCAAGCAAAGTGAAAAAGAACGGTTGATGGGGTGATTAACAAAGAGGAAACAAGAGCAGAAGACACTCTAGAAAGGAAGAAACTTGAAGTTTCAACAATGAATCTTCAAGATCAGAGAGATCTTTGAAGATTAAACGGAAACTTCAACGGAAAAGTTGACCGGAAGTTGAGAGGAAATTGAGAGCAAGAAGGAAAGAAATAGGAGAAGTAACCGTTCATAGCAACATTGCTAATCCTTATATACTCATCGCATTAATGACAGAGGGACCCACCTGGGAAGCATAAACCGTCACAACTTTTCAAATTCTATGCACGAGATGATGACACGTGTCCGCAACAAAAACGAGCGGCCTGGATGATAGTGCATGACAGTTATACACTACACAGGCGCCGGATGGTCGACACGTGTCGACAGATCTCACAATATCAACCATTCAAGCGCGTGGCAACTCACGCGCCTGACAGACAGCACGTGCCCATCGACACGTGGCACAATCTCAACCATGAAGACAAAATGTCAGACGCGTGAAACCCCACGCTCCTGACACAGACGATATATTGATAACTGCAACCACGATGGGACGTGTATCAGTCTGTACAACCAGACAATCACTGACACGTCAGCAACCACTAAGCTTCCATCAGAAGTAACTGATCATTCGAATTCCAGGCGCATTTATTCCAATTTATGAGGGACAAATTCAATGCTAATGATTTAGGATTTATCACAACTCCAGACCCGCATTAAATTACTCCAGCAGCAGTAAATTTCTCAGCGGAAAGTTGACGTAAACTTTCAAAAGACGTTCCCCGCCCAACCACTGCAACGTTGGGGCGGAGAACGTCCTTCCCAGCGGAAAGTTGACGTAAACTTTCAAAAGACGTTCCCCGCTCAACCACTGCAACGTTAGGGCGGAGAACGTCCTTCCCAGCGGAAAGTTGACGTAAACTTTCAAAAGACGTTCCCCGCTCAACCACTGCAACGTTGGGGCGGAGAACGTCCTTCACAGCGCAAATTTGACGAAAAACGGGGAAAGACGTTTCCCGCCTAAACTTTCTCAAATCAGAACAATACCCCCAAAGGCTACAACACAAGCAGACGAGCTTTCATCCACGACTTCTATATTTCGAGTCTAGCACTCCACCTCCTCATCAGTGAGCAGGAGAAGCCCTAGACTAGGGGGACTTGAAGGGATAAGGAGCCTAATCTGAAGGGCGTCCCTATCCCCGCAAGGTAACAACCCTGCGCCAGGTCACGGCGCAGGAGCATACTCGCGCGAGGACAGGCAATCAACATCCTCGCGCGCCGGCACAGACGATAAGCAACAACTAATGCCTGATACGCGCGTGCCACCACACGCGGAATATTCCCTTGGCACGTCAGAGGAGGTACAAGGGATGACAAAAAGAAGATTCATAAGGATCTGTGTCAGAGCATACACCAACAGAAGAAGGACATGTGGCAGACAGTACAAAAGGGGAACGGCTGCACTGTACACGCTGTCGTGAACAGTGACCAGCAGGCATTACCTCGCCCACTGTCAGACGTCAAATCAGCCAGCAGAGATAGCCTGGATACTGTAGCAAGTACGACATTGCTGTGCACCACCAGAAGGCCGCCACGTGTCAAACTACAACAACGACCACACTGTAGCCTGATGTCATCAACAGTGCCTCGTCCTTTCCCGCCATTTCCAGAAGGACCATGGGCTTGGGCCCCGGTTGGGCCCAAGCCAATGGTGTCACTTGTGGGCCTCTCCATGCAGCCCACTACTAAGCCTATAAATAGCGCCAGATACAACTCATGTATTCATTCACATATACAACCATCACTACTATACTCTCTACTTGTAATTCTCTCTTGTTAGTAATAATATTCCGGTGTACTTACAGTGGACGTAGGTCATTAACGACCGAACCACTTAAATCTCTTGTTCATAGCACACACAATACATGTCACACTCACCTTAACAAACTCTCGGGTTACCATAATGGTTTGGGTAAAGGATTAAACCTGTAGTTACATAAGTACTAACCCCCCGGAGGTCAGTCTTAATCTCCGGTGTACTTATTGTTTCTTCATACACTATATCTTAAAACGAATCATTACCACCACCATTGTCGCCTCCGTCTCAGCCATCGTCACCCCACATACACCACTATGCACCACAAATAAATATTGCGGGTGAATTTAATTTGTTTTTTGTTCTTTCAAGAATGACTCATTTCACCTTGGCTCTATTATGACCAAAGCGCGTTTTATCCAAACTAAATTGAACTTTTCTTTCTCAGCCCTCGTTTTCATCGAGCATACAAGTGCATATAGTTGATCACAAAGGTCAGTCACGTGTTCCTATTGTGAAACTATATCCTATCAAGTGTTGAAAGATTCTCTAATTCATTCTCTAACTAAAAAAAATGTGTTGTAATTGAAAAAATTAGAAAAAAAGAAACAGAACAAAAGAGAAGGGTTTAACATTTCACGGTACCAAAGATGCAATGTTGGTTTTATTGCGAAACGCTTAAAAAAAGAATCAGGGAAACTACGTACGAAAGAAACTGTAATATTTTTGTGCAGTATTGATATTACTTCTGTTGGCTGTAACGCAATAATCCGTGGACATCAACTATGCCAGGAGGAAACACGGGATCAGTAGCTGCTCTAACCGCGACTTTAGCAACAGCTGTAACATTGACTGGTGGTGTCAGCAGTGGACCGACAAGCGGAACCTGGCTCAGTGGCTTTGCATGTTGGAGAACCTGCGTTCACGAAAAAAAAAACACAAACCATTCTTAGCTGTGGCAGAGATGTGCGGCATTGCTCTATGTACAACCAAAAGCTGCAGGAGTCTGTTCTATTCTACAATACAGCCTTTTTACTAGTAAACCACACCCTCCTACAGACCCCAAATTTGACCAGGTTTAACCACTTTTGACTTGAATGTGCATGAGGCACAGCATCAAGGCCCTGAGGCGCTTTCTTCATCGCCTCTCACATCAGGTTCACGTGGTTTGAGTAACAGCAAAACCGGTGACTTTTAGTACCCTTTCTTGTCCAAATTTTAAAATATTTAGTGCAACATATAACTTATAGCAGCTTTTTAGAAAGTCTATGAGTAGCATGGTACCATCTCTAGTGGAGAGCCAATGACACCCAAAGGCAACTCCAAGTTGCCAACGCGACGATTTCCATAAATGAATCCAGGCCTCAGAATCACATCTGAAATCAAAATCATATTTTTTACATGGGAAAAAGAATAAAATATTTAGAAAAGAGTGAAAACACTCACGTCCATATGGATATCTCACCAGTAACTCTGTTTCTGCAGCTCTCTGCATCATTGTTACAAAACCATCAGTCTAGTTAGTGAAAAAAACTAAAACAATCAGAAAAACTTTATAACTAAGGCTAATTCAAGTAGCAAGTTAATTTTTCAAACTTAGAAATAGAATTGGAAGGAGATAGATGTATTGAAGGATGGCAACCGTGTCGGGTAAGTGAGCCTGAACAGGTTAACAGATTTAATTTTAGTGCATTCCAAACACAGCCCGTTTATTAAATGGCCAAATGGGTTAAGACCCATCAACTGAAACATGAATTGGTCAAGCCAAACCCTATGTCGGGCATAGTTGTTAATAGCGACAATAGGGCCCGCTATAGCGAATAGTGTAGCTTAGCGCTCATGTGTCGCTATATGGTTGATAGCAACAAATAGCAGGAAATAATGAGATTTTTGTATTTTTTGGTAAATATACATATAAAATATCTCTAAAATTTTCTTCTAGTGTATTGCTAAACATAAAAAAGCCGGATAGCACCCGCTATTTCATCGCTATCGCTACATAGCATATCGGTAGCTTGTCGCTGTCGTCCGCTATTCACTATTGACAACTAACTGCCGGGTTCGTGTTGTGTCAGGAATTGCCACCACCCCTACTGAATCATCCAATGAGCACATGTAAGTTCTTTTGTATCATATGATATGCAAATTAATCCAAGAATAAACAACACATTATGAATGCTAAAAACAAACGATCAGTGGTCCACAGTTACCTTTCCATCATAATATCCTTGTAGAATGTAGTTCATCACACCACAATCAGCAGCAGACACATATACAAATCTTTTAACCCCTGTCAGTAATTAAAAAAAAAAGAAATTTGAAAACATATGCTACACATTCTGATGCAACAAGTATGCGATAATTATCTTATATCGTATGTTTTAATAAACAGTAGCTCCTTTATGCTTTAAGTTACATTCCATTATGCTTTTATCACTTGTTACTTCACTGAATGATGCAAAAAAAAAAAAAAAAAGGTAAGGGATTTAGCTCCACCTTTTTCAGCTGCAGCTCTAATGGCTGTGATATTTGCAGTTCCATTAATCTTGTACATGTAGGAATTGGAGCCAAAACCACCAACACAAGACACCTGTAAGTTTTAAATTCATAATTAGAGGAATCTTTATAAAAGTTTCCTTCCTGAGAGAAATAAATTATTAATGAAGTGAGAATTATTTCTCCCTCAGTATTCTGCATTTTAAAGTATTAGTGAGAAGGTACATACAACAGCGGTCACTCCATTTAGTGCTTCCTTCCATGAGCTTCCAGACAGCAAGTCCCCTGAACACATTGATAAAAGACCCGTTAACATACTTCTAGGTTGATTCAAATATAGACTTCTTTAACAAAATATTATGTTTTTATTAATAAACTAAGCATATATATAGCAGTTACTGGTGTTTTAGGTAAATAACAGGGCTATTTTTTAAAGGATTATTTATGTATATCCCCCTATGTAAAACCTTAATTACAACATGTGGATTGTCATTTTGGCATGGGATAAATATTTGCATCAACTCCTGGACTTAAATAATAATATGATGATCAAATTTTAAATAATAGAATATCCAGTGATCAAATTATAAGTTTCGCCTTCATAAGATGCTACCAAGCACAAGGCTTGAGTTCATAAACAGCTCACTACCACTTGAGCAATCAAAGCACATGATATGAAGCACACACGCATATATGTATATATCCATATATATATAGTATATACAAAAGAGCGTTAAATTTAGAACAAAAAAAGTTTCTGCACAGGCGCATTGCGCAGATATTGCTTGATTGGTTGTACTTAAATCTAAAAAAAAAAAAGAACGATAAATAGTATTTTACACAACACATTCACTCCCATTTCCCAAAAATCTGGCTGCCACTCTCTTATCATTTCTATGTCCCAACACAACCCTCCACTCTCTTCCTCATTTTTCATTTGTGTCGACTCCCACACATGTGCGTCTACAAAGATATATTGCAAGGAACTATACTCATAAGCATGATGCTGTACCTTGATGCCACTGCACCTTATTAGCCCATGGTTCCTGAATAGAGTAATTTCCAGATCTGCGAAAGAAATTTACCATCCATGATCTATGACACTATCAATATTACTTCAGCTTAGGCTATCTATAAGATTATTATCAAATTCCATGAACTATATACGAGGATAACCGTCACCTGCACAGTTTTTGCAAACAAGCTTAAGATAATTAAATCAACTACTCTTTTACTCTTTGTTGTTTTCGAAACTTACTATTTGTGAAATGCAAAAATATCACCCTAGACACTAGATCGCAAATAAGGATTTCTACTGAGGTACTACGAGAAATTATTATTATTATTATTATATTGTTAGGCTGGAATGGTGTGGTTTAACGCCCCTAGCCACATCATCTTGTTAAGGCTTGGCCATGCCCTTATCGGGCGTTAACCATTTCAAAGGTGGGGCCACCAAAAAGCAGCCAACACATTTCTTTTTAGTTGTTTTTTTTTTTTTTTAGTTAAACCACACAGTGATAATAACGGGTGGGTTAGTTAAATCCCATGAGGTGCGCCTCAGACTCGGTTTCTTGGCACATGTTTTTTTTTTTTTTTTTTTTTTTTAAATTTAGTTAAACCACACCGTGATAATAACAGGTAGTGCGTGTGCCAAGAAACCGAGTTTGAGGCGCGCCTCATAGCATTCAGTTTGTACATACGCCTCTCAAGGGCTGAGGCGTTAAGGGGTTTAGGCCTTTGGGTGTTTTTGATGTTTTGGATTTTTTGTGTCAATTATTGTATTTTTGATGTGTTTTCGATGTTTTAGACTTTTATGTGTCCATTATTTTACCTTTTATAAGATTATTAAGATAAATAAATTATACATTAATTTTTTTAATCCGCCTCGGTTCACCTCAAGGCTTACTTCCATTAAGGCGAAGGGAAAACGCCTCGAGTCTCATTTCCGTACTTTTAAACTTTGGTTATATCTCATTGCTTACAGGGCGCTAACGTGGCGTGGCGTCATGTACTTATGTTAAACCACACCATCCATCGCCTTATCATAGCCATACAAATCATAAAAACAATGCAAAAACATAGCCAACAAATTAAAGACATACATACCTACTAAGGCTAGCAACGGACAAGCCACGGTTCAACGCTTCTTGACAAATATGTGACCCAACAAATCCACTTCCACCAAGCACAAGCAACTGCTTACCAAAATAAGCAAAAAAAATCAAGAAAACACAAAAAAATAAATAATAAATAAATAAATAAATAAATTAAACCTTTTCTGCAGGAGGTGGAGGAACGTTTATTGGTTCAGCTTCTTCTACTTTAAGTGGTTCATCAAATTTATTAGACTCTGTAGATAAACATCTTCCTCTCCATGTAGTAGAACCTAGTCTAGTATTATTGCTTTTATTTAAAAAATAAATAAATGAATTAATTAATTAAAGAAATTGGTGAATAATATGGCATTATGAGTAAAGTGAAGTTATTGATCAACAAACAATGGAATTATTAGATAAAAGAACTTACTGGTATCTAGAAAGGGTTAACCTAGAAACAATGAAACGGGACATGATCTCTGATCGAACAACACAAACGACTGCAGCAGGGAATCAGAGTTGGAAGGTTTTGGGTGCAAGGGAAATGTTAATTAATTCAACCCCAATTTCAAAACTATATGTTAACTTAAATTCGGTTATCGGTCTTTTTGGTATTCTTGGCTAACTGAACCCAACTATTTATGCTTTTGTATGTATGTCGACAAGTAGAATGTGAAATAGAGGCTTAGCGGGTCAGTACGGTCTAGAAATCTACACATGTCTAATGACCGTTTAACCGTATGCGGTAGTAGATCACCACCACTTTGCCTAGGGGTTCGCCGCTGACCGACAACGAAGATAGAACATAAGGGAGATAAGGGAGGGAGAGTATAGACTTTCATTTGATATTCATAAATTCTTGTTTCTTTGCTCGTTTACCACACACCCGTGCCCATATTTTCATCATAGACCAAGCTCTTTACATGATTACTTATTAGATATCAAGTTCGAGACGTTGCGGAAGTACGAACTGATAAGCTATCATTTAGCTAACGTTATCAAGATGAATACGTTTAAGTCTTTCAAAACTTGAAAATGATTTATATCTTTGAAACTAGCATGGGTATGAATTAGATACGTTTAGTTTATGGATAAGCGTCCATGCCATAAGGGCATGTATAGTTTGATCAAATTAATACATGTGTTACATTTGCAAGGCCATAATGATTCCAACACGAGTTGTGTAATACCCCGACCCGTTTAGGGCTGATGTGTCACTTACGGTAATCAGAATTCAATACATCAATCCATAATAAAAGGAAAATACTTTACAAGGGTTTACAATAAATAATAAAAATCATCATTAAGCTCGTAAAAAAAATATATATTTTTGAGTCTCGAATCCCTTGATCTTTATTCCCTTGAGCCCGCGCTTTTAGACTTCTTGAATTCCTGAACCTAACGTACATAAAACACATATGCACGCCTGAATAAAATTTACTCAGTGGGACAACAACAATACAGTTCCTAACAATATCTATATATACGTATATAAACAATCAGTGGCACATTCAGTGGTTCATATTCAGTGGTTCACTTTCAGTAGCACATTCAGTAGCACGTTCAGTAGTTCACATAACACATTCAGTAGCACATTCAGTGGTCACCTTACGGTGATATCAGTAGTTCGATGATCACTTTTCTGTAACATCCCACGTAAACCGGTTTAGGACGCTACCGTTTTGCCACCGATGGGTTGCCCATCCAGAAACTCACGGCTCACCCGACGAGTTGTTCGCCCAGGCGAAACACATCCTGCTATGAAAAGGGTATCAACCCCTTTATAAGGAAGGCTTCGTTCCCCCCTCGACCGGTATATATGAAGGACTTACAGGTTCAGTGGTCACTTTTCGTCGATATCAGTAGTTCAGTTGTACAGTCAATATTTATATACAAAAAAAAAATACTATGTAATATATCAATCAATATCGAATTTGAATTTTCGACTACGAAGTAGTAAAGAACCCAAACCCATCATGCAATATTGTTTAGAGTCCATACCTTAATTGAGTAGATTAAACAAACAAATTCCTTCCTTAAATTGTGGAGACCTTAGAGAGCGGTTGTAATTAGAATTAGTGTTGCACCTTGATGAATTTGGTGATTTTTCTATGGAGGTCAATAGAATAGAGAGGTGTCGTATGAAAAAGTGTGTGGAATCAAGAAGAAGATAAAAACAATACTAAACATGGAGATTCTAATAATTGAGAAAAAAGAAAAAAAAACGTGAGGTATAAATATGAAAGTTTTGCTCAAAAATTAATTGCATACTTTTAATTTCATTATAATTAACTCACTTTTATTAGAAACTAGATAATTGCCCGCGTTACACGCGGTTCACCCACGTACAATTATTTTGAGGGGTAAAATATAAAAAAAATGTAGCAGAAATATTTTATTAAGATTTAAAAGCAACGAATACACATTTATTAAAATATCGCTGAAAATTTGCTTAGAAACAACATTTTTTGTTTTAGTCATCACTTCCCATCAGCATCCAGTATAAGTAAATTAAAAACGTTTTTTTAAAAAATTTGTATGTAAAAACTGAATATAATTAAATATTAGTCATATTTTGTTGAATACACTTATTGGGAACGATTTAACACTTACCAAATGATAATATTATTAAGAAAAAAAATAGCACCGACAATGTGAAACAAAATACCAGAGTACTAAAAATACAAAATTCGGAAATAAAACATAAAATATGACTTAAAAAAAATTAATCATCAAACAATATTAATAAACCCAATGTTTTGCAAAGCCTTGTTATGTTTTTTTCCATCAAGATGAGCATTTAAGTTCGTTTGACTGGTACACCTGACTTGACATATACCACAATAGAATACATCATCGCCATGAGCGTGTGCAACCTAAAAAAAAATGAATACACAAATAAGACATATATTTTTACGTATAATAAATATATATATATATAAAACTTATATATATATATATATATATATATGTATTAAACGAAATATATGGATCAATATTATAAAATACCTATTTGTACGTATAATAAATATATATATATATATAAAACTTATATATATATATATATGTATTAAACGTAATATATGGATCAATATTATAAAATACCTATTTGTACGTATAATAAATATATATAAAACTTATATATATATATATATATATTAATCGTAATATATGGACCATTATTATAAAAAAAATGAATACACAAATAAGGCATTTATTTTTACGTTTAATAAATATATATATATATATATATATATATATTAAACGTAATACCTTGGCTTGATGTTTTTTGCCGTTAACATGTTGTGCATATTGGGCATCATCCAAACATTGGACGTCACAGAGTTGACAATAATTAACTGGTTGTAGAACTGCACCATTGTACACCATGTGAGAGAACCTAATATCCATGACTACCTATAAAGAGCAAACCGATTTTTGTCAGTATCTTCAAATATTTTTTTTTAAAAAATTTTAATAAACGAAAATCGGCCACAATTGTTACATAGAAACTTTACAAATTAAAAAAGAAGCCGATAAAAAAACAACAACAAAGAGAATCGAAAATAATATGTGTATTTTATAACATAAAACCTACTGTATAATCGAAAAAAGCAGAAAAAAAAACAACAATACAAATAAAGTAAAAATATAAAGCTGATGTTAAAAAAAAGATATAAAAAAAAAATTCGATGGTTACAAAATAATACCTTATTAAAAAAAATCGACGGTTACAAAAGCCGTTCCAAAAATCCGATGGTTACAAAATGTTGTCAGAGAGAAGTAAATGCGTATTTATATAGATGTTAGTTATTCTAAATTTTTTTGTTAACTTCATATTTTTAGTAATAATTAATTATAATATAATTATGGCAATCATATTTTCGGAAAGTTATTAAAAACCTCCAATTTTCTGAAAATTATTAAGTTTATATTTTTAGTAAGATTAATTATAATGTAAATTTAATATAATTAACTATAAAGTACCGGTTTTTAACATATTTAAAAAAAATAAAAAAAATATATAAACTAACCGTATAAAAAAATAATTATAAAAAATAAATCGAGGGTTGCACTAAGTTGCCATTTTTTTACATATTGCGAAAAATAAATAAAAAAATAAAAGAAACCGTACAAAAAAATTATAAAAAATAAATCGAGGGTTGCGAATTAATACCTTATTTGACTATCCAATGTATTTGATTATAGATAATAATATGGTTAAAGAGAAGTATAAATGCATATTTATATAGATATTAGTTATTCAATATATTTTTGTTAAGTTCATATTTTTAGTAACAATTAATTCTAATATAATTATGGAAATCATATTTTCGGAAACTTATTAAAACACCAAAATTCTGCGTGTCAAATTATTAAAGTTAATATAATTAACTTTTTATTTTTAGTAACATTAATTATAATATAAATTTAATATAATTAACAATAAGTTGCCGTTTTTTAAGATATTGCGAAAAAAAAAACAAAATATATAAAGAAACCGTATAAAAAAATAAAATTGTAAAAACTAAATCGAGGGTTGCACTAAATTGCCGTTTTTTAACATATTGCGGAAAAAAAAATGTATATAAAGAGAAGTATAAATGCATATTTATATAGATATTAGTTATTGAATATATTTTTGTTAACTTCATATTTTTAATAACATTAATTATAATATAATTATGGCAATCATATTTTCGGAAACTTGTTAAAACACGTCTAATTTTCTAGTCAAAAATATTATTTAATATGGTTAATTACTTACCATGATTAAAGGAATTTTAAGTTTTTTTAATTTTTTGGTTTAATTACAATTCAAATTTTTCGAAAATTTGAATTTATGGACATGTAGCGATTTTTATTTTTAGCAAGTGTTTAATTACAAAGAATTTTTATTTAAAAATGTTTATTACTAACCTTAAATACTTACCATTATTAAAGAAATACTATTTACATTTTTTGATGTTTTTTTTAAAGTAAACGAAAAAGTCAACTTAATTATATTTACATTTTTTGATGTTTTTTTTTATTAACTATGTAATTACAATACATTGGTTTAACTTAATTATACTATAGCAACTTTGTAATTTTAACATAATCTTTATTCATATTACTTATAATTTTATATTAAAGTAACTTAAAAACGTTTTTTTAAAAAAAATGTTTGTAAAAACAGAATATAATTAAATATTTGTCATATTTTGTTGAATAATGTTATTGAATGTATTAGAGCTTTATGTTTGATAAATTGTTTGTAAATAATATAAACATGATAAAAAAATGTGAATTACATATAGGTGGACTTATAAATAATGTTACGATTCTTATAGAAAATTCAACATAAGGTATAAATAATTAAAATTTATTCAACAACGCAACAATCATTTGCCAAAGGTAAGGAAAAAAACATAAATGTTCAAACCAACAATTTATTCAAATGAAAAATAGTAGCAAACATCAAAAAAACCATAATAAAAAACAAATTGTCTCAAACCATAAACAAACATCCAAAAAAAATCCCCAAAAAAATAGTAAACAAACGGATAAATGTTCTTATTTTTCAAGCTTCGGGATCAACGGGGGGATCTCAACTGATTTGTCCGTGCAAACTTTCTTATCCCCCTTGCGCACTTTGGTAGTAGACTCACTTGCATCATCTTCTACACCGTAAACTTTGTCGAGGCTACGCTTCACTTCCTGCTCGTCATGGACCAGACTAACTCTGCAAGATGATTCTGGAGTGTTGTTATCTCCAACAGAATCCTACAAAAGTAGATGAAAGGTAAAAAGTTTGATAATAGTAGCAATTTAAATTTAATTGAGGGAGTGATTTAAGAGGTGAAAAGAACCTTAACAGAGACTGCATTTTGTGTAGACGATTCAACTCCATCCAAGCTTTCAAATCCAGGTTGATCCACCTAAAAACATTAAAGAATTTGTATGTGTCAGACTATATAGTAAAACAATAACAAATTGTTATAAAATCAACTTATAAACGAATATAGGATGGCAATAAAAACCTGAATATCGGAGAACTTTTGTTCTAGTGAAGAAAGTATCGATGTCTCATTCGTAAACTTGCGTATATTATAGCCATCTAGGTGCTTGTCAATATTGAATTGACCCACTTTAATTTTGAACGCAAACTTTTTGTCTTCAAGAGCATGAAACTCAGCTGGAGTTGTTTTTTCTTCACCAGAAACCTTAACAACAAATGACATACATAATATAAAGCAAAAATAAGCAATTTGTTTTGGACTGAATATAAACAACTTACCTGCTTAGATTTTTCTAAAAGTTGCATTGCTGACATTCCCAGCAATTTCTTTGCTTCACGATCAAACAAAGTAAGGGATGTAATACCAGTAAAATCCTGAACCCTTAAAGGTACTCTAAACCTACATTTACAAATTACAAAATATTATTAAACAAATTTAATATTGTTTTACTTTAAGATTTACATATTTAAAATAAAGCATACACTGGATCAGCAGAGACGATGTGCTTTGGACATTCTCTATTGGGGCAAACTAACACCTGTTTGAAAGAAGTAACATCTGATTCTTCATTATCATCAGGTAAACTTAAGGTCGGCTCCACCTTGTGATTACAGTGCTCACATCCCAAATAATACCACTGATCTTTATCATCGACACCCTTAATGGTTCCAAGAACAATGACCTGTTTGTCAACCTACAAAAGAAACATAAATCGGTTGAGAAATGAATTTTAAATAAAAGTTGTATATAATGATATGATAAATCAATTGAGTCTTACCTCTGTTATCAAAGGAAGATCACGAATAGTGCTGAAAGGGGTTTTATTCAAGAATTCATCATTAATATTCATACTACCAGACGATCCAATAGATCGTTGTACAGAAGATGATTCCATAGAAAAAAACTTTTCAATATAACTGTAAACATAAAACAATTAATATAGCATATATATAATAACTCAAATTTTTAGATATATGTAAATAATTACAGGATAATTTAAACATAGCACCTTTTCTTAAAAGCACGAATATCGTCAATATCTTCGTTGATAAACAGGCGAGTTATATTGAACCCATTTTGCACACTTATATTACCTTTGAAAAAAAAAACCAAGCGTTATTTTTTAAAAAAAGTAACAAAAAATGTCAAATGTAAAACAAATTGCAAGAAATGACAAACCTTTATAATTGGTAAAGCTACCAAATTGAACAATAAGAACAACATGGACTTCACCTTCATTCTGCTTGATGTACTCAAACATCTGTTCACTATATTCATCCCACAAAGAACATGACATTTTTACCCCACTACATAAAATACATGTTTAATTAGATCATGCATAAATTTTAAACATTTCTTACTAAGTATTAATCGTACAAATGACACATGAATATAACATGAAAGATTATGAGATAATAAATTATGAGTAGGAAAAATGAAACACATACTCTAGATCAATCAATAATAGGTTCATTTTCATTTTCAATCCAGCTTTTGTTTCGATAGGCTCGGGTGGACTCCATTCTTCAACAAACCCAATGAAATCTAAAATATTTAAAATGTTATTAAAAGAATAAATATATATAAAAGATTAAGGTTCTCGAAAACTACCAATCCTTTGTTCCTGAGAAAGGTTACCAGACTTAATAGACTCAAAAGAAGAGAAATTAAAACCATATTGGCTACCATCAAATCTGTTACACTTTGTAAGACTTGTTTCAAAAGTAAACGATAATATGTCATTTTTAGAAAAGTGTTTAAGAGATTTGTTATCCGCAAGTTGTGGCCTATAGATATAATATGCTTCATTTTCACGTAGAAATTTTTCATGTTTCTTCATGTATCTATTCCACACAATCGCTTGCATTTTAGAACCCTGCGTGAATAGTATGTAATTAGAAAACATAGTTTGAACAGAAAACATATTAAATGGACTCGTGTAACATATATGTTGTCACAAAGGAAATGATGATATCAAATCTAACCTGTTCATCCATAACAACCATATCAATGGCAAGAGTTTCACCTGGTATCTTTCGATTTGCTCTCTTCCAAAGTCTAAGTACCTTAACTTTGATTGTGTAATTACTCAGCCGCCATGTTATGTCATTCAAAAATGTTACATTATTTGGATCCATCTGCCTGCACGTGTGTAATATTTATCACAAATAACCGCAAACTAAAAAATGTTAGTACTCGATTGCATTGTACATATATATATATAATCGTATACCTATCACAAATAAGGAAGAAATGTTGTATTTTTAGTATAGACTATATAAATAGAAACAAAATATGAAATGGCAATCTAATTGATTAAGTTTAAAAGTTTCCATAATACATTTTCAATCAAATTAAGTGGTCAAAGTTTCCAAAATTATGAAAATAAATGTTGTTTCTTAAATCTTATTGTAAAAAAGTCAACGACTAATATTTGGTTATGAAAATACTAAATTAACGTTTGATTTATATAATAGGTATAAAAGGTAATCAATTAGATTTCCTTAATTTTTTGTCTTGCCAAAATTATTGTTTGTCAAATTAAAACGTTTTTAATTTGTAAATTATTAATTATTTTCGATTTTTAAAATATTAAAAACCGTTTTATTTTTTTTTTAAATGGTATTCGGAAAACTTAACATTTTCAAATAAAACGGTTGAGTTTGTTAATAAACATTCATATGTATAAAAAAAAAAAAAAATTCATACTTAGTTTTCTCAAACGACATATCAACAGGTAAAACACACCAATGTATGTAACCACTAACAGTTAATCACATTCCAAAAAACAACCATAGCAAGGTGGTAACAGTTACACAGTAAAACTACTTTTAACAGAAAAAAGTCAACGCCATAAATTAGGATGTCAAAAACATAAATTATAGCTTGATTGAAACCATAAAAATTAGTAAATTACAAATCTTTAATTGATTGTCTTTCCAAAATTCTTGTCTCTTAATATTAAAACGGTTTGACTTTGACAATTATTAATTACTTTTGACTTTAAAACATTTAAAAAGATCTATATTTCTTTTAAAATGGAAGATATAAAAACTTTGAAATTTTTCAACTAAAAAGTCAAAGTTACGAAATTTAAGTATGTTACTAATCAGATTGTTTAATATTAATGTAATTTTATTTACTAAATTTAAGTTTTAATCAACAATATTAAGAAAGTCAATTTGTAAAATCTAAAGTTTTCTAAATTTTAATTCTAATTATAGCAATCACATCATATTAAACATATTTACCTAATTCTAAAAAAAACATATTTCCCAAATTTTGCTAACAACTATTCAACCATAGAAGATCATATGTGATAAACACAAACCATAACACAAATATATTTTTCAAAACACATATCAACCCAAAAAATGCCAAATCAATGTATGTGACCACTAACATTAACCATCATCCCAAAAACCACCATAACCATCGTGTTTAGAGTTACCCACAACCGCTATATAGATACAAAAACCACCACGACTTTGGAGCAAAAGTATGTGATTCATATCCAAAAAACTACCACCAGCAACCTAACTAATTACCATCAACCCTAACTACTTTAGAGAGCTTAAACACACCTCGTTTTTCAAACCAATTGAAATGCACCTGATCTCCGGCCTGCAAATCATTATCCGCAACAAAAACAGACATACCTTTGATGAAATAACGCTTACTCGATCCCCTGTCTTCAATACCAACGGACACACCCCAGCTATTTTGCTCTCCATCCTTAATTGTCAATGATCGCGGCCTGTTCAAACGATTGTCCTTCGCCCATTGTGTCTTCATCCGCTAAAACAATAACCATACATGAAATTTGTTAAAAAAAGCTTTACTTACCATCAAAATCATTATAATATATTGCTTTAACATATAATACTTACAAAATGCTTGCCAACTACAAAGACAATTGGAGGGGCCCAATCGTCTATATCGGATACATCAGCATACGATCCAGATTCATCATCATCACTTTCCGTATCATCATCATCTGAATACTCTTCTCCATCATTATCAGAAAGAAAAACAAAATACGCAAAAGTCAGCGGACCAAACATGTTAACGCTACATGGTAAGCGACAATATATAGAATATGATCATTCAGAAAAATTTCAAAGAATTTGACCCATTCAGTCAAAATACTAATTTTGAGCCGTTCAACGAAAATGAAAGGGTGAACCGTTTAAGAAAAAGAAGGCAATTATGGCACCAACAACCCAAATCAATTGTAAATCAGATCTATACATATAATACCTAAAAAATTACTCGCACAACAATTAACAAACATGAACCATACAAAATGAACCCTAAAAAAAATATATATAAAACTGACCAATAATAGATGTAAATGCAAGTGTTTTAAAAAACAACATCGTAGAAATATTAATCTGATTAGAACACAAATCAATAAAAGATGTAAATGCAAGTGTTATAAAAAACAACATCGTAGAAATATTAATCTGATTAGAACCCAAATATTAATCTGATTAGAACCGAAATCAACATCGTAGAAATATTAATCTGATTTAAAATATATATAAAACTGAACAATAATAGATGTAAATGTTGTTTTCAAGAACCCAAATCAATATCCCAAGCAAAATGATTAATCTGATTAGAACTTTATAAATGAAATAAAATAACGGGAATGCAAAAGTCAGAGGCTTGCAAACCTTGATCAGAAACGACAATTGTAACCCGATGATTACGGTGATCATCCTCAGGCTTTTCAACTTCCTCCCACAAATACGGAGGCAGGGTCAGACGGTTTTTCTCAAAGACGGACAAATCCAAGGTTTTCTGTTAATTTTACAATAAAAAACATGAGAAGTGTACAAATTATTGATGTAAATTTCAATCAAAATTAATGATATTTATTGAAATTTAGAATCGACAAACAAACCTCATTGTAAATTTCAAAGACCATCAGATGATCTTTTGTTATCGTAAACCTCTCTTTCATGTAAGGCCATCCCTGGGTAATGAAAAGCTCATCACCATCGTATTCAAGTTGGATCTGAAAAACATGCCCTGCAAGGGAGATTAATATGTAACCACTGTTATCATTCTGAAAATCAAGATTTAAAAAAGTCTCATTATCTAATAACTAATTATATACATGAGATTACCTGGAAATGAGCTAACCATAATCGGTTCCGCTGGAGGGTTTCGATTGTACAAACCATGATGGACGAAGCGACTTATATGCTGCAAAGTTGAAAAACAATGTTGAAACATTATTGTCGATTAATGTATTTAAAGCGTTATGTCATGGTTCTACACATAATTCAGAAAACATACCAGGCGATTCAGATCAGTGAGCGGGTCGTCAAGTTTGCAGTAGAAATACTTCCCTGGTGCACCTATAGCATCCTGATGAAAAGTATACATAGTAAAACAGTTGAGCAGCTCTTCGAACTCAAAAACAAAGTGACAACCACTTGGGTAGTTTAAAGTGGTTATCATGTGCTTCCATCCATTGTAAAAAAACCATTTCCCAGCTATGTTAATGACTTTAACTTCAAATTGTCTCTCATCCAGAGTATGAATTTTGGTCATGCCTGTAGGGAATCCATAAGTAGTAATCCACTCGTTATATTCGCCAGGCAAGGCCTACAAATGAACACCAAAAACAGTTGATTATAAACTAATGTATTCGATTTTCAGTTAATAAATATTCTACAAAACTCATAATGTGCAGTGATCTATGAACATAAATTAACAACCAACGGAATTTTTAACACATAAGAAAGGTCGCTTACCATACAAACACGCTCTTTGCCCTCTGATTTGACCCAAAATCCAGAGACCATTCTCAGACGACCTTTTAAAGCACCTGTATTATCATTTAAAACAAATTAAAAAATGCAATCATATAACTAAATTTGCATCATTAGATGAATACATAAATGACAAATCTGAAAAATCTTGAAACCTTTATATAATCGACTCATATTCATAATGTTCATACAAAACTTGCATCAAAACAACATCAATCTAATATTCTGAAAAGCTAACTTTCACCTAACATCATCAATGCCAAATCAAAGAAAACAATGTCCGAGTCCATCCATATCAATTCAAGAACCCTAATCAAACAATCAAGAAACCTAATCAAACAATCAAGAACCCTATTCAAGCCATATTACACACAATACATGAACATTCAATTGTAAATCAGATCTATACATATAATCCCTAAGAAATTAATCGCACAACAATTAACAAACATGAACCATACAACATGAACCCTAAAAATAAATATATATAAAACTGA
The DNA here is from genome assembly GCA_028751855.1 of Ambrosia trifida. Taxonomy (NCBI): domain Eukaryota; kingdom Viridiplantae; phylum Streptophyta; class Magnoliopsida; order Asterales; family Asteraceae; genus Ambrosia; species Ambrosia trifida. The sequence continues at coordinate 93,469,210 of CM054125.1, forward strand.
CCAATAATAGATGTAAATGCAAGTGTTATAAAAAAATTACTGAAATCAAACAAAAGAGGTATAAAAAAACTGTAATCGATCTTTGAAATCAGTAACAAAACCAAAAAAAATCAAGACAAAAGAGATATAGGAAAGACAATTGATTGAGATAATGATAGAACAGATCATACCTTTGATAGGAGATGAAGAAGAAGGCTGTAGGATGCCTGATTTGGGCGATCGCCTGGTAGGTAGGGTTTGGATCAGAGACGGCGAGGAGGAGGATTGTGTCAAACATGTTATGTCCGTGTTTTTTATTCCCTATATATATTTTCTTTATTTTTGAATTTTTTTAATTGAAAATTTTATAAAATACCACAATGAGACACTTGGCATTATTTGATTGGTTACACAATTGAGGAGGAATGTGGGAATGCCAAGTGTACTCATGGACTTTTGTTTATTAGATGTATAGATTAAGATAAACCACCGACTACTAGTCCGTTATAGTACCTCAATATTATTCAAACTATTTTTTTTAATCCATAATTATATATTAAATAAGAAAAACGAAACTTGCTACTTGTTATGTAAAATCATCAAAACAACTTAAAAGCTTTAAATTGAATTCATGCTCTCATAATATCGGGTCATATTATTATCATTGATTATTCAAATATACATAACTGTTTGGCATGTAATTATTTGCTAAATCCATTAATATAAAATTTCAACTCAATTAAGCAATTATTTGAAAACAACTACCATTTCAATGAACATTTGAATACTATACTAACTCTCACTAATGATTTTAGACTTTTCTTTGACCAACGATTGAAATAAAAAAAAAACAAAAATCATTTAATAAATTAATAACTATAAAGTAGTGTCTTAAGATGATAACAAATATTAATGCAATAGTCCAACATCATTTAGCATAATTATTTAATCCCTATGATTTTAATTCATATTAAGGTTTGAAATCGAGGTGTTACAGGTTGAGTAGGAGTCTAGGAGACATACATAAAATTGAGTGGATCTTGGTACAAGTCATACGTAAAATTGAGCATGATGCCAGTGTACTATGTACATGATGGTTGTACACTCAGGTGAAATAGTGCCACTGAAATTGTAAACTCCTTGAGCAAAATATAGTTAAATGACTTTTAGAGGCTGTTTGGTAGCCACTTAATCAGCCTCTTAACTATTCAGATCTGAATCATCCAGTATTCAGACTGTTTGTTTCAGCATCTGAATGAAATGATTAAGTGCTAAACTATTAAGCTAATAAGGGATGCTGAATGATTCAGCTCTTAACCATTCAGAGCCTCTTAACCATTCAGACCATCTTAATGATTCAACACTTAATCAACCAAACAGCCCCTTAGTCCTACTATTCATGCTTATCTCTAAGCATTATTCACAAGCTTTGGGCGGCACCCGAGGCCCCTTTTCAGTGGCGCAGGTTTGTTGGGGCGGGGAGGGGCGACCGACCCCTCCGAATTTTCGCTCAGAAGTGTCGATTATATAGTATCCGTATATAAATTTTTAGGTATATACGTTTTCGACCCCCGGTTTTTTTTGAAAAAAAAAAATAGGTATATACGGTTTCGACCCCTCGTTTTTTGAAGCAAAAAAAATAGGTATACAGTTTCGACCCCCCGTTGGCCCATCTTAAGAGGTAAAACCCAAGTGTTTGATTTAGCCAATTTATTTTTCTTGATGATTTTTCTTTAGAAAAACCCAACTTCAAAGCCCACTTGAAAAACCTAAACCCAAAAAAACTTTTAACAAAAAAAAAAAAAAAAAACCCTCGTCCCTTCTCAGCTCCTCTGTCGTCTGTTCATCTGTGTCGAAAAAAACCCCCTCGTCCCTTCTCAGCGGTCAGCACTCTGTTGTAATTTGTAATTTTTCTTCACTGAAAAATCAATCAAAGTTCATTGTGTATTTGTCTCCATCTGACCATCCAGGTACTGTATTTTATTTTCATAATTCATATTGAATATAAATTATATAATATTTGCAAATGTTTTGTTGAGTCATGACTGTGTGGTGTTGTCTGTTGAATGTTGATGTTGCCACGTTGATACAAATGGTGATTTAGCGATGGTTTTTTTCCTTTAATCTGTTGAATGTTTTTTTCCTTAATTTGATGTTTATGTTATTATTAGATTATACGATGAGGAAGAATAAAAGCATAACATCTTTTTTTAAAAGAGTGAATGAGGAACAAGTAAAGGGAACAAATAATGAAAATATAAGTAAATAGCATCGTGATTTACATAGAAAGAGAAATTACTGAAAACTTTGATTCGGAGTCCATAATTGAAGAATTTAAAAATCTTAAAAGTTGTCGGGCTGAACTGTAATTCTTCATCCAAGTACCCACGCTTTGTCTCATTTTTAATGTTTTAGTGTATTTGTTCAATTTTTTGTTACTTGATGCTTAGAACTTTAATATTATTGTATTTAATGTTTGACTCGACCCGAATCGAATCGCCGACCCGAAAATATAATCCGACCCGAACATATAATAGAAAAAAAATTTAGGTCTCGTCCCGTGACTGGTTATTTCCAACCCCCGAACCAATTTTCCAAGCTTCGCTACTGCCCCTCTTATTTTATGGGGCTTAAATTCTATATATATTTAAAAAAAATGAAACCTAAAATTTATCGGACCCTCTCTATAAAAATTTAAAGACATAAAACTTATTGGATATCTATCTAAAACCTTATAATTTATGGGTCCAAATAAACTTATTTTATTCATAATCCAAACATCTAAATAATAATAAAAAATTAAAACAATAGAAAACTGTGAAAAAAATAAACTTATTTATATAACGCTATTTAAAAAAATGAATTGCTATAACGAGTTTAAAAAACTTATTTCTATAACGTTAATTGTCATCTAAAGAAAACTGTTTATATAATTCGTTAGGGTCTAAATGTCTTTTTTTTGCTTGTACGAGTCAAACTGTCAAAGGGCCGGTTCAACCCTTTTGGAGACCCAAAGCAAACTTAAAAATTAGTGCCTTTTAGGCTCAGCTAAGCCTCCATTTGGGATTCATCACGAACACCGAATCTCACGGTATCTACAATGTATTGGCTAAATGTAATTTGGAAGTGCTAAAGGCTACATTATTTACAATAACAAATATATATAGTAAAGTTATTAACTAATTAAATTGATTAGCTTAATAGTAATCTTAAAAATAGCTTACTAAAACCTCAAGTGAGTAACATTCAATAACGCACACAAAAAAAATTAACCTAAAGGCCTAATGGCCTATAGAACAAGATTCTTTACAAATTCACATAGCAAAATTCGTTCTGCCCCACATGAGCACAATTCCATTACTAAGCAAAATAGTAAAAAAGAAGAAGAATATATAAATATTATTCAAACTCAAGTAAAAAGAAACATGAGCTTTTGCACTTATTTTCATTTGTGTTCTTCACAATTTAGAATCGCATGTTCACATCAAATAGTTTGTTTGTAAAAACCCGGGAATTTGCAACCTTCAATCAATGCCAAATGAAAACAAATGGCCTAACTAATTCAAGCGTATAAAACATGGGGCCTCGAAAATTTGGTGGCCCAAATTAGTTGCTTTAACTGCTTTGGGCTTGGGCTAGCCCTGACAAGTCACTTAAATTAACATTCAGGGCCGACTTTGAGAATAAGCAAAAAGTGTAAGATAATGAGATCAACCTTATTTTTATACAAAACTAAATAAAACTTTAAAGGATACTTCTTAATTAAAGAAGTTCGACATGCGTATTTTCATTTACATAAAACAAGCTATCCTCATTTAAATTAACACTTAGGGTATGTTTGACAAAACTAGCTGGAGGCTGGTAGCTGAAAGCTTTTTAAATATATTTTTGTGTTTGGCAGAGTAGTTGGAGCTTTTAATAAAATGTATAAAATGACCAAAATGGGCATAATTAAAAGCTTGTAATGAAGGTTTTTATTTTGTTTTTAAAATAAAATGAGTATTTATGTCATTTACTAATTATAAGCTTGTAGTTAGTAGAGTTTTTTCTCCTAACCTAAAAGCTTCCAGCACTTCAACCAAACAAGACTTTTTATTAAGTAAGAGTTTTTTCTTAAAAGTTTGAAGCTTGAAGCTCTTAAAAGCTCCTTGTCAAACATACCCTTAAACTCAATATACTTATAAATGTCCAACACATTACTACATATGAAAAGCCCGAAAGTGTATAGGACCATGCTTCTTAGATGTTATAAACTCTTCACATAAAGAATAACCTTACTAGCTGCTACAAAATTTGTCATCCATTGTATCCTTACACCGCGAAATTCGGTGTCCTTTAGAAGCTTGCACGGACATCTTTTCGTTTCTAGGTCGTGTGGCTCCAAGATCATAGGCTGCGTGCTCTCAACGAAGACAGACAGACTTGGTTCAAACAATCATTCAACTCGTTTGTTGTTCTTAAAGACATACTTAATTATAGAACTTTTAATTGGCAACAACTCTGGGAACTCTTTCTTGAGCTTAGATACATCCAACCCATTATTGCTTCTTGGAGCCAATATTACTTTGGCTTGTTCTTCCAAATCAAAATTGACCCATTTAAAGTTCGGGTCAATGTATTCTCTATATAACTCCAAGATCTCATTGTGGCTCACAACACCTGGATTTGTGAAGTTCCACACCCCTTTACATTTCCTCTTTGCCATCTCTATTGATATTGGTAGGAGCTCGTCGAGCACACTCATACTGTTCGGTATGTTTACGACTTTGTTGTAACGTGTGATCTTTGTTATAAAGTTTCTTGAGTTGCTTAAATCCGATGATATTGGCATCCTTAATCTCAATGTGCAAACGTTGTCATAGTCCCTCAACATTCCCTCCACCTTAAAGTAAAAAAAAAAAAATATTGTTATACTCTACAACTCATCAAAAGACATAAAATTCATAGATCATAACCGACTTTTGTTGAAATTTTTGTATTAAAGTTGTTTAAAATTAAAAGTATATAAGATTGTTGTTAAAGAAAAATCCTACTTCCAAAATACTTCATATTTTGTTCATAAAACTATAAAAATTGTGATTAATTCAATACCATAGCCTTTGTCTTGGAGTAGAATGATCCTGTGAAGTTAGGCTTATCTTCTTCCTTGAACCCGATACCAGAACCTTGAGGATGATCCTTATCGTATTGAAATATGCATCCGGTTGCGAAATTCATCATATAAACGCCTTCTTGTTTGCATACATCGGCCAAATTTAACGCTCCAACGACGTTTGTTCTTATGGTTTCGGCCTTATGCGTTTCACACCAATCCACATTCGGCCTCCCGGTCACACCAGCCGCATTAATCACATGTGTAGGTTGTGTTGCCCGTATATCACTTAGCAAAGTCTTCCGATCTTGAAGTTTACCTCGCCCGTACGCATATGGGATCCCTTTATCCATGCATAGTTTTCCTAACAGCCCCCCTATCCACCCGGTCCGACCGTAGATCAAGAACTTAACATCATTATTCGAGCACGCAACTTTATGTTGCATGATCAAAAACTCTTCTTCGTTTTGTGATGGTACCATGAGTGAGATCAGAGGGTGGGGGTGCAGTGCTGACGTCACGTTCCCCCACCAGTCTGCATTTTCACGGTACCATGCAATGGTCATCCGTAACCCAGCTTCCCAGGGAGTCCTCTCCTCCCACCCTAGTTTTTTAAGCTTTTCATCATCTAAAAAGTATCGTTTATCATTAAACGGTCTATCGTTTACAAAACGTATGGTCTTTGTGACATCAAATCCGAAAAGTTTACAAATATCCGAAGCCACATCCAACGCACTCTTCTCGTTCCTCGTCCGGATGTTATAAACATGCCCAATCGCGCCTTTGTGTAGCACCAAATCGTACGCCTCCGCGACATCGCCACAATACAAATAGCTCCGAACATTCGATCCGTCACCGTGTATCGGCAACGGATCACCCCTCATTGCTAGCAAAATAAACTTGGGTATGATCTTTTCCGGAAACTGGCTAGGACCATAAACATTATTCCCTCTTGTGGTTATAATTGGCATACCATATGATCTATGGTACGCCATAACCAACATTTCCGCACCCGCTTTCGTAGCGGAATACGGGTTAGTCGGAAGCAATTGGGATGCTTCCGAGCTCCCAATATCGGATTCTAGATCCGATTCGCCATAAACCTCATCGGTACTCACATGAATAAACCGATTTACCCGTCTAGTAACCTTGCATGCTTCTAACAACACATGTGTTCCATAAATGTTGTTGGTAGTGAACTCGAAGGAATTCCCAAACGAATTATCGACATGGGTTTCGGCTGCAAAGTGCATAATCGTGTCGATTTCTTCGGCATCCAAAAGATAATTGATGAGATCTGGACTAGTAATATCTGCTTTAACAAACTTAAAATTGGAAGATGTGAAAGATGGTTGAAGATTCTTGAGGCATGAACAATAACTAAGCTTGTCAAGAGCAACAATCTTGTAATTAGGGTAATTAGAAACAAGACGATTGGTAACATGAGATGCTATGAAACCTGCTGCACCAGTTATGAGTATGCTCTTTTGTGGTGATTGATGATCAGATGACATTATTTTTTTAGAGATTTAATTTGGTAATCATGGAGGTATTAAGGTTAAAAGACTTGATCCGATATAGAAGATGAGTTAGTGGTGATTTTGATGGTCCATTTTTGGCTCCATAAAATGTGTATCAACTTGTAGATGATCTACTTTCATGGAGGTATTTGAGTTTATTGCATTGTAGAGTCCAAAATTTTAGGAAATGCACATTAGTTTTAGTTTTAAAACAAGTGTAAGCTATAAAATTAGAACATAGTAAAATCACATAATATGTTATCATCAAAAGTATTTACAGCAAAAAAAAAAAATCATGTCATCTATTTAAATTGTTTATTTCTTATAAATATTAAGTTTAAATTCAAACAAACATGCATGACACTAATAGTGAGGTCATCATATTGTGTTGTACTCCCTATGACCCTTGCTATATCTTTACAACACACAGGGATAGAGTACGGATCACCAGCATGCTTATACCATGGGTGTCAGGTAGACCTTGTTAGAAGACTTATTTATAAACTTGATTTTATCATGTGTTATTGTATTATTAAACTTATGTTAAGTGATATATCCTAAGTCTAAGATAATAGAAACCGGTTAATGTAACACACCGGTTAGTAGATTATATGTGTCCTAAGTATGTGAATTTGTAAGGGACGCGTCTGTTACTCTTGTGCCGGTTCAGAACTATATAAAGGGCCGGACACATCCTTGTATTAGTGTGGAAGTTTATGTTTATATCATAACTAACTTTCAAAACAAAACTCTCTCTTTCCCTCCAAATAAAACTGTCTCGCCCCACATACATAAAGCGCAGATTCGCAGATCAGATTAGAAGGACCTGTGCAGATTCAGTTTCAACATGGCATCAGAGCCCGATCAGAAGAAGTATTACGGTTTATTCGATAGTGAAGAGAAGTCCGGTGATGTTCCCGAAGACAAAGGCAAGCGGCCTATGTCTCCATATCATATTGAAGAAGATCGCGTGGATCAAGTCATTCTCAACAAGAAGATTGCAGAATTTAAGAAGGAGTGTATGGACCCTTCGAACATCAACTTCTCCAGATTTCATATCGGATCAGCACCGCAGAAGAAAATAGACAGAAAAGCACAATCGCAGAAGGCGCAGAAAGAGTATAATAAGCAAGTATTTGATGTCCCCGAATACCCACACGCGATGTGTTGTGGTAAATGTAAAGAACCCTTCCATTTTAGAAGAAATTGCCCCAAGAAGATAGGCAAAACAGAATTTATGGTGAAAGGCACGGAAGGAAAAGGATGGGATGATGTGTGGCACGCGAGTCTAACAAGAAAAGAACATGGATGTGGTTTTAAGGATCAATTCGCCACATTTAGTAAATCATTTGGAGTAGAAGGCCAACCAAGTGGATATAGAAGAGAGTATTTTAGAGGAAGAGGATCGGTGATAATCACAAGTGGAGGACAAGTGCACAAGATCAAGAAGGTATATTATGTTCCTACACTTCGCAAAAATGTTTTAAGTATTGAAAGATTGAATCAAGAAGGCCTAGAAATAGAATTCGATGGTGACACATGTCACATACATAGGCCGATCCTACAAGAAAAAAGAAAGATGATTTTATGCCGAATTTGTGATAGTGAAAGTCACTTCACATTTAAATGCCCCGAAAGAGAAAATATTGTTGAAAAAGATGGAAAAGGACCACTAGAAAGGTTCTCAACCAAACGGGTCAGATTTGAAGGCATTAAAGAACCACTAAGTGTTGAAGATAAAGAAAGGGCTTACATGTTCAAACAATTTCAAGAATTCTCTATTGATAAGGACAATTATGAAGGCAATATGGAAAGAGGTCCTATCATGTACCCAACCAATGAATCAAGTTTGCAAGATTGCTTGGTTTTCATGGATTTAATTCATGTCACAACAACGGTTGAAAGGTACAAGCGTAAGTTCGAGTTAGAGTTTGAAAAGATTATTATGTGGTTCATGCGTGACTTTTTAAAGATTAGGGCCGAAGCCCCTATACCACCACGAGACACGTCCGGTTATCCAATTAGTTTATTGGATTTGTACACTAAAGTTCAAGTGTTTGGTGGATATGAAAAAGTCACAAAATATGAAAATTGGGCGGTTGTTGCAATGAGTATGGGTTATGGAAGAGGTCTACCAAGTTTGGCAAGCAAAGAAGAAATAGCAACAACACTAAGGCTAGTGTATGTCCGATATTTGGAGATGATGGAATGGTACCATCTCAAATACAAAGGCCGCGAGTTAGTTGTCGAAGTCAACAATGAAGAAGGTAGCACAAGTGATGGCAACAAGTGGAAGAATGAAGATATGCCGCCCACGAAGAGGAGCCGTTCATCATCAAGTGATGAATGAAGAGTTGAAGGAAGGAAAATCAAGTTTAAGGGGGAGAATGTTAGAAGACTTATTTATAAACTTGATTTTATCATGTGTTATTGTATTATTAAACTTATGTTAAGTGATATATCCTAAGTCTAAGATAATAGAAACCGGTTAATGTAACACACCGGTTAGTAGATTATATGTGTCCTAAGTATGTGAATTTGTAAGGGACGCGTCTGTTACTCTTGTGCCGGTTCAGAACTATATAAAGGGCCGGACACATCCTTGTATTAGTGTGGAAGTTTATGTTTATATCATAACTAACTTTCAAAACAAAACTCTCTCTTTCCCTCCAAATAAAACTGTCTCGCCCCACATACATAAAGCGCAGATTCGCAGATCAGATTAGAAGGACCTGTGCAGATTCAGTTTCAACAGACCTGTTAGGTTACTTGCCACTACATTCCATAAGTGAATCGGTACAAAAGCAATCCATCACCATCGTTGGCGGTTGTGTGGATGTGAATCGAAAGAAGACAATATTTCATGCGTTATGTCTGGTTGGTGGTTGCCATTCACTCCTCCATGTGTGCCTCCAAGGCCCAAGCATATGATGTGACCATATTCGTTTGCCATATGGTGGTACTTATTCAACACACTACTAGAAAATAGGTCTAACGTAACCTTTTAGATGCAACCTTTTAATATTAGTTGCATTTAATAAGAAATTAACCTTGTTCAACATAAAGGTTGCATTAAAAGATCTATTGCAACATTCTTCTTAAAAAGGTTGCGAATTTTATTAAAAATTTGCAACTTTTATCAAATGAGTTGCATTTTTAATACCTAAGGCAACCCATGTTTTAAAAGGTTGCAAAACATAAAACATGAACATATGGTAATCATTTAGGTAGCAACATTTGTTAAAAAAAAGGTTGCATTCACTACTAAAATTGACCATTTACGTCCGACCAACACTTATAGCCCAGTTGGTTGAGGGCCTAAAGTTTCCTATGAGTAAATTTCGGTTTTCCTCTGAGTTGTTTGTCCATACTAAATAGTTGAGCCTAAAGTCCAACTTCTTAACATAATATAATGTCCCAACTAAGTTTGATTTCTTTGTTAAATGTTGATCTTGTGCTGCGCATGTGTGGGTATTTTCGTCCCATTCTATTTCCCTCTATTTTAGAAGCTTACATCTCAGTTACAAAACCCAAGACTTATGAACTCTGGTATTTTCAAATATATGTAAGACATTCATATAGCCCTAATCATGATCCTAAACAAACCAGTTTTATTTGAGTGCATTGATCAACATAAATCTACAATTTGAAGTGTTCATGTTGGTTCTCTACTAAAAACTGGTTTCTAAATGAATGTGGCCCTATATAGTATATACACATACACACACGTGCGCGCGCCACAAGGCTATCCGTTTAAACAGCCTGAATATGCAATACTTGATTTGACATTTCAAAATTTGTTCCAAGTCTTTCTACAAAAGTGGCTAATACATAATTTCAAAGACTTGTAAGCCATTCATCAGGCGAAGAATGGCTCAATTCGCTACCTGTGTAATTATATAGCTAACAGTATTTTCTTTTTCTTTAGCAGCCTCCACTAAAGAATCCTGCAAACATAACAGGGCCAATTAGGGCAACTCACATTATGGTTGACCCAATACACTTTTTTACCAGATGGTTTTATTTTTTGAGAATATCATTTTTATACATTTTTTATGCTTAAAAATACACTTTCCAAGAACTGTTTGACCTGTTAAAGGTCAAGCAACACGGGTCAAGCGTGTCTTATAGTGTGCTAGAGATGATTGAAAAACTTGGATTATTCCAGCAAGTGTCATTTTTTACTAAATATAATGATTTTGGAGGTTCCATGCTCTAAAAATACACCTTATGAGACATTTAACCCGTTTGATCGATTAGAGATCAAGCACAACCCAAATTAACACATTCATTACTAATTGGATTGGGTCAAAAATAGCCACATCCATATACCTGTGCATCTATTAGTCGGTGAACTATGGTCTTGCTTGATTCCTGAAGTTCGCCTGCTATTAAGATCTCATCCAGTATATAATATGTCTGGAAAGATGAATACGCCAACAAATATATAACGGATTAATGTTAAATGAATCAAAATCATCAAGGAATGATGCACATATGTGACTTTGATTTATAACTAATCATTGAATATGTTATTATTATTAGTCACTTGTTAGTCCATATAACCTTATGATGCTCCCGAGGTGGAGAAGAACGAACCTGATGAAAATGGAAGATCAAGTCTAGCTCACAAACCTGGCAAACAGATGTTGAGAAACCAAATCAATTTCCAAATAAAAAAAAAAAAAAAAAAAAATGGAATAACGATATTACATTCTTCACGGTTTAGATGACTTTGTAGAAATGGATCCTTGTCCTTTCCATTGTATTATCACATTAATATAGTACAATTGACCTCCTCTATTTTGGGAGGTTGTAAATACACATAATTGTATGACATAAATACACATTGACTAAGTTAATGCTAAGAGGAATGTACTCCAATAATTATGCTTGCTAATATACCCCCGCAGTCTTAGCGGGAGGAGATCGGATGCTGAGACTGTCCCTGAAATCTTCAAATAGTACCCGGGGAAGACCTTTTGTGAAAATGTCTGCAATCTGGAATCGAGACGGGACATGTAAAATGCGAACATTGCCTTTTTGAACTTGTTCCCTGACAAAATGGATGTCTAGTTCAATGTGTTTTGTGCGTTGGTGTTGCACCGGGTTGCCGGAGAGATAAATGGCGCTAACGTTATCACAGTAGACAAGTGTTGCGCGAGATAGAGGGCGGTTGAGTTCAAGTAATAGGTTGCGTAGCCAACAAATTTCCGCCACCACGTTAGCAACTCCCCTGTATTCTGCTTCGGCGCTTGATCTGGAAACTGTGTTTTGTCGCTTGGATGACCAAGAAATAAGATTGTCTCCAAAATAAATGCAGTATCCACTAGTTGAGCGTCGGGTGTCAGGGCATCCAGCCCAATCTGCATCGGTGTAGGCGACAAGGGACGAGCCTGAGGAGTTGAGAGTGAGTCCTAGAGACGCCGTACCTTTGACATATCGGATTATACGTTTCAATGCATTCCAATGATCAGTATGTGGGGAGTGCATATACATGCAGACTTGTTGGACCGCGTATGTGATGTCGGGTCGTGTGAAAGTTAGGTACTGTAGAGCACCGGCTAAGCTGCGATACAAAGTCGGGTCACGGAATAGAGTACCGGGTGTGGCCCCCAGTTTGGTGCTGGTGTCAACTGGAGTAGCGACTGGGTTACAGGACTGCATGTTTGCTCGTTTGATGATGTCTTCAGCATAGGCTTGTTGGGAGAGAAACATGGTGTTAGCCGTTCTTTTGACAGAGATGCCTAGAAAATAGCTTAGAGAACCAAGATCCTTCATGGCGAATTCCTTAGAAAGTGTCGTCATGAGTGTATGTCGCAGCTGAGCGGAAGAAGTGACGAGCAAGATGTCATCAACATAGAGAAGAAGATAAGCAGTGTCACGCCCCTGATGAAGAGTAAATAAGGAGGCATCACAGCGGCTATGATGAAAGCCCAATGTCAACACGTAGTCAGTAAATCTTTGGTACCATGCCCTGGGTGCTTGTTTCAAACCGTATAGTGATTTTTTAAGAGAACAAACGTAATCCGGATAGGTCTTGTCGCGGAAGCCCATGGGTTGGTACATATAAACCGTCTCGTGAAGATGACCGTGTAAGAAGGCGTTGGTGACGTCTAGTTGATGAACGTCCCAACCCTTAGTTAAAGCAATGGAGAGTACAGTCCGGATTGTAGCTGGTTTGACCACCGGACTAAATGTTTCTCCGCAGTCCACTCCAACTTGTTGTAACCTGCCATCACAAACAAGACGCGCCTTATAGCGCTCCAAGGAACCGTCAGACCTGAATTTATGTTTGAATAACCACATGCTACGAATCACATTCATGTTAGGTTGACGAGGCACCAATTCCCAAGTACCATTTCTAATAAGTGCATGATATTCTGTAGTCATGGCGTCGTGCCATTCCGGTATATTAAGGGCATCGGTGGGGTTTTTGGGAATTGGTTTGATGGTTGAGGAGGTAGTGGAGGTGTGGAGGTTAAACTGATGTTTAGGTTTATGAATACCGCTCATGGAGCGGGTGTGAATTGTGCGATTTGAGGCTTGTGGGGCGGTAGTGGTTTGGTTTGGTTGGATAGGTTGGGAGGATGGGGCTGGTTGGATGTTTGGCGATTGAGTTGTGGAATTTGGGTGGGTAGCTGTTGGGCCGTGGGCTGGGGTAGCAGTATGTGGGTTTGGTTGGGCCGAGACTGGGTTTTGGTTGGAGATGGATGAGTTTGACCGAGATGGAGTGGAGAGGTGAGGCCAAAGATGTGTGGGTAAGGGGTCCGTATCTAAGAATTCATAGGAGGGTTTTGGGATTTTAATGAGGGCGAATGGGAAAATTGTTTCGTCAAAAACGACATGACGTGAGAGAATGACTTGTTTGGTTTTAATGTGAAGGCATTTATACCCTCGATGGGTCGAGGGATAACCAAGAAAGACACACGGATGTGATCGATGGTCAAGTTTGTGGATGGTGGGGGAAGGTGTGAGAGGGTAGCATAGGCAACCGAACACCCGAAGGTGGTCGTAGGTGGGGTTTTGTAGGTAGAGGCATTCGGTGGGTGTCTTGTTTTTGATTATGGGCGAAGGTAGAATATTGAGGAGGTAGGTGGCGGTGTCAACGGCGTGATGCCAAAAGTTGGTGGGTAGGGAGGCATGGGCTAGTAAGGTGCGAACCATGTTATTTATGGTGCGGATTTTTCGCTCAGCTTTTCCATTTTGTGAAGAAGTGTGTGGACACGACAGACGATAAAGGATACCGTTTGTTTTAAAAAATGTTTGGAAAGCTGAGTTAACGTATTCACCGCCGTTGTCACATTGAAAGGTTTTAATGGTTCGGTTGAATTGTGTTTTAATTTGTTTAGCAAATTCGGAAAAAATGGTAAAGGTTTGTGATTTATGGGCCATTGGATATACCCAAAGAAAATTGGTAAAGTCATCAAGAAATAAAACATAATATTTGTGGCCCCCCGAACTGATGATCGGGGATGTCCAGATGTCACTGTGAATGATATCAAAGGGTTGAGAAGTAATATTAAGTGAAGGCCCAAAAGGCAAACGGGTACTTTTTCCATAAACACACGACTGGCATACATTATTATTTAATTTATTAAAGGAAATAGAGCTGGAATGTTTTAAAGACTGTAAAGTAGGACGTCCTGTGTGTCCAAGACGTTGATGCCAAAGTGAGGAAGAAATAGCAGCAAATGCGGATGGTGATGTGGATGTGGGACCTAGTACCAGGGGGTACAAATCACCGCTGCCGTTGCACCTGAGAAGAGGGCTCTTGGTCTTGTAATCCTTCACAAGAAAACCAAATTCGTCAAACTCAATAGAAACAGAATTTTCTCTAGTAAATTTACGGACAGAAATGAGATTTTTTAAAAGTTTAGGAGAATACAGGACGTTTTTGAGAACGAAGGGTGGGAAGGGTTTGGGTAGGTATTTGGTGCCCTGTCCTAATACCGGGATGGTGTCGCCATTACCTACAACAATATTATTAGACATGCAATTAGTAGAAAAGGTATGATAATCACCTGATTCATGGGACATAGTGGATGAGGCACCGGTGTCAAAATATTGAGTCGGATCCGGTTGATTGAGGGACATGGTGTATAGTGCCTGTTCTATGTCCGTGGGTGAATAGGCGTAGTTGGCAGAAGTGGGCCGAGACCCAAGTATGCCGGCTGAAGATTGGGTATTGGGCCTGGCAGGTACAGTAGGGTATGGGCAGGGAGGTGAGGCCCATTGGTTTTGAGTGGTAGATTGGGCCGGATTATTATTATTTAAACTTTGTTGTTGTTGGGCCCATTGGAACATGTACCACATTGCTTGTGGGCTCCAAGAAGGGAAATTAGATAATTGTCTTCCACGACCAGAATACTGTCTGCCGCGTCCTCTTCCCCGGGAGCTCCGGCCACGTCCACGGTTATACGAACGGTCATCAGACCGGGCAGCAGAAAAATCCCTGGAATCAGAGGGTGTGGATTTGGTAGAAGCAGTTAGGGCCGTTGCAGCAGTCTTCGAGGAGTGAAGGGCTTGTTCGGCTTTCCGACTCTCAACTTCGATGAGTTTGGACCGAGCTTTATAAAAGGACGGTAATGGTTCTGTTTGTGTGATGATGGTGCCAATGCCTTCATATTGTTCGTTGAGACCTGAAATCAATTGTAACACAAGACGGTCGTTAGTAACTGAGGCGTCAACATTAGTGAGTTGATCCGCTAATGTTTTTAATTCCTGACAGTATGCCGACATTGATGAGAAGTTGTCGAGGCGAGTGTTGGTGAACTTATTCATAAGATGTATCGCACGAGCCGCTTTATTATCTTGGAAGAGATCCTCGATAGCGACCCATGCTTCGTGTGCGGTGCTAGTTTTGGTGATGATTGTGTTCAGAAGATCGGAAGAGACGGTGCTGTATAACCATTGAAGAACGATAGCGTCAAGACGCTCCCATTCGTCAAGGGTTCTGTTCGGGTCAGATGTGGCTGTTTGATCAGAAGCTGGTCGAGGCAGTAGATGTTCGTAAACCAGGCAGGTTTTACAATGAATTTTGAACAAGGTTGACCAGGTTATGTATTGGCTTGACTCGATTTCGAGAGTAATGGGGATGTGGTTTTTGATATTCGATATAGTTGTGGCAGGGTGGATTTTTGATTCGAGTGTGATTTGTGGTGTGGTGGAAGAAGTATGTTCGGACATTATGAAAGAAATAGATGACAATTATGTTCTTGGGGATATGCAGAAGAAGAACAGAGGTGAATAGGGGCGATGTGCAGAGAAGAAAGAAGATGGAAAGGGTTGATTATTATTCTCTTGATACCATGTAGAAATGGATCCTTGTCCTTTCCATTGTATTATCACCTTAATATAGTACAATTGACCTCCTCTATTTTGGGAGGTTGTAAATACACATAATTGTATGACATAAATACACATTGACTAAGTCGTTTAGATGACTTACGCTTCCAAAGTAACGATTAAGGGTCTCAACAAAATATTGAATAATTTCAAGTATCTCCAGTTCATTGTCTTCTTGGTTAACACACATGCAAAAGTACAGACCAGCATATCTGAAACAGTAGAAAGTAACTAGTTAGGCAACACGGGTTGTGGTAATCTAAGAACACTTTTATCAAATATTCAAGTTTTTCAATAAAAAATACATTAATATTACGAAAAAATATCAATATGATAATAATTAACATTTTAAAATAAAACAATTTAGGGGATTGAATGAATTAAAAACAGACTTTCTCCACCTTTCAACCCGTTTGAAAGGTACCTTTTATCTACATTTTATTTGCTTGACCCGTCTAGGAACGAGCACATCCAAATCGGACCAATTCATTAGTAAAGAGGTAGAAATTATCATCTCTTAGATAGCAAACAAATCTAATGGATAATGTGGAGTGACATACCTCCTATAAACAACTTTAAATCCCCTCCATTCAACAATGTTGCAAAGATTTGGGCCTCGTGTTAGAATCACCCTACTAAGCTCTTGTATTACCTTCATATATATATATTTCCATACCATACAAATTTCAGTGACATAAAAATGCCTATCAATAGTTCAACATCTATATTACCAAGTTCAGAAAGAATATATGGATGCCAATGCAGCAACCATGCAGAGAATAACGTTGGTAGTAATTAGGCGTTTGTTTCGCTTTCAGTATTGTGAATTATTCATTAAAGTACTTAAAGATTACTGGCAGCAGTTTTGCAGTTAAAGAACCTTTGTTATGTCATCATTGGATATTATATACGATCTAACACGAATAGTCCAACATTTAGAGAAAACTATGTGTGGATTACAGAGAATGATCTAGTTTATACTTGATCAATCAGTTGATCTTCTTGCCTTACGATTAACCCAAAAGATGAGAAGCGCGCTCGTGTTAGTATATAATATATTACCTCAAAAGTCAGCAATTTGAGTACAAAAAACATAAAATGCAGTCATGCTTTTATGATTGAATGGTGGAAGAGCATATATAACTACCTTACTTCTTTCTTTCTGGGAGTAAGGTGAATACCATTTTGTCAACCGAACTTTTCCTTGTCGGCTTATTGTAAGAACAAAATGAATCTGCAAAGACATTAAACATCAAACACCCACAGATAACTTGATATGTGATCAATCAAATCTCCAGCTTCACTGATAATAATAATAATAATAATAATAATAATAAGAAACTTGTTTAACTTAACATCCTTAATAAAAAGAGATTTGAAAACAAATCCATACAAGTTATCCCTCCTAACTATTTAAATCTCTTTTCACATACACAAAAAAAAAAACCCTTCCAAATATGGATTCAAATCCTTCATGCTATTCTGCTACTACAGCCCAACAAGAGAACTCAGCCCAAAATACTAGTGTGGCGGGTAAAGGGACCTATTTGGTCTATAAACTCCATATTTGTTGCCCATATATACAACCAACCAACGTGGGACAAGTCTGATACCTTGCAATATAACATATAGGTCAAAATTACCTTCCCATATAGCAAAAACTCATATGTTTTTGGTAAAAGACAAAGGTGAAGGATAAAAGTATGGAATGAGTATAATATTCGAATAATTCTCACCATGATTAATATTAATTCGGTGGAAACTTCACCACAGATGATCAGATCCAAGCGAATGTGTAGTGAATGAATGATATGAAGCGAATAAACACGATATCATGTGATCTGCAAAAACTCACGATCACATATCAATCACAAGGATTTGTATAAAATAATATCGAATAGGAAATAGACAACGTACAGCGTTTTCGTAAATTTATTTTCGATTAATAAATTTTGAGCATCTTTTATATACAAGTCTATCTATGGAGAGTTGAGTTATAGTAGTCAGGTATTAGTTGGGGTGAGTTAAGGTCCAATATAGAATCATTTACATAAATGAGGGTTTATTATTTTACAAATTACATTTGGGGGTATTGGGGGAAAAAAGCAATATTGGTGATGTATGGAACTTGTTTGGCGGTATCAAAAAAATAAAAACTAGATGCCGCCAACCCATTTGGCGGTATCAGTTGGGCTTTGTCAGTGTCTTTAATGCCGCCAATTGAAGTAGAGGGATAAAAAAAAATAGCTAGATGCCGCCAAATGAAATGGAGGGGTCACCTCTTGATGCCGCCAATCCAGTTAGAGGTGTCATTGATGCCGCCAATTGATTTGGTGTGTTCTTCAATATTGCCGTCATGATCCCGCCAATCCATTTTCATGCATTAAAACCAGCAAATGAAAATCAGTCTTCACCTGCAAACCATGCAGCCTATAAGACACACTCACAAGGTCTCTAGCATTGCATGCAATGGTCTTGTAAGTTGCAGATGATTTGATAGGCAAATAGTGTTCTTGGGAGTGTAAGAATTCAGGCTTTGAAGGTTATAAAATGAAGGTTGAGGTGAAGAAGGAGCACCACCCACATCCAAGAACACACCATCAACACTACAATCTCCATCTGAAACCTTTGAAATTTATAAAAAATCATACCAACCAAATTCCTCCCACCATGAATCAAAATATGAACTTACACCCTGGTCCCCTAAACGACGATGTGTTGTATCTGCGTGATCGACATCGTGCCTTTCACGTTTTCACAGACGAGGAAAACTTCAATAGAGTTATGATGGTAAAGCGTAGCGATAGAGCCATATGGAGGTTACTTCGTGAACACCCTGTTGTAGGACGGGTTCGTCACCTTATCGATGCTGCAGGGTTTGGTGGCCTCATAGATTGTGGTTATCGATACGTTGACCACTCCTTGACAACAGCTTTGGTGGAACGATGGAGGCCCGAAACTCACACGTTTCACCTTCCATTTGGTGAAGCTACTGTCACCTTACAAGATGTTAACGTCTTGTGGGGGTTACCTATTGAGGGAGCTGTTGTGTCTGGGGTAGATGATAATTTGTCTACTGCCGACGCAATAGCGTTGTGCCGACGATTCTTAGGTGTTACGCCTACAGAGGCCCAAATGTCCGGCAAGTCCGTTTTGGGTACTGTTATTATTGATAAACTAAACCAGGACTTTGTTGAAGCAGAGGCTACGGATGAAGAGTGCATTTTTCGTGCTCGTTTAATCCTTTTCTTTTTGATCGGTTCCACCTTACTCCCTGATAATAATAATAATAGAATAAATGTTTTTTACTTAAGATTTTTACGAGACCTGAACCGTAGAGCATCTTATAGCTGGGGCAGTGCGGTTCTGGCTTGTTTATACAGGCGGCTTTGTGATGCCACCCAGCCGGATAGGAAAGCCGTGACCGGACCCATGATGCTCCTTCAAGTATGGGCATGGGAGAGGATCCGGTGTCTCGCGCCACGACCACCCTCAAACCGGTTTGATTATACTTGCCCGATAGCGGCTCGGTATATATCGCAAATCCCAGTTTGATTATACTTGCCTGCATGGCATGGCATCCCTTTGTATTTTTTTTTCTGAACACGTTTTTTAACATGTTAATTTTGTAGGTGGCGAGACCGGCGGTTAAACTTCGCGGAGGTGGCCACACACTGCCTCAAGGCATACCGTTCACAGCTACAATCGTTGGACGAGGAGATGGTATGTTAGTAATTATTTTTAGTTTTTTGTATGTATTAATCATGCATTTATTGTGTTTTGTTACTGACTTAAGTGTTTGTTTTTAGTTCAACTGGACCCCCTACAACTCGGTTTTGGACCGACTACCGGCAATGTGCTCAAACGGGATGGAAAGCTGGAGGAGTTGCTGTCCCCTTATATGCTTCGAGATCGTTGAGCATCATTACCCTCAACGGGTTTTGAGGCAATTCGGCATGGTCCAGTACATACCTCCCCAGATAACCTTAGCAGTACCCACGGCTCGGCTTGAAAAACTGCATGCTTTGGGGCGGCAAGGACACAACGGGGCGGACTGGATGAGTAGGCATGAATCCTACGTCAATGCATGGAATAACCGTCGTAACACGGTTATCCGCTCTGAACTTATAAGGACAGCTTCAACCCAGCCCGGTTATATGCAATGGTATATGGGGCGTACCGTTGCATTTATTGGAAATCCGGGTGTAGCACCGGCCCCAGCTGGCGGTTTCCAAGACGACGGTGCTAGAATCCAGTTGATGGTAAAGCATTTTTACGTGCCTAATTCATACATTAATTATTTTCGCAATTTGGTGTTTCTAACTAAAAATTTTGTTTGCAGAGGGATGTCATGGGTGATATTTACCGGTCATCTCAGGAGGCCTTTAATAATCCTCAGGCATTCGCCACGCAGCTTGAGCGCATACAAAACACGACGTTTCACAGTATGATGATGTCACACAATGCCGGACACTTACAAAATCCGACGCATCTTACCATGGACGCCGTTGACTTGTCGGCACCTGCACGACCTCAAAGGGTGCGCCGGCGACGCGCTCCCCGTCAGGTGCCGGAAAACGTGCCGGAAAATGAAGACCAAGCTGCTGGAAGTCACTATGACGCTGGGTTTCGTGCATCTGTTGCGGCCAGCAACAATCAGAACCAGACCGGGGGATATGTCCCGCAATTCATGGACAGTGGATTGGACCAGATGGGAACTCCATTTGGATTGGGTGGATCATTCGTACAGGGAACTGGTCATGTTGGTGGGTCCGGTGGCAGTCAACCGGGGGAGATGGGTCCGCTAGCTAACTTTCGTGCAGGCGGAATTGGCATCGGAGATAGTTGGGCGTTTCCTTCATCACCGGGTTACGTGACGCCTGTTGGACAGGGGTTGGCACGGTTTGATCACGACCTTTTTAGTGATTTCCATTACCATGCTCCGCATAATTCGTGTGATGAAGGACCTTCAAGCCGGCCAGGACCATCGACCACGCTGAATTTAAACCTCTTTCCTGATGATGAGTACGGTAATGAAGGAGCACCACCCGCCAACCAACCACCCAGGAGGCAATCTGAACGTCTTCAGAATTAGGGACCCTCGAACGATCTGGACTGGTTTAACTAGTAACATTGTCGAATTCAAGTGTGTTCATAATTACTTGTTGTAACATTTTGATTTGCTTTTATAACATTAATTATTGTTTTGCTTTATAAATATATGAATATATGAATCGTTTAGCCACCTGTGATTCGAACATTGATTTGCTTTATAAAATTAAAATCCAAATAAAAGCGTTAAACACTAAAACAAGATTACGTAATCATTTATCGGTGGCCCGAAAACGGCTCGGAGGTGTTTTTCTCAAAACCCACACTATGTTGAAAACGGGCCAGGCTGCCCTCTTTGGGCCTCTGTGCAGCTTGGCTGGGCCTGCCGAACAGGTAACCTGACTGACGGACGCGTTGCCCTTGGGTAACACACGGGCGTCGCACGAAGTCCGGGCGGTTTTCGGGTCTCCGGGGCCTGATCCCGGTGGCCCGAAAACGGCTCGGAGGGATAGATTTATTTAAATCAAATAACACACAGACTTTCCATTTTTGGAATGTCTCAAACAAATAATACAAATATGATAGATTTATTTAAAACAAATATTACAAATTTATTTAACAACTGTTTTTCAAAACTAGTCACTCAAACTATACAATCTACGGATTTACAAGACACTATATTTTCCGAGATCACCTATTCCAATATTCTACCACCGTTTCTTGTTGCATAGTTCATTAAGTTTCTGTTTCGCACCTTCAATCACAATTGCTTTGTTGAAATCAACAATAGCTTGTGTTGTGCACCCAGAAACTTCTCTTTTCCAGTCAGCGGGAACTCAGGACCGCATTCAGATTCAAACCCATCTGAATTTGATCCAGGAGAACATGGTTCTACCTGTTGAATATGTGTACCAAATCTACAGGTACCCAATGTTCAAACCAGCCTGCCATACGAAAGTAGTACGGTGAAGAATCGCATCATCCGTTGCCGGACAGGTCGCTAATGACGTGATGTGATTCATCAACACCGGATGGCGTGGGTTTGCCTGGAAAGTAGACCCGCCTAAAGAGCCCGTTGGAATGTCCAGCGTTGGTAGACTAGAGGCCCAATACCCCCCAACGATCCATAACTCTCTAATATTTTAAACTAAACCCTCAATGTTGCATTCTACACGTGTTATACCACGTGTAGATGTATTGAGAGGTGTAGTTTAATGTGGATGTAACACCGATCCAAAGACACCGCTTTTTTGGACCCCAGAAAAGCGATGCCAAGTGGGGGATGAAACGGCAGACGATGCTGTTAAGCATGACTCATCCCCGCCGAAAACAGTTAAAACTCCATGTGAATGTAACATCGACCCAATATCAATAAAAAACCGTACCATCCAGAACAATTGCAGGAAAAGTATTATATCATATATTGGGGGGGGGGTTTATTGTGGTTTGTAGTCTGAATGGTTTGGAGAGAATGGGCAGAGGGCTTATATAAGAAATGAAGCATAGAACTCAATTGGCGGCATCAATGTATATGAATAAAATGGCGGCTTCAATGTCAACAACCCAAATGGCGGCATCAACTTTATTTTGTTAGATGCCGCCAAACAAGTTCCATACATCACCAATATTGTTTTTTTCCCCAATACCCCCCAAATGTAATTTGTAAAATGATAAACCCCCTATTTATGTAAATGATTCGTCCAATATATGGAGAGGAGTTAATTAGTGCTCCCACTAATGTGAATTACTCTCTCATTGTATGACCATTCGATATGGTGTAACGTCCCTGCCCACGCGGCCGCTAAAGGACGTTATCACATTACACACCATTACATGGCGGCGTTATCAAAGGTTAAACAAGCGTGAGGAATTGGGCGTTGTAAAATAGTACTAACAAGTTGACGCTAACCGCGCGTTGTAGCGGGATGTTAATTATTAAAATGTTTAGTAAATTAACTTAAAAAACAAGAAAATTGCTCGAATGGTCCCTGTATTTTGCATAAATTTCACCTATAGGCCCTAAGTTTTTAAAATTACAGCCATAGTCTTGAAACAGTGAATTTTTTTTAACTTGGATAGTCCTTGAGCCTAACAGATGTTATGTTCAGACGTTAAGTCACCTCACGTGCTCAACACGTGAGGGTATTTTCGTCCTTTTAAGTTTGAAATTGCATTAAAACCCTGTCATTTCAACTCTAATCCCCAGTTGTCAGTTTATCTTCCCTCCCATTTCTTCACCTTTTCATTTTCATTCTCTATGCTCTGTTAACTCTAATCCATGGAAGCAGACGACCATCAACATCCAAAGTATTACAAAGCGTGGGAGATCAGGGAAGAATCTAAGTATGGTAGGCGTTTCGTTCCAGAGAGAGTGTACGGTAAGTGTTTACCCTAAAAATAACAATTTTTTTTCTAAGGTTATGATCACCTGTTCGTGGCACCCTTTTTCCCTAAAATTAACAATTTTTTTCTTTTTTCAGCTGGTTATGGGCACCTTTTTTCACTAAAAGTTCATCATGGTAGTAATTTTACCAACACTCCGGGAAGAAGGTACTCCCATGGAAGGTACCATTATGTGGATTATTGCAACATTGAGGAGTTTTCTGTGCATGAGATTAATTTTATGATCAGTGACCTAAAACTTGATGTTAAATCAAAACTAAATTACCATTTTCAAATACCAAGTTTAGATTTAGATTACGACTTAAGGCCTTTAGGGAATGATCAAGATGTTTTACTTTTAGGCAATTATGTAAGTAACAACAAGGTTATTAATATGTTTGTAGAACATGGCGCAACTAAGATAAAAAGTTTCTTTAGTCCCACACAATCATCTAAAGTTGTTATTGAAGAAGTAGAAGAAGTAGGTGTATCTGCAAACACTGATAAGGCTAAAAAACCAAGAAAGAAGTTGAAGGTTAAGAAAAAGTTGTTACTTGAGTGGAAAGATAATGTAGAGGTTAATGTAGGGGCTGATGTGGCTAATGTAGAGGGTGATGTTGATAATGCAGCGGTTGAGAATGTAGTAGAGGGTAATGTTGATAATGCAGGGGTTGAGAATGTAGTTGAGGGTAATGTTGATTGTAGTTGAGAATGTGGTTGACAAAGTGGTAGTTGAGCAGGTTAATGATCAAAATCAGAATGACATTCTTAATGCTGATTTCATTAAAGATTTTTTCATTTGAAATTGATAGTGCTCAGTTTGATAATGACTTTCCTATTAATCAAGAAGATGAACATGATCATGTGGTTGACATAGGTAAAGGAATTGCAGATGATGAACATGATCATGAGGTTGACTTAGGTAAAGGACTTGCAGATGATGAACATGATCATGAAGTTGACTTAGGTAAAGGACTTGCAGATGACGATGAGGAACCATCTCAAAATGAAGATGACAATGACCAAGAAGATAGTGAGTTTGAAGTAAAATTTGATAGTGAGGATGATGCTGTGGAAGACAATAGGCAATTCAATGAAAATGTTAACAAAGGAGAGGAATTTGTAGGATCTGTGAATGAATCAGTAGGGAACAATATACATTGTGACAATGATGACTTGTTAGATTGTGAAGATCTTAGCTTTGAGTCATTTGATAGTTTGACAGATTCATCAATGGATGATTTTGAGACTAAAAGGACTAGGAAACTGAGAGAGCTAAGGAAAAATAAAAGGAGGAAACATTCAACATCAGAAACCACATTCTATGTGGGTCAAAGGTTTGGTACAGCTAATGAGGTTAAAGCCAGGATTAACAAGCATGCCATATAAACAAGGAGGGCCTTATCTTTTCTTAGGAATGACAAGCAAAGAATTAGAGCAGTGTGTGAAGGCCAGGTTCCTGTTTATACAACTGGGCCTCAACCCATTGGTCCAAACAGTAAAAGTGGACCAAGTGCACCAAGCGGGACAAAAAAAGTACTAAAAAGCCTTCAAATCAATGCAATGATAAGAGAAAAGCAAGATTAAATAGTAGACTGTGCCCCTGGGAACTTTATCTATCACCCTTTGAAGAAGGAAATCAAACTTGGATTGCGAGGACATATTATCCAGAACACAAGTGTCTGCAATCCAGGAAAATACAGTCTTTTACATCTACTTTTTTGGCATAAGAGCAATGGTTACTTAATCAAGTTGAAGCAAACCCTAATATTTTCGTGAAGCATATCCAAGAGGAGCTTGGGAGGAAGTACGAGCTTGGTGTATAAAAAATGAAGGTAATTTTACATTTACTTTTCTGTTTTTATATTCTGTTTTGCAGGGACTAAACTAAACTAAAGATTTGTTCATTCTGTTTAACACTTGCAGGCATTTAGGGCAAGACTGAAAGCTACAAGGCACATCCAGGGGGATTTTAAAGAACAGTATTCAAGGTTGAGGGATTATGCTCTAGAACTGAAGAGGACCAATCCAGGAACAACTGTTAAATTTGAGGTTGAGCCTGAAGGTGACCCAGATTCACCTACAAGGATTTTTAAAAGGGTTTACATTTATTTGGGTCCATTAAAAGAGGGCTAAAAAAGAATGTAGAAGAGAGTTGTTGGGGTTAGATGGGCCATTTATGAAGGGACCCTTCCCTGGTCAAATGTTGACTGCAGTGGGAATAGATCCTAATAATGGCATTTATCCACTTGCTTATGCCATTGCTGAGGCAGAGAATAAAGATTCATGGACTTGGTTCTTGGAGTGCATTCAAGATGACTTGGATCTTCCTTCAAATGCACACTTCACTTTTATCTCTTGACTAGAAAAAGGTATATTTATTCCATTCATTGTTTAATTAATGTTTAGTCCATAGTTTGTTTTATTGTTTGTTTGTTTCTCATTTGATAAAACATGGTATTATTCCAGCCATTGGACAAGTGTTTCCAGCAGTTGATCATAGGTTTTGCATTAGGCACATTCACCAGAACATGAAGATTCAATGGAGAGGAGATGCTTTCAAAGAATGCCTATGGAACTGTGCCAGTGCAACCACTGTCCCATAAAATACAATTGAAAATGGATGAGTTAAAAAAGTATAACTTGGAAGCCTATAAATGGTTGGCAAACATACCACCAATTCACTGGACAAAGTCCCACTTTTCAGGTGCAATGGTCTATGATGTTTTATAACTTCAGTATACAGTTTATTTAACATTAGAGTTCATGATACATACTTTATTAACATTATTCAGGTAGGGCAAAATCTGATGCTTTATTGAACAACTTGTGTGAAGTGTTTAATGCAAGAACAGTTAATGGGAGAGATAAGCCAATAATTTATGCTTTAGAATCTGTGAGAGAGTATTTGATGTAGAGAATTGTGAATGTAATCAGGAAGATTGCACAATGGCCCCTGAGGTTTTCCCCAAATTGCTTGTCTGGTCACCAAACTTGATTTTTATCACTGGAGCCCCTCAGAGATCAAAAAGTGCCAAAATTGTCACTTTTTAACAGAGTTTTTAATTGAGTTATGAAAGGCAGTTAAGTCTCAGGGGCAATTTCGTCATTTATGTCCTCAGGGGCTAAAATGGCAATTAATGGAAAGTTATAAAAAAATAAAATTCAAAAACGTTTTTTTGAACACGTTTTTTTTCGAACACGTTTTTTTTAACACTTTTTTTTTTCGAAAACGTTTTTCGCTCATCCACAATAACCCAATATGTACATGCTGGATGATTTTCCTTTTGTTGTGTCCTGCAGCGAGATCATCGAGATTGATGATCTTCTTGATGTTCGTATGCATATCACGGACTAGCTTGAATTGAACGTCATTTAAACAGTGCACGATTAATCTCGTTTAAGCAATCTCGTTACCATTTTTGCACTTTTTGATCTTTGAGGGGCTCTAGTGACAAAAATCAAGTTTATTGACCAGACAAGCAATTTGGGGAAAACCTCAAGGGCCATTTTGGCAATTAACTCTTATGTGTAAGCAAACTCATAATATTTACAAATTAAGAGTAAGAGATATTTTTATTCAAATTATGACTTATAAATAAATTACACTGTAAATTGACGTGTAAGTTACAATACTTATCACAATATTGTAAATATTGTAATTTAACAGTTGGAACAAATTTAGGATTTAGGACAAAACCTCACAAATTATGGATTTGATATATGCTCGGTTGGTACTTACAGAATTTGACGACACTTCTTTAAACAATGAATAAATCGGATTCAAACAATAACAAACAATAACAAAATCCATTCGATATATATGTTTTTTTTATGTTGCTTTCATTCTGTTTTGGTTTTCAAATAGTAAATCCGGTTGAATGTTTAAGAAGTCGGTTTCATGTTTCAAATACAGAGTCCGAACATTGAAACGACATCTTCAACAAATAATCAAAATTAACATAAGAGGATCAAATCCGGTTTCTTGTGTCATATTTTGAATCCGAAGATTCAAACGAATGGATACAGAATCGATATTTTGAATCCGAAGAAATAAACAGAATCGATAGACTCTTGAAAAGGATTTAGACAAATGAATGAGCGAAATAACAAACGAATACAACTCCGAAGATTCAAACGAATACATTTCAAAAAATCAGTTTCATTTAAATGAATAAAACGGATTAAACACACGGTTTACATAAATCTTTTACAATAACTGTATAAATCAGAAATCAAACAAAAAAATAGGATGATATAACTGCATAAATCAGAAATCAAACAAATCAGAAATCAAACTAAAAAATAGGATAATATAACGGTATAAATAAGAAATAATAAAAAAAATAGGATGATTTGCAAAACTCAAACGTTTGATGTTTTCTTATAATGTTAAGAATAGAAAATAAGTAAAACTAATGCAAGATTACCTTGAAGAAAATGTAAAAGAAGAATGAAGAATGAAGATTGGAAGAATTGTTAAGGAAGATTGAAGATTGAAGGAAGAATGAAGAAAAAAAAACATAACGACTTTTATAGATACAAAGCTGGAGCTCCATATACCTACTTGGATCCTAGAAAACGGGCGGGTCCGCATTTTTTTAATTGATTATAAGGTTGACACGTGGATGGTGATTTGGAGCAGGGCCGGCTGGGAGGGTGGGCGGGGTGGTCAGCGGCTCAGGGCCCG
Organism: Ambrosia trifida; assembly: GCA_028751855.1. Lineage (NCBI taxonomy): Eukaryota > Viridiplantae > Streptophyta > Magnoliopsida > Asterales > Asteraceae > Ambrosia > Ambrosia trifida. Next base: position 93,497,273 of record CM054125.1, read on the forward strand.
AACGTTTTTTAAAAATATACGAATATATATATATATATATATATATATATATATATATATATATATATATTAAATTATATATTTAGGATATATATTTGTGTTTTATACATTAAAGTCTTGTTAGTGGAGTTGGAAAAGTCATCTTAATTTAATGTAGAGGTCTCAAGTTCAATCTTTGGCTCTAGCACCATACTCATTTTTTTTAATTCATTCCTCTTTACCAAATTATGGGCCCAAATTTTTTTTCGCCCGAGGCCCAAATTTTTTTGACGTTTTCGAAGACGGCCCTGATTTGGAGCCTATGTGGAGGCCCTAGGAAAGGAACAAGTAGAGCCCTAGTTACTTTTTTATTAGTGTGGGTAGATAAGGAAAAAAACATGTCTCACTATCACCCATTTTGATTCTTAGATTTTAATCTATCTATACAACTAATATATGAAACTCAATGTGGACACTTGTCAATCCCACATTGAGCCTCCAATTACATAGCCAATCAACTTATGCCAAGTGTCCCATTGTGAGAATTTATAAAATTTTCGTTTTTTTTTTAAATCAAAAATCATTTATTAGTTGGTCAAAATCGGTCATTAATATTAATTTCCCATTAATAAGTTTCCTATTTGTTAATTAAAACCAATCTTTCTAATAACTCTCTCTCTAAACCCTTCTCTGCAGCAATCTTCTCCATTACAAGAGCAACAATAATCCCCCCCAATCGTCCTGAATGGTTGCAGCAGTAAGACCTATAATCGATAAAATCGGTGAAGGAAAAGTTCACGCCGACCACAAACACCTAAACCGACTTCAATCATCATCATCATGATCCCTTTTGTATTTGATAAATAAAACCAGGAGCAAGAGAGGTGCTTCTTAAGAGGTAGAAAACGATGACACATGGCCGGAGCAAGAGAGGTGTTGCTTAAGAGGTAGCGAACGGAGCCGATAAGGTAGTCTCTGATCTAACCGGGGGCGTATATATGGACTTGAACAGCAGAGGTAAATGCAAATTAATATGCATTATAATTATTAATGTTATTTCTTTTTTGCTTATGACTAATGGGTAAAATTAGTGCAGGTATGGTCTGCTTCAAATATGTTTGCTTTATTATAATTATTAATGTTATTTCTTTTTTGCTTATGACTAATGGTAAAATTAGTGCAAGTATGGTCTGCTCCAATTATCAACTCTACCGCAACATTCTCTGTGCATGTTCAATTAAACTTGGTTTTTTTTTTTACAGATGCACCCGGTGTTGGTTTTGTGCCTCATGTAATCACAATTAAAATAGGAGAGGTATTTCTCTTAACTTTCACATATAATCTAGAATACTGATAAAGTATTTTGTATAGATTTTGATAGTTCCACTATTGATTTCTATTTTGGGTTCATCTAAATTTACTTATCTAGGCCATATGTTTTTCCTCATTTGCTCTTCAGAGAGTTACTTCTATGTCTTATGAACATTATCTTATTGATTGCTATACTTTTTTAAATAAATGGTGCAGATCCATATGTGGCACGGTTAAGGTAACGATGTTTTCCCCTCTTTGTTGGTATGCCTACATAGTTATTTCACTCATTGGTTCATTGGTATGTTTAAGTTATTTACTATTTTCGTTTGTTTTTACTAATATTAGATTTTTCAACATCGGTCAAATATTAAGCACTTTCCATGTAATTTATAAAATTTTTACATTTATTGTGGAAGGCGTTCTTAAGGATCATTAGAAACATTTTGTGATTGACTGGAACATTGTTGTTTTGAGTGTCTCAAATCCCGAGTCAAGATGATGCCGAGTTTGAGGAAACTGAGCTTATGTATTTGATATTGTCACCGGCGTATGGGATAGCAAGGTGTGCTTACTTTTTTTTTTCCTATTTTAATTTTGTGTTTTAGTTGGGCAGGCTATGTGTTAACAATTATAAAGTATAACTCTGTGGTTTTGCAGCCAAAATTGTTTTATGAAAAGATACCAATATTTATAACGAGTAGTTGATGATGTAAATGATTGAATACCATCAAAGCTTACTGTTCGACAAGCATTATGACCCAAGGCATTTTAGTAATACTCTTCTTTTTTGTCCATTTTTTAAATATATACATATGAAAAATAAGTTCTTATATGCTGCTATCAGTAGATTAGTTCTTTAATTTGACATTGGTTTATAGTTTAAAAGTTTGATGAAATATCAAACCATGTGGTGGTTGTAATCGTGACAATGGTTACAATAGGTATCTGGGATGCATGGGTACCTCCTAAAATCCGGAGTGCTTTCACTGTCATGTCATGCGAATGGTCACCGGATCACTGAACTTGAGGTAAATATCCTAAATGTGAAGTTTGCTTTCAGGTAATCCGTGCTTCAAAATAGTTTGCATAACTGAGTTTATTTTTCTGTGTTTTGTAATAATTCGCGATATAAGCCAGTATATATTTGGAATACGAAATTGAAGAAGAATCTTCAGTTGGCTGGATATGAATCAGTAAGTTCATATGATTTTCATTCATTTTTTATGTTTTTTAAGGTTTGTAGGTTTGTTCATTAGTAAGCTACAATATTAGTTTTGTTTGATTTTTTTAAGCTGGAATCTGGATTGGTAAATTAAATAATTGATGAAGATTCGTATGGTGAGATGGTTCACCTCACGGTAATAGTTTCTAATCTTTTTTATTTAGTTGTTACTATTATTATCTAGAATTCAAAATTCAAAATATTTAAATTCGAATTATACAAAATTTCAAATTTTGAGTTTTGGTTAATAATGGTAAGAAATTACACACACTAATTATTCTTTTAATTACACATTTAATAAGATTCAAAGTCTTTACATAAGTAGTGTCAACTCTCCAATTAATACATTAATTGATCATATTAGTTGTGCTATATTATTCATATTGGTAATCAATTAAATATCGAATTTTGAATTTCAAAATTTCAAATTAAAGTTCGAAATGTTTAAATTCTAATTTGACAAATTTTAAAATTTTGAATTTTGGTTAATAATTACACTAACTAATTATCATTTTATTTACACAGTTAATATGATTCAAAATCCCTACATAAGTTGTGTCAACTCTTATTAATACATTAATTGATCATATTAGTTGCCCTGTATTATCCTAAACTTATTTTAGCTTATATTGGTAATCAATTAAATAACGAATTATTAATTTCAAATTTCAAATTAAAATTTGAAATATTTAAATACGAATTAGACAAAATTTCAAATTTCAAATTTTGTTTAATAATGGTAACAAATTACACATACTAATTATGCTTTTAATTACACATTTTGAATGACTTAATCTTTTAAAAAAATAAAATTTTGAATTAAAGTTAATAATGGTAACCATTACAACTATTTATTATATTTAAATTATGATTTCCTAATATATTTAAAATATAACAATTAATAATTTTGGTTGTAACTTTCTCAAATTAATTACAAGTAAAAACTAAAATTTTAAATAGTAGAATTTGAAATTATAGATTTCTGTTAAACTTTAAAAATATTTGAATACTAAATGTTTTATTTAAATATTTAATCTCAAAAATTTGAATTTAAGATTTATGATAACATTTAGATTTAATTAACACATTAAAAATATTTAATTCAAATTTTTGAATGATTTGAATCTTTTAAATTTTGATTTCTAGAAATTGAATTGATAGATTTCAATTAAACTTTATAAATATTCAAATATTAAATGTTCTATTTAAGTATATAATTTCATATTTTGATATCTACAGTTTTAATTTTTAAATTTTTTTAACCTTATAAAAAATTTAAATTTTTTATAATAATGGTAACAATAAGACTTAATTATATCATTTAATTCAAATTTTGAATTATTTGAATATTTTAAAAAAAATTAAACTTTGAATTTAAATTAATAATTGTAACAATTAATCCAACTATGACCATTAAAATAGAGATATTATAATTAGAGATTTCCTAATATATTTAAAAGTTAACAAATAATAGTTTTGATTATAAACTTCACCAATTAGTTAGAAGTTAACATTCAAATTTTTCAGTTAAAATTTATATTTATTCAAATATTAAATGTTCTATTTAAGTATATAATTTCATATTTCATTATCTATAATATAAATTTTAAAATTTTGTTAACATTATAAAAATTCTAAATTTTGAATTCTAGATAATAATAGTAACAATTAGACTTAATTATAGCATTTAATTCGAATTTTGAATGATTTGAATATTTAAAAAAATTTCAAACTTTTGAAGTTAAGTTAATAATTGTAACAAACAATCCTATAATTAACTTTAAAATAGAGATATACTAATTAGATATTTCCTAATATATTTAAATTTTAACAAATAATAGTTTTAGTTATAAATTCTCAAATTAGTTATAAGTTAAAATTCAAAGTTTGAATACAAGAATTTTAATTGATAGATTTCAGTTAAACTTTATTAATATTCATATATTAAATGTTCTATTTAAGTATATAATTTCATATTTTAATATCTATAATGGTAACAATTAAACTTAATTATAACATTTAATTCAAATTTTGAATGATCTGACTCAAACGGTGTCTTACTTTTAACATTTTACCAGAAATATTTTTCACTTCTATTTATTTTTTACTAGATAATACTCCTCAAATACCATCTGATAACAAGATTCTAGTGAAGTTCCAAAAGCGTCAATTCCCAATATCCGTATGTTTCGCAATGACCGTCAATAAAAGCCAAGGATAGTCTTTATCGAAGGTTGGATTGTATTTAAGAGACCACGTATTCTCACATAGCCAACTTTATGTCGCATTGTCAAGAGTTAAAAGCAGAGCAGGGGTGAAATTACTTATACTAGATAGTGATGGGAACGTCATAACTCAAATAAAAAATGTGGTGTATAAGGAAATATTTAGTGTTATTTGAATAACATGTGTATTCCTTACTTTTAAATTTTAATAAAACATTTCAACTATATTTTTTATAGGTTTTACCGCTTCAAATAATTGTTAATTGTTGAACCGCGTGTACACGCGGGCAAAAATCTAGTACCATTTTAATTGATAGTGAATAATGAAAATATGTGAAACCATAACATACAAACGTGAAACAAAAATAGCGGGAAGTCATGCCTACATGATAGTGATGTAGAGTGAGGAAAAATGTAAAACTAACAATTAGCTAAGAGGGAATTAGTGGTGAGATAGGTTGACTAAATCATCATATGAGTCAAACCGGTGCGGGTGTGAATTTATCAAATCCGGTCTATATATATTTAATACTCTACAAACCCTATACAGGTCTAGAATACTATACAAATCTCTGTCAGGTTCCATACCCGAACACCGTCTGTTCACGACAAATAGGTTTAACCAATTATATGATATATACAAATATATACCTCATTCTGTACCAAACATCGTGAACACATAGATTGAATTGATTACATGATATTTTCTATTGTCGCATTTGCACTTTTAGTTATATCATTTATTTAGATGTAAGAAGCTTACTAAAGTAGCACAATATTAAGCAACTTGCTTTGCATGATTGTATAGAAAAGTATTTAACCAAAGACTACCAACCATTCCAACCAACCAAACAGTAAGCTCAACATATAGCATGTGATTTATTGAATAGAAGTCAAATTCAAACACATCGTCCATACAAAAACATCCAGAAATTAACACATAACAACAATATCACAAACACAAAAACACACACAAACCAGATTCTTGTTGAACACAACATCCAAATAAAGCTGCAGGAAGTGAAAATGGTGGGGTTTTGTTCTAGGAACTGTTGGAACTTTCTCCAGATGATGAGCTACTTTCTTGTTGAACACGTTTCATCTCCTCATATGCCCATTCAAGACCAGGACAGTAATGAACTGGGGGGTTGAATCTGGTATCCTCTATGTTATCCGGCAAGAATGCTCCATTCTCGACTAGGAATCTAATTGCCCTCCTGTTTCTTTCTTTTGCAGCAGTGTGAAGTGGAGTCCCTGTGTTCAAAATAAAAATAGATTAAATTAAATTGAGAAAACAATAACAAAACAACTCGTTGTGTAGCAAAATGAATGTTTCAAGAAGGACCACTAGAAATTAAGAACATACAACACTATAATGTGGTGGCAAGATGTGCAGGTCAAGGGTCAAAACAGGTAATTTGTTTAGTCCGTGTGAAGTCACAAACACTCTCTTTTTTTGTAAACTTGTTTTAAAAAACACAAGCCCTCTGATGGCTTTGGTCACAAAACCCACTGCTTGAGACGTGAGCAGTGAGCATCATACACGGGAGGTATTCGTGTTATAAAAATACTAAAAGATTAGTTATACATAGCAACTTTTATATTTTTAATACTTGAAAGTTGAAACTACAAAACACTCTAGTAACAACCTAACACTTATAAAAATACTTATTAGAAAAACACTTCTATAATGTAGAATCACCTATAAATCCACAAAAAAAAGTGATTAATGGACAGAAAACGTTCATTCAAACAAAATAACATCAGCTACAAAGTATATAAAATCAATATATCTGTATATTTTCACAGATATAAAAACGGTTATTAAAATATATCTGTATATTTCTGGAATCAGCTACAAAGTATATAAAATCAATATATTTTCATTTGCTTTGCTTGTTGTTATGTAATCAGGTATGCAATCACAAACAGAAAATAGGTATAAAAACAATAAACAATAGGTGATACAAACAATATATAAAACGATACTCCTAAAATTAATATATTATAACAGACAATATATAAAGATCAGGTGATTCAAACAATATATAGATCACAATACCAAATTACCAATATACAATATGTAAATCAATATATAAACAGCAGTCTACAACAACATACCCAGTAAATCAATATACATATAAACAGCAGTCTAATTTGTTCAAATACATATGTGGTGCATCAAACCGCATTGTCTGCGCTTTATGGAATCGCAGCGCATCACCTGCAGTGATGTGTTTTCATCACCACATACTGTGCATCGCATTATTTACGCCTTTTAAGACTTCTTTGTAAATAATTGATACTTTACAACTTAATTACCAAAACATTATTATAATAATGTTAACCTAATCTTTTTATATTGTGATTTAGGAGGTTTTATGCCTTTTGAATGCAGCCTACTTGGTAACTTGACCCCATTACCATTTTACCCGTAAAAACCCAACCCATCTAATTACAAACAGGTCAAAATTGCGACCTCCGATATTTTCACAAAATAACACTAAAATTGAGTGAAAAAGGGAGCATTGTTACATACAGCCACCACAAGCGCCTTTGGTACGAGCATCGATATTGGCACCACGCTCAAGCAGTTCATCCATAACCTTTATGTGATCACCTTTGGCAGCAAGATGAAGAGGAGTAAGCCCATGAGCTTTGGGGCCAAACGCTGCCACATTCGCATCCATTCCTTCATCAAGGAGCCTCTTTACCTGCCACAAGAAAAATCCCCATATCTTAAAACAACCACGTCCAGACACCAATCAATACCCAACTAACTATAATAAATATACACAACACACATGTCAGCAAAACCACATTACGAAGGCCATCTAAATACAATTGTCATCCTAATGAACAAACCATCGTTTGTCCACTAATTCACTAAATACCCCTAACATTATCTGCCGTCTTCAAGAACTCCTATCAAAGACATTCAACGATATCCATGGTGTTTACCTAGTAACTTTCATCTAATCGGCCAACTAATCGCTAGGTGGTCAATATTATCCAGTCCTAATCGGATAAAAATCAGTGGCAGTCTAACAATTCCGGCCAAAACTTGTAAATTCCAGCAATTAATCCTGTCTACTTCAAAACATGTCTAATTGTCTACTTAAAAAATTAGATATAAAATCCCAATCCGGTTAATCCCTAGCCACCTGGCAATATCTTTCGTACTAAATACATACATAGCTTCATAGCTTACCATCATAAAAACGGCCTGCTAACATATACATCATTTAATGGAAACAAACAAATACTACAGAAAACAAAGCTTTTAAAGCCTATATGTATTCACCTCCTTAAGATCTCCTTTTCGGGCACCAACGTGTAAATTCGTCCAGCCTCTATCATCCCTATCCTCCCCAGAGCTATAAGCTCGCATACTATCCGACCGCTTAACGCGCCTTCGATTACTATTCGACCGCGTAAAACAATCCTGAACCATCTTTCAAACACACCCCAAACTTTTAAACTCTTTCAAACCCAAGCAAGCAAACAAACTAATTATTAAATTGATTATTGTAACTGATTGCAAACAACGAAACTGACAACACAAAGTCTTGTTTACATGATTTGAAAAAAAAAAAAAAAAACCCAAATTAAAGAAAAGTGAAAATTAGCGGGAGAAGTGATTGGCCATGTTGTAAGGAGCGAAAGGATTCAAGCCAGGACCAAAGACACGGAGATTAACAAGTCTAGTGATAATAATAATAATAATCATAATAATGAATTGACTAAAGAAAGGTGATTGGTGTTGATGAAGGTATATCGGGAATAAGAGAGGGATTAGAGCGAGAATTTGGGTGCGTTTGGCGGTCTCATGGATTGGATTGGATTGGATTGGATTGAATTGAAGATGAAGAGGATTGAATAGAAGATGAACACAAACAAACCCTAGAATATGGAGGTGGCTTGTTGAATACAGAGATAAGCGTTGGTGATGATTGGATATGGATGCTTGTTTGGCGATTTATAGGTCTTTTACTTCGGCTATGCAACTAGTTTAAGATATCCAAAAAACTTATTTTTCATTAATAACCCTAAAATAGGGTAAAATAGTTATTCATATATTATTTACATTTTAATACCCTATCTTGGTTACATTTTAATTCCCTAAACTTATTTTCCTTATTTTAAGCAAACTAGCCCCCATGATTTTTAATTAGTCATATTTTTTCCATAAGTTGATACTTTTATAAAAAAAAAAATTACATCATAATAATGAGCATTTTATTATCTTTAGTTTGAGTATAGTATTTTTTTTAAATCTTTATGTACTACGTGATTAACAATATCTAGGAGTGAGCAATAACTAAACCGTTCACCGAAGCCAAACAAAAAAACAGACAAACTGAACCAAAATCTATTAAAAACTGAAAACATCCGATTTAACTTAAAATCAGTTATCGTTTTCTTTTTGTACCCTTAGTTAACCGAAATTATTTAAACTGAAACGGACCAATTCATATATTCATAACAACGTGCTCGCACGATGTGATAGAGAACACAGACACTTCTAATGGTTCATAGTTCTAATGGTTCATGGTTGGGTTAGGTTCAGTTTAGTTATAAGCGTCAACGGAAACAAAAATCGACATTATCAGTTTATCGATCTTATTAACCAACCGGTTAATTGGTTCAATCTATTTAGTTAGATTGTCGTTTTTAGTTCGGTTTAGTTAATTTTGGTTAATAACCAAAACCAAACTTTGGTTAAAATTTTGCTTATAAGCACATGAAATGGAGGTATAAATACATGTAATGAATGTATAAAAATATAAATGTATAAATGATTCAGTTCGGTTTGTTAATTTTGGTTAACTTACGATTCAAAAAACCGATAGTCTGTTAACTCAATTTTTGTTAATTTTCAGTTCGTTTTGTATATTTTTGTTCGATTTCGGTTGAGGTTTCAATTATTATTCACCCCAAGATATCGTTAATCACGTAAAAAAATTGAATTTTTAATTAAAAGTATATAGCAAATTATACTCTAATATGGTTTGAAGCTAAGTAGTTGACAGTTGGCTTAAAATAATGAGAAAATGTGTAACTGTTATTTAAATAAACAAAAGTTAACTCCTAACTTTTGAGTATCTTAAAATGCTCCTATCAAATATATTATATATAGTATAGATATAAATATCTAAGGGTGAGTAATAATTGAACATTTAACTGAAACCGAAGAAAAAAACAGAAGAACTGAACCAAAACAATTCGAAAACTAAATTAACCAAAAACCAAATTAACTTAAAATCAGTTATGGTTTTGTGTACACTTAGTTCACCAAAATCAACCAAACCGAAACAAAATCATTTATATATTCATATATTTTTAGTTTTTATACCTAGGCCTGTAAACGAATCGAACAAACACGGTGTTCGTGTTTGTTCATTTAATTTTAACCGAACACGAACACATAATCAAACACATTTTTGTGTTCATGTTCATTCATTAAGAAATTTGTTATGTTTATGTTCGTTCGTTTAAAACCTAAACGAACAGTTCATGAACGACATAAACGGACGTTCACGAACATAATAAATATGAACGATTTTTTTCTTCGTGTTTGTTTTTTTAATAAATAAATGACCTAAACGAACTTCACACCGAAGAAGTTCACGAGTAGTTCATGAACATTCGGTTCATTTACAGACCTATTTATACCTCTATTTCATGTATTTATACATCAATTTCATGTACTTCTGGATAAAAAATTTTTAGCCAAAGTTTGGTTTTTGTTATTCACCAAAATTAATTAAACCATACTAAAAACCGATAAACTAACAATACTAACCGAACCAAGGAAACGATTGTTTAATAAGATTGATTAATTGATGACTTTGATTTTAATTAGTTTCAGTTGAGGCTAATAATCAAACTGAACCGAACCATACACATCTTTAGAAGTTGTTTGTGCTCCCCGCTGCATCGCGCGGGCACTCTACTAGTATGTAAAGATAAGTATAGAAACTAAAAGTGCTCGGTTGTTTCGCATGAATTGAATGGAATTCAATGGAATTGAAATTTGAATTCCAACTCTTGAGACGTTTGGTTCATTGAATTTGTTGGAATTGGAATTTCAATTCCTATCTTGTGTGTTTGGTTGACAAATGAATTGGAATTGGAATTTGGTATGAATTCCTTCAAATTCCTTTAACTAAGGGAATTCAAAATCCTTCCAATAATACAAGGAATTCAAGTCAATTTATTGGAATTTTCGAACGGTTGACTTCATTTTGACCCGAACCGATTCGAACCGTACCAGTTTCGACCGGTACCGTTTTGGACCGTACCAGTTTCGACAGGTACCGTTTCGGACCGAACCATTTTGGATCGTACAAGTTTCGACCGGTACCGTTTTGACCGGTATCAGTTTCGACCGGTACCAGTTTCGACCGGTACCAGTTTTGGAACGTACCAGTTTCGAACGGTACCAGTTTCGATTGGTACCGTTTTGGACCGGTACCAGTTTCGACCGGTACCGTTTTGACCGGTACCAGTTTGGGACCGTACCAATTTCGACCGGTACAGTTTCGGGCCATACCAGTTTCGACCGGTATCGTTTTGGACTGAACCGTTTTGACCCGTACCAGTTTCGACCGGTACCGTTTCGGACTGAATCGTTTCGGCCGGTACCAGTTTTGGAACGTACCAGTTTCGACCGGTACCGTTTCGGACCGTACCCGTTTCGACCGGTATCGTTTTGGACCGAACCGTTTTGACCGGTACCAATTTCGACCGGTACCGTTTCGGACCGTACCAGTTTTGACCGGTACCAGTTTCGACCGGTACCGTTTTGGACCGGTACCAGTTTCGACCGGTACCAGTTTCGACCGGTACCGTTTTGGACCGTACCCGTTTCGACCGGTACCGTTTCGGACTGAATCGTTTCGGACCGTACAAGTTGACCGGTACCAGTTTCGACCGGTACAGGTCGAAACGGTGCACGTCGAAACTGTACAGGTCGAAAAGATAGAGGTATAAACAGCCGGGTCGAAACGATACTGGTCGAAACGGTACGGGTCACAACGATGCGGGTCGTGGGGGCAAGGGTGATAGATTCCAATTTATTAACCAACCAAACACAATAATAAAGGATTTGATATTCCAATTCCAATCATTTCCAATTCCTTTTGGAATGTTTAAATTCCAAATCCAATTCTTTCTAATTCCAATTCCAATTCCAATTCCAAACCATTCCACGAACCAAACGCACCCTTAATTGAATGGAATTCAATGGAATTGGAATTTGAATTCCAACTCTTTAGGTGTTTGGTTCATTGAATTTGTTGGAATTGGAATTTCAATTCCAATCTTGTTTGTTTGGTTGACAAAGGAATTGGAATTGGAATTTGGTATGAATTCCTTCAAATTCCTTTACCTAAGGGAATTCAAAATCCTTCCAATATTAGAAGGAATTCAAGTCAATTTATTGGAATCTTCGAACGGTTGGCATCATTTTGACCCGAAACGATTCGAACCGTACAATTTCAACGCGAACCGCTTAGATCCGAACCAATTCGGACCGTACTAGTTTCGAACGGTACCATTTCGACCCGAACCGTTTCGTACTGTACCAGTTTCGACCCGTACCAGTTTCGACCGGTATCGTTTCAGACCGAACCATTTCGAACAGTACCAATTTTGACCGGTACCGTTTTGGCCCGAACCGTTTCGGACCAGTTTCGACCGGTATCGTTTCGACCTGTACCGTTTCGCCCGTAAGATTTCAGACCGACCGTTTTAGACCAGTTTCGACCGATACCGTTTCGACCGGTATCGTTTCGACCTGTACCGTTTCAGCCGTAACGTTTCGGATCGTACCAGTTTTGACCGGTACCGTTTCGGACCGAACCGTTTCGGACTAGTTTCGACCGATACTGTGACACCCGGCAAACTCAGGTTAGTAACATTGACTAAACTAGTAAGTCTACCTTAGCGAGTCATGCATATTACGAACTTAACGGGGTCAGTCGAGTCAGTACGATGATTCTGGGAATCATCGGGAGTCGTTATGATGATCCGCGGGATCATCGGAAGTCGGTCCATAACCATGTGTACAAGGATTGGTGATTCGTGGAATCGCCGGGTTTAACGCACACACGCAAGTCTCGAGTCCCGGGAATTGGTGAACGGATGTAAACGTGTAGTTATTGTGCATTATGTGTTTGTAATCATTATGTGACTTGTCGGTATGTGAATACGTGTTTATATGTGTTAAAATAGTGTTTAACGCGCCAAAAATCCGTTCCAGGACCTTACAGGCGATTAGGAGCCTGGGGAGCTCCTAATCGCCACCTACTGAGGCGAGTAGGGGAAGCCTGATGGCGAATAGGGCCCTACTCGCCTGAACTGCTCTCCTACTCGCATGTACTGATGTGCACGAGTCAAAACACCTATAAATACAACCCTTGACTCCCCAAACACCATTTGTGCAACCCTAACTGATCCTAAGCCTCCCACACACCTTGAAACACCTCTGGAACTTGTTTTGCCTCAAAACTCACCATCTCCAAGCTTATACACCTTTCTTTGATAAAATCCAATGTGTGTTCTTCATCCTAAACCTTTGTAATGTTATTGTTTTGGTTCCCCAAAAGTCCAGACCTTATTTTGATAAGAATGAGTCTTTAAAAACCTTGGAAATGAGTTCTAAAACAAGTCTACACCATAATACTTGCTATATGTGAAGTATTGATGCATATGATGATTTTTGGTGATTATAACATGAATGTTTCCATGAATTTGATGTACTTCTGATGTGTAGGTGTTGTTAGGATGATTATCTATGAGTTTAAGCTCTTGTTATTGTGTTTAGATGAAAGTATGCATTTTGACCCATTTGGGTGATTCTTGAAGAATTAGGATGTTATGATGTGATTCGTTTCTTGTTTATGGTTAGAAATCATGCTAGAATGATGCTATAACATAGGGATGATGAATTGCAAGTTGTAGGAGGTGTAATCTGATCTTTACTACTTAAGGAAAGATTTCATAGTTAATGAAACCTAGTATTTTGCCATTTTTGGAAATAATCGCACCGAGCCCGTTAGAGCATAGATAAATTGGGGGGGTTTTTGCTTGGAAAGGGTTGGCTAATAGTTTAGTTTTGATATTGGGTGTTTTTACATGTTTCGGATCTGATTTGGAGGGTTTAACGCGCGAAAACGCGCAACAGCTATGCTTGGGGCGAATAGGGCCCTACTCGCCTGATGTATCAGGCGAGTACAGCCTACTCGCCTGATACATCAGGCGAATAGCCCCCTACTCGCCTATTTAACCCTCCTATTCACTAGTTGACTTTTCCTAATCGCATGTAAGTTTCCTAATCGCGTGTACTGCTGTCGTAAACGTATTTTAACATCCCGGAACATGATTTGACACCTAGGAACATGATAGGAACCCCGAGATACACCCAATGACTTAGTAACATGTGTTCGGACCTGTTTTTGCGTTAATTGAGCATTATGCTAGACTAGGTGAACTCTTGCGCGTATTAAGTGTTTAATTGCATATGTTGCATGATGTCTTGTAAGTGCCTAGCACGTGAGATGTCGGGTCACCAATGGGATGTCGAGTCTTGTCTGGTACTGTCGGTTTAACAGTCAAAGGTGTTTTCAAACGTTTATGGTCATGGACTGGACATTCGGGGACTAGTTAACCTGCGGGTTATTAGTCCGGATACTTATACACATCTTATGATAGGTCGCCGCTATTTGGGGCTATCATAGCATAATTACTTAACTATTTCCAAGTAACGCAAACCGAGGTGAGTGTCACAGCCCCACTTTTACCGTTTTACTTTCGGGGGAGAAACATGCTACATACTTACTTACTAAAGGTCATGTTATACTATGGTTACTTTACAAATACTATGCGGCTTTTATGGAAAGTCCCAGGGGGAAACCATGAATGTGCGGGGATGCACAACGGGGGAAATGTGGATAGATCTATTGGGCCTCACAAACCCCACTCGACGGCTGGGTCGGGCGGGTGCATATTGTCTCTTATTACTGGCTCGCCGAGGCATCGGTTATAGCCAAAACAGCTGGGCAAGCTTCAACAACTTATACACGCATAGTAATGGGTTCCCAACCGTAGTAGTAAACAAACACTTAACGTCTAGCTAACGTTCTTATAACCTAGTAGTAACGGATATGATATTTTCAAACTTATAACAACACTTTTATAAAAGAAAACCTGTGAACTCACCAGCATTATATGTTGACATTTTTGGCATGTTTTCTCAGGTCGCTAAGGTAGCAGTCAATGGGCTAGGCGCACGAAGTCATGCACAACGTCTAATATTTTGAATCATATTAAACAATGTTTTTTGTTCGTTGACTGAGATCCTAGTGTGTCACGCGCCTCGTGGTAAAACTCCGCACGTGGAATTTGAGGGTGTGACAGATTGGTATCAGAGACAACGGTTATAGTGAACTAGGACTGCATGTAGAGTCTAGTCTATAACTGAGTCGCACACACTAAACGGTCACAAATAGTCGAGTCTTAACATGTGGGTAACAGTATGACTTGTCGGGGGTGTCGGTGTCATCATCTTCTACGCTACATCATCTGTTTACTCTTTATCTTTCTATCTCATGACCCATCTCTACCATGATTCGACGGCGAATGATTTACTATTGAACCTTCTTGACGGCGGTGTACATTGGGGTCGCTTCGGCGTACTCTTGAGATCTGTCCAGGGATTCGGACATCTCCCTTCTATACCCTAATGGACACGCTCGTTCTTATGCATATTATCTTATACTTATACTTGTGATAATACCATGATTGGGCGCTAGTGTTCGGTGACTTGAACTTCAAACTTAAAGCACGCTTGGAGGACCATGTAGAGCTGTTTATCATGTCGGGTGCACACGAGATTATAAACTGTGATGCATGGGAGCCCTAGTGGACTTTGTGTTTGAACGGATGGACCCGAACTGGGCACGGTCTAATTCCTTAAAATTCTTAATGGGTTGTACCACGGGCAAGCCTAAATCTTTTGTTTCGTGTTGTGACAGAAGATGTCGGGAGCTCGTGGAGGTCGTAGAGGCGGCCGTGGGAACATTAATATGACCCAAGCGGAGTTGGATAACTTGATGCAACAACACGTGAACATTGCTTTAGCTGCATTCCAAGCCGCTCATAATGCTATGGGTGGTACGTCAATTCTCACCTATCCTATCTTGTTCTAGGGTACTGTACCTTTTTCTTGATTTTCACCTGTGTGTCTGTTCCAGGTGGTGCTGTCAATCCCCCTCCACCCCAGTGCTCTTACAAGAAGTTTATGGATTGCAAGCCCCACAATTTTAGTGGAACTGAAGGGGCGGTGGGACTGCTCCGCTGGCTGGAGAAGATTGAATCGGTTTTCTCGATGTGTAGCTGCCCGGAAGGCGACCGGGGTGAAGTATGCTTCTGCGACCCTGGAGGGTCAAGCTCTGACTTGGTGGAACTCCACCACCCAGACCACGTGTATTGGGGAAGCTCATGCTATGCCCTGGACCGAGTTCGTTCAGCTCCTGAAAAACGAGTACTGCCCGAGGGATGAAATCCAGAAGCTTGAGCACGAGGTCTGGAATCATAAGATGGTGGGATCCGAGATTGAAGCTTACACTATTAGGCACAATGAATTGGCGGTGTTGTGCCCTGATCCGCACGCACCGGAATATCGGAGGATCGAGCACTATATTTCTGGGTTGGTGCCGGAGGTTGCAGGGTTAGTGGCTGCGGGTAATCTTACTGTTTATTCTGAGGTGGTTCGGTCGACTCATAGGCTGACCAACATGAAGGTGGCTGAAGGGGTCTTGCCTCCTCGAGGCGTTGCTGTGAAGGCTCCTGAGAGTAACAAGCGAAAGTGGGAAGTTGTGGGTAAAGGCTCGAGTTCGGCTCAGCCTCAGCAGGTGAAGAGGTCTGATGTTGGGGGATCGTCGTCTGAGCAGAAAACGGGGGGTTATCAAGGGAAGTTGCCAAAGTGTGAACGATGCTGGTTCCATCATACTGGTCGCTGTGACAAGAACCAGTGTCGCCGGTGCAATCGGGCCGGGCATGTAGCTCAAGATTGCATGGTTAATCTTCAGGGTAACCGGAACCCACCTGCTACACCTACTCTGGCTCCTCAGGTTGCTGCTCCCCAGGGAAACCAGGCTAAACAGGGGTGTTATAATTGTGGTGAGCTTGGTCACTACAAGCGTGAATGCCCCAAGTTGAAGCAGGGTGAGGCTGGGAAGAACGGATCGGGTAATGGGAACAATGGGGGCGGAGGCAGGAATGCTCGCACCTTTGTGATTGGTTCGAGCGGGGCTCGACAGGATCCTGACACTGTTACTGGTACGTTTCTTCTCGATAATCGCTATGCCACGGTTTTATTCGATTCCGGTGCCGATAAGAGTTTTATATCTCTTGGGTTTAGTCAATTGCTTGATAGGGTACCTACACCTTTAGAGGCTAAGTACTTGATAGAATTGGCTGATGGTAAGAAAGTCGAAGCGACGCACGTCCTTAGGGAGTATCGCCTTGAGTTGTCGGGTTATTCTTTTCCTATTGACCTTATGCCGGTGTCCTTGGGTAGTTTCGATGTTGTCGTGGGTATGGATTGGTTGTCTTTGTATCATGCTGAGATCGTTTGTTTTGATAAAGTCATTCGACTTCCTCTCCTTGATGGAGAAATTCTGTTGGTGCACGGTGAGAAGAGCGGGGTCCCTTTAAGTATCATTTCGTGTATGAAGGCCTATAAGTATCTTCGGAAGGGGTATTCTGCCATTCTGGCACTTGTTTCGGTTTCTTCAGAGGAAGAGAAGAAGATTGAAGATATTCCTGTCGTTCGTGATTTTCCCGATGTATTTCCTGAAGATTTACCTGGTCTTCCGCCTTATCGTCAGGTCGAATTCGGTATTGAACTTGCTCCAGGTGCAGCCCCTATTGCCCGAGCCCCATATCGTCTTGCACCTCCCGATATGCAGGAGTTGTCTAACGAGTTGCAGGAGCTGTTGGAAAAGGGTTTTATCTGTAACGACCCTGGCTGTCGGAGCCGGGTCGTCGGGTCGGGTTATCGGAGCTACGCAGCGGAATTCAGGATAATAACAGTCTTTAGTCTTCCAGGATCCACGTCATCATGTCTGTTGGGTTACCTGAACACATGCCAAAAATAGTTTCTGTCAACATAAAGTTGGTGAGGTCGTGTATTTTATAAAGTGAATGGCCAGTTCGTTTATTGATAATTCTTTTATTTAAAATATTCTTTTATAAACATGCTTTACAGTTATAACTTCTGGAGGGGAAAAATATATTCTATTATATCAATTCGATTCTATATCAATTCTAATATATTATTCCGATTATATTCTATTGGTTGCCATTCCTATCTATGGTATCACTCTGCATGTGATAAATATAATGATTTCTACCCTCTACTCGGGTAAAACTGGTTCCTGTCCTCTAGTTGGACAAGAAAGGAAATGGCGATACCGTCCAGTACTGTCCTTGTCGTTTCTATTACCCCCTTTTTATTATATAACTTTTATTAGTAATCATTCTTTTATGTAAAGCATTATTATGTTTTCTTATAAATGACATGTATTTCCTCGAAAACACTTAATAAAACAGTAAAAGTGGGGAGTTCACGATACTCACCGGTTTGCGTTAATCTCTAGCTAATCTTCTTATTACAATTATATTTCATATATATATTGATACGTGTTACGCGTGGGACTTGTTAGATTGTAATACTTAGGATATATATCATATATATAATTTATATATATAGAATTCAGTATATATTAGATAGTCCTAAACTCGGGGTTTATTATTGACACGACACGAGCATCCTAAATCTAGGCAAAAAGAAATAAAGCTGGCCTTTACAGCTTGGCACACGAACCTAAAGAACTCTAGACACGAACTTACCCTAGTCTAGTATATCGTTTTATATATCGAATCTTATATATATAAACATATATATTTTATATATGTTTATTATTCCCTTATTATTATTATCAAGTCCGTACGTTATTCGTATTATATATATATTCGTATAATTCTAATAATATTCCTCGCCTAGCTATTGGACCGGGTTCTATTCCGGGTGTTGACCGAGTCACTGAGTCGACTCGGTACGACTCTATTTCTCGATACGGTTAAGGGTACCTCGCACAATCATAAAAACAGTATTATACTCAGGTATCAAATAGTAATACCAAAATATGTATATAATAACTGTTAAGATTATACCTTTCGGGTTCTTATTCCGAATCCTATCATAACCAGACACATGTCGGAGCGTGACCGGAAGTGGTATAGAACCGGGTATTGGACCCGTTCTCCGTATTTGGTACCTATAATAACAATCACAAAGATAATTATTAATAACCAATCTATAAACGGTTGATAAGAAGAACCCAATCAATGATACCCGATGGTTTAATCAGAAGGCTAATATGGTTTGGGTTATGACCGGACACTCGCCGGAACTCCTCGAAGACTGCTGACAGTCACCCGAACGCGGTGACTGTCTGAGTCGGAGCTCGAAACAGGTACCCGAACAACTGAATTAGCGGGTTTATAGTCGTAATAGGGCTCGTGTTCGTTTGATAGTTTAACAGATCCGATGGCCGTGGTTTTGGTTGTCCGACGACAGTCACCCAAACCCGGTGACTGTCTCAGCTTCAATAACAACAACAAGGAATAACGATGATGATGGTTAATGATGTTGGTAGCTGCTTGTTATCCGAATCAGAAGAGGAGAAGATTTGGGATCGTCGGATAGAAAGGGTTACTGGGTTGGGGTTATCGAGTAAAAAGGAGAGAAGGTTAATAGTGCTTACCGGAGAAGAAGGATTATCCGGTCACCGGAGAGGGTGACCGGTCACTGCTGCCGCTGCTTTCACACACCTCCGTGTGTGTTTTTGGGATAAACACAGAGAAAGAAGGTCGCCGGAGAGGAGGAGGCGGCAGAAGCCGGCCATGGTTCTCCGGTGAGAGGCTTCTTGATCAGAGAGTTTTCACAATCACACACTTTGTGTGTGTATATAACTTACAGAGAGAGAGAGAGAGAGAGAGAGAGAGAGAGAGAGAGCAGCGAGATAAGGGAGAGAGGGGTGGTTTTTATAATTGAATTAAAATAGAGGGTGTTTGGCAACGGGGATAATAACCGGGACTCGGGTATTTGGTAACGGTTATAAAAGTAAAATAATAGGCGTTTGGCAGCGAGTTAATAGCAGATAAGGAGCGTTTAACCAAGATAATAAAAGTCCAATAATTATTATCTATATAATCGGTTGAAACGGTTTGTCGCGAGATTCGATCTTGAATATTTTATTTAATAATCGGGTGGTCGGGTACGACCCGACCCGTTTAAGAGACCCGTAACACCTCGGGTGTTACATTATCCGACCTAGTTCGTCCCCGTGGGGAGCCCCTATTCTGTTTGTCAAGAAGAAGGACGGAAGCCTTCGAATGTGTATCGACTACCGTTGTAACACCCTGTAACATTTCGTATTTATACTTGTACGTTACACGATCATCATTAATAAAACGTCAAGTTCTATCAATAATATTCGCATTTAATTATTTTGTCGCATTTGTGAAACCCTAATACCATAGATATTAATTATATATAAGGATAACATAGGGAAATTAACAAAAAATAAAAACGCTTGGGTCGGGAATCGAACCCGCGCCCAAGACCGGCCCAACACCACACAACACACTAACCAGCTGGGCTGGCCTTCTTGTTTGTTCAAAACCCGGCACGTAATAATTATATCCCTTGTTTAAAACGTCACAGTTGACTTGGAAAGTCAACTGTGACACACGACATACCATAATCAAACATCATAACTCATGATTTGCATATTATTGGCAACTATACACGATTATCGGCCATCAGTGACTCATCAACACGCCAATTATCAATCAATTGTTAACCAATTAAACATTATACGTGTAATACCATTGAATGTTTGGTCAACCTTGCCAATTCGAATACTGATGCCTCCACACTATAAATTGATCGTTCACAAGCCATCACAACTTGCCAATACTCCCTTCTCAACCTCCAATTCTCCACATAAACACTCTGTTCTTGTTCACGATCGCAGTCTTGACTTTTTTTGATTGACCGATCATTCGAACTCGATAAACCTTGTAAGTATAATGTTTTCTGTGGGTTATGTTCATCGGCATTCACACATCAATAGCCCTATGATTTATTAGGCTATTGATGTGTGAATCAATGTATTGCAGAATCTAGGGTTTCGAAGGTTTAATTTGGGGATAAACTCGTTTCTGTATCGTGTATTTATTTTAATCAAAACAGAATAAATCACAACCACTGGTCTGGACCAAGTGGTTGTGACTGTTGCTTATTACCCTAGCCATCCGGGTTCGAGTCCCGGCTATGGCACCCCTTTTTTTTTCCTTATTTTCATTTTTAAAACAATTAAACCAATTACATATATTATACATTAAATCTTGTAAATTCGTTTTTAATTATTAAAACCTTTTTATAAATTCTAAAAAAAATTATTTTTAACAAATCTGATGTAAAAGTTTTACCCACAATTTTTAGTTTTCTGAAATTTATTTATTTAATATTTATAATAATTAAATCAATTTTATGCTATTATATTTAAAAAAATCCATTAACATATCAAAACAATTTTATAAATTTCCACAAAAATTATCCTAAGTTTGTACAATGATAAACTTTTCTGAAATAATTTTTAATTCTGAAAAATCAATTATTTAATATTTTTAATCAATTTTTGTTAGTTTTAATCATAATTAAATCATAATAAATTCAATTTTTGATATTTTTGCACCAAATTTTTATACAATTTATTTCTGAATATTTAGAACAGAAATATGATTTTTAAAATAATAATTCTTTAATTTTAGTATTTTTAAATATTAAAGTTAAATTTTGGCAATTTGTAATAAATAGATTTAATAATCTATTTTAAGGAAAATAATTTTATAAAAATTATTTTTATACTTCAAACACATTATTGTGAGCATCCTAAATTCAACTTTATAAAAAGACTTTCATTTATTTAATTATCAAATTTCCCTTTATTTATTTAAACATTTTATTATAAATTCAACAATTGGATATCCCCAAATCGAAACCCTAGAATATACTTGTAGACTAGATAGACTTAGACTTATTTGTTGCCTTATACATAGGGTAATACTTGGCAATCTATTGGGCTACACTCATACTATTTCTCAATACCTAATACTATACCAAGGTGAGTTTACGTAACCATGTTTATGCGATGCTTTATACTTGCAACATTTTATTTAAGCAATTCAACATGTATGTCTAGTTGTAAACTTTATTCCCTCATGAATTAGTCAACAACAGTTTCAACGAGTTTCAACGAGTTTCAACATTACATAATCATTAGCTATGGCCAAGCCGGCGATATTCAATAATAGATCTATTGGATTGACAACCCCACCCGGATACGCGTACCTCCTACATAGGTAGCGTGGGTGATTGTTATCGTTCCAACATATTACTAAGGTGAACCGTAGATGACGGGATGGACCTAAACTAGTCGGAGGTTTGATTATGTCGATTCAACATATTATGCTATTCATGTAGACTTAAACTTACGATTGACATATGAATTGCTAGACTTTTATACTTAAACTATTTGCTTAACATGGATTATGTATTCTCACCAACTTCTAGTTGACCCCCCCCCCCATTTTTACAACTCAACAGGAAATAATGATGCATGAAGACTAGAGTATTTCCATGAAGATAATATGAAGTCTATGCTTGCTTGCTTGATTCTTTGTGATGTATTAGATTTCCACATTTAAAACTCTTTATGTATTTCTACTTTTGGATATTTGCAATTTAAATTTATTTCAACTAAAATTTGGTTACCATGTGCTACTGTATACTCATTCTTACGTGACACCTCGATGTTTCCGCCATCGGTTGGGGTGTTACAGATTGGTATCAGAGCCTTGGTTATAGGGAATTAGGTTATTAGAAAATAATCTAGACTATAACCTTAGGGACTTAAACAGTACTTGCTTCTCTTACTTGTAACCCTAATTGCTTCCCTAATCCTATCCTTATCCTATACCTTATGTAACCCTAAGCCTACATGTAACTACTCTTATTCGTCTGCTGCAATCCTGATCCACCATTAGATTAATAGGACAAAATCCTCAGGTTTAACCTGAACCCCCTTGAGATCTCGTCGAAGTTCTAGATTTTAATAACGAACACGTGCAATCTGGAAGGGTGAACGCCTGTATTCTGAGTCTTCTGTCTAGGCTGGCATTGCGCATATATCCCAATCAAACGAGGGACCCGGATGCCTACCTGGGAATTCTCGGGATGAGTGTTCACTTATAGGCTAAAGCATGTCTTCATATGTTATTAGAATTTAGAATCTTTGATAAGTCAACGTTTTCGTTTATTCGTTTTAATTAATGAATAAATGATTACATTCCTTATATAATCTCATTCATTTCATTGTGTCTATTACAGATCATGCCTC
Source organism: Ambrosia trifida (assembly GCA_028751855.1). NCBI lineage: Eukaryota > Viridiplantae > Streptophyta > Magnoliopsida > Asterales > Asteraceae > Ambrosia > Ambrosia trifida. Next base: position 93,520,552 of record CM054125.1, read on the forward strand.
CACGTCGCAGCACTCGCAACAGCAATGGTGAGAACCACGAAGAAGGTGGTGACATCCATAACCATAACCAAGGTCCTAACCACAACAACAATGGTGTCGATGCCCAACTAGCTGCGATCATTTCTCAACAAATGGCGCAGCAAATCGCAACTCTGGTTCCCAATTTGCTAGCACAGGTCATCCAAATGAACGGCAACGGGAACGGTCACGGCAACGGGAACGGTAACGGCAACGGGAACGGGAACGGCAACGGGAACGGGAACGGCAATGGTAATGGAAATGGACCCCCAGCCTGCACCCTTAAGCATTTCAATTCTTGTAACCCTCCAAAGTTTAGTGGTGAAGAAGGAGCTACAGGACTCCTCCAATGGTTTGAGGGTATTGAGAATACCTTCATCAACAGTGAATGCCCCGACAACTTCAAGGTTCGTTACGCCATGAGTGTTCTTCACAAACGAGCACTCACTTGGTGGAATGAAGAAAAGCGCACTCGTGGGGCCGAAGTTGCTCTTGCTATGACATGGGACCAAGTCAAGGAGGTCATGAAGGAAGAGTTTTGTCCTCGCAACGAGGTTAAGAAGCTTGAAGATGAGTTCCACACCCTAGCTCAAGATAGTGGGGAAAACCTTGCCTACAACACCCGCTTTCACGAGCTTAGCTTATTGTTGCCTCACAAAGTCACTCCCCTGCCGGTAGCCATCGAGAAGTACACCGGTGGTCTGCCCATGCAAATCCAGGACACCATTTGGCGAAGAAATCCTGCGACTTTGGAAGAGGCCAAACGTCTAGCGGCCACTCTTACTGATAATCACGTGAAGAACGGTACTCTCTTCCGCAAGGGCACTAAGAAGACGGTTGCCAAAGACACTCCACAGCCCGCAATTGAAGTCAAGCCTGAGACCTTAAGCAACAAAAAGCGCAAGGCTAGAAACTACATGGTTGCTGCTACTCCACCTGCTGCCCAAAACCCAGCCAAGAAGCCATATGGCGAGACTCACCCCCTTTGCAACACTTGTCAATACCATCATCTTCCTAGTAGACCGTGCCGCCAGTGTAATAACTGTAAGCGGTATGGACACTACACCAACGCCTGTCAAGCCCCTGCTGCCCAAAACAACCAAAACAACCCAGCCAGAAACAACCCAGCTCCCAACCAACAAAACAACAGGCCTGCTCGTGGTCAATGCTATGAGTGTGGCAGCCCTGATCACTACATCAACAATTGCCCCAATCGTAACCAGAACCAAAACCGCAACCAAAACCAAAACCAGAACCGCAACCAGAACCAAGGTGCTCGAGGTCGCGCCTACAATCTCAATGCCAACCAGGCTCGTGACAACAACGAAGTGATGAATGGTACGTTCCTCATTAATAACCACTATGCATCCATATTATTTGATTCGGGAGCTGATAAGTCATTTGTGTCACTGAAGTTTGAACCTTTACTTAACTTACCCCACACTAATCTAGAGGAACCTTTAGTGGTAGAGGTAGCTAATGGGAAGTTTATTTCGATCGACTCCATTATTTGTAACTGCTTGTTGAACCTCGACGATCATACCTTCTCTATCGATCTCATCCCCATGCATCTTGGAAGTTTTGATGTTATAGTAGGCATGGACTGGTTGTCAACCCATCGTGCCGAAATTCTGTGCTTTGAGAAAGTCATACGCATTCCTCTCGAATCTGGTGAGATTTTGAAGATCTATGGTGAGAAACCCTGTGGCGAACTTAAGCTCATGTCTTGTACTACTGCCCAAAAGTACTTACGAAAGGGGTATACAGCCTTCTTAGATAACGTGATAGAGAAGAAGGACAAAGGCAAAAGTATCCAAGACATTCCAATTATTCGAGACTATCCTGAAGTCTTCCCAGAGGATTTACCTGGTTTGCCTCCTGCTCGTCAAGTGGAATTTAGAATTGATCTTGTTCCTGGTGCTAATCCTGTCGCCAAAGCTCCTTATCGTCTTGCACCCTCTGAGATGCAAGAACTTGCCAGTCAATTACAGGAACTCTCTGATAAAGGGTTCATTCGCCCTAGTTCTTCTCCATGGGGAGCCCCTGTCTTGTTCGTTAAAAAGAAGGATGGTTCTCTTAGAATGTGTATTGACTATCGTGAACTCAACAAACTCACCATCAAGAATCGTTATCCACTGCCTAGGATTGACGATCTCTTCGATCAACTTCAAGGAGCAACCCACTTCTCGAAGATTGATCTCCGTTCTGGTTATCATCAGCTTAGAGTCCACGATGAAGATATTCCCAAGACAACTTTTCGCACACGTTATGGTCACTACGAATTCATGGTTATGCCTTTTGGATTGACCAACGCTCCCGCAGTATTTATGGATTTGATGAATCGGGTTTGTAGACCCTACCTCGACAAATTCGTGATTGTCTTCATTGATGATATTTTGATTTACTCTAAATCAAAATCCGATCACGAGCAACATCTTCACTCCATCTTGGGTCTCCTAAAGAAAGAACAACTGTATGCCAAGTTCTCCAAGTGTGAATTTTGGCTTAAGGAAGTTCAATTTTTGGGACATGTCATTGATATGAACGGAATTCATGTTGATCCCGCAAAGATCGAAGCTGTGAAAAATTGGAGTGTTCCTGTAACACCCCAACCGATGGCGGAATCATCGAGGTGCCACGTAGTGACGATTGTTCAAAAGCACATGGTACTAAAATGTAAATATTATTGGATAAACCAGAATTGTCTTACATGGAAATGGAAAATACATTGTCTAAATGAAATGTAAATATTGAAATAACTGAATTTAAATAAAGCATTAAATGTCTCTTGCTAAAGCACTAGATCAAACTGCACCTGAAACATGTACAAAAATAGGTTTGGTCAACATAAGAAATGTTGGTGAGCATTCCTAGTTTTGATATATATATAGTAAGTTAAAAAGATATACAATTCAAGTGCATGCTACAGTGCAAATATGTAAACTATGTATCATACAAATGAGCGAAATCAACCCTGTGACTGTATAATGTACTGTATGAACGGTGATGTACTCATCCAATAAATGGGTGATAACTTAACAATGGCCACGGATTCTTCGATGAAAAAGGGGGAGAATCAATCTAGGCGGATTGTCAATCCAAATAGCGTTATCCAATGTTAAGGTCGGCTTGTACCGTGTTAATGATTTCACTAAGTACAAATGTAATCCACATGTATTGTCTAAGCATAAAGCACGTTGTAAGCAATGCACATAGTACTAGAATGGTATTGTAAAAATGTAAACTTGTATTTGAAATTGTAATAGTGTACATGTAACACCCCAAAATGTATAAAAGCAAAAAAGGGATAGGAATACTCACTGTCTACGTAATAGCTTGAAATTGAACTGGACAACGAAATATGCGTTGGAAATATTCCAAAGAATCAACCTAAAGAATTTTGATAATGTGTAAGGAATAACTCTAGGATACATGAAATTCTAGGGTTTTGAATTGGGGATAAACGTTTATTTGATTATTAAATAAATTGTTTATTAAAATATAAGAAATTTAATAAATAAATAAATAAATAAAAGTCTTTTTGTAAAATTTTAAGTTAAATATAGTCACAACATAAGATTTTGATTATGAAAATAATTTTTATAAAATTATTTTCTTGAAAATAGAATATTTAATTTAATTATTTCAATTTGTCAAAATATGACTTTAATATCTATAAATATTAAAATTAAAGAATTTCTGAATTAAAAATTGTATTTCAGTTCTAGATAGTTAGAAATAATTTATATAAAATTTTGATGCAAAAATATTGAAAAATGAATTTATTATGATTTATTTATGTTTAAAACTAACAAAAATTAATTAAAAATAGAAAATAAACGGTTTTTCTGAAATAAAAATATTTTCTGGAATGTTTAAGAATATACAAGTTTAGGATAATTTTTGTGAGATTTAATAAAATCGTTTAGATATTTTTATAGAATTTAATAAATATAAATGAATAAACTTGTATTATTAATAATATATATTAAATAAATTATTTTTGAAAAACTAAAATTTGGGTGATGAACTTTGTCATTTGAAGATCATATGATAATTTTTGTAGAATTTATAAAACACTTTTAGTATTTAAAAACTATTTTAAGAGATTAAATATGTTAAGTATATATATAAAATGGCAAAACAAATATATGTTGGTTATGGGAATCGAACCCGGGCCTCTGGCCGGTTCGGGTTTTATCACAAGCGTGGCCACCAACTGAGCCACACCCTGAGAACGAGTTAAACTAGGTTTAGATTAATTATATAGGTTTATTAGGTTAATGATTAAAATGGAAGAAAAAGATTGTTGTGCGTGGGATTCGAACCCTGGCCACTGGCCGGTTCATTTCCCTACATCACGTGTGTAAACCAGCTGGTCTACACCAGCTGGTCGTTTGTTTATGGTTTGAAAATAATTATATACATAACTGATTTAAGTGTTCTTCCCCGAATCTTATCAAATCGAGCCCTAATCTGTCAATCACCACAATTGGTGATCATTAGCCCCTGAATCTTTGGGGCTAATGATCACAAGGTGCCGAACACTAGAACCCACAAAAAAAAGAGAGCTTACCAATCCCGTAGCCGGGTCTGCGAGTTCGACAAAGAAGACGCAAAGAAAACGATTAAAAGGCTTCAATAACAAGTTGTTTACAGAAATTGGAGATGGATAAGAGATTTTTGGCGATTAGTGATGGTCTAGGGGTGTCCAATTTATAGTATTGAGACTCGGATCATGGATTTGGTAAGGTTGACTCGAATTGAACGTGTTGACGCGTGATGTGTGTATTTTGGGTATGTTAATCAACGATTATTGCTGTAAATTGACGCGTATGGTCAATGGCAATCAATACCTTTCCATTCCAGATTCAATTAACGCGTTATGGAGATTGATAATGATGCTCGATGGCTTCAGTTGACTTTTTGAAGTCAACTGGCTGATTTCGTATGTATGATATAATTATTTTGTGTGGTTTCAAAACAAATAGAATGGTGTAGCCTAGTTGGTTTGCAGCATGTGTGTGTGTATTGACCCGGCTTGGGACGCGGGTTCGAATCCCGTCCCAAGCGTTTATTTTTTTACAATTATTCGACAAGTTTGGAGTTGTTCTAAACTTATAGTATGATTATATAAGCCCGAAAATGTCACCGAATATTTTTAAATGTTCGAAAATAATGAAAATGTAACGTTTTTATTAATTACGGTTTAACGTACATCGAAATATAAAACAATACAAAGAAAAGTGACGGATGTCACAGTTCCTAAAACTCCAACTGAAGTTCGTTCTTTCCTTGGTTTGGCTGGTTATTATCGTCGATTCATTGCCAATTTCTCCAAGATCGCTGTTCCTCTCACTACCTTAACTCACAAGGGTAAGCCCTATGAGTGGGGACCGAAGCAAGAGGAAGCATTTGAAACTCTTAAGCTGAAACTCTGTGAAGCTCCTATCTTGTCTCTACATGATGGTAATGATGATTTCGTGGTCTACTGTGATGCATCGAACCAAGGTCTTGGTTGTGTTCTCATGCAACAAGGAAAGGTTATTGCTTATGCGTCCCGACAACTCAAGACTCACGAAAAGAATTATACCACCCATGATCTTGAATTGGGCGCTGTTGTCTTTGCTCTCAAGATTTGGAGACATTATCTTTATGGGACCAAATGTGTGGTGTTCACGGACCACAAAAGTCTCCAACATGTCTTCGACCAGAAGAATCTTAACATGAGGCAACGACGTTGGGTTGAGTTACTTAACGACTATGATTGCGAAATTCGCTACCATCCTGGCAAGGCGAATGTTGTGGCTGACGCACTTAGTCGTAAAGAGCGTATCAAGCTTCAATGTGCGAGAGTTCGTACTGACCTTCAGGATCGCATTCTCCAGGCTCAACATACATCAGTCACCCAAGGTAACATGTACGATGAAATGTCTTGTGGTGCTGAGACTCAACTTGAAACCAAACCTGATGGTCTTCTCTATTTTCTCAATCGACTGTGGATTCCTGACCGTGATGATCTTCGTACCTTCCTCATGAACGAGGCTCATAAGTCTCGTTATTCTATTCATCCTGGAGCTGACAAGATGTATCATGATCTCCGTTATTCTTATTGGTGGCCTGGTATGAAGAAAGACATTGCTCTTTTCGTTGCAAAATGCCTCACTTGTTCAAAAGTCAAGGCTGAACATCAACGACCATCTGGTATGCTTGAACAACCAGAGATTCCTGTATGGAAATGGGAGAGCATAGCTATGGACTTCATCACCAAACTCCCTCGTACACCCAAAGGTTTTGACAGTATTTGGGTAATCGTCGATCGTTTGACCAAGTCAGCCCACTTCTTACCTATTCGTGAGAAGTATTCTGTAGAAAGGTTGGCAAAGATGTACGTAAGTGAAATCTTATGTCGTCATGGTATACCTTTGGACATTATCTCTGATCGCGATGGTCGTTTCACCTCTCACTTTTGGGATTCTTTGCAAGATGCTTTGGGTACCAAGTTGAACCTGAGTACTGCCTATCACCCTCAAACCGATGGTCAGACTGAACGGACCATCCAGACACTTGAGGATATGCTCAGGGCATGTATTATCGATTTTGGTGGCGCATGGGATTCTCATCTTCCCTTGGTTGAGTTTTTGTACAACAACAGTTATCACGCCAGCATTAACATGGCTCCTTTCGAGGCACTTTATGGTCGTAAATGTCGTTCACCTGTCTGTTGGACTGAGGTTGGTGAAGCTCGCATCACTGGACCCGAACTAATCCAGGAAACCACAGACAAAATTCAACTCATTCAGGATAATCTTCTCAAGGCTAGAAGTCGTCAGAAGAGTTATGCTGATAAACGTCGTAAACCCTTGGAATTTCAAGTTGGGGACCTTGTACTACTTAAGGTATCCCCTTGGAAAGGAGTAATTCATTTCGGTAGAAAGGGAAAACTAGCTCCTCGATACGTATGCCCCTTCAAAATTCTTGACAGAGTTAGAAAAGTGGCTTACAAACTTGATCTTCCACCTGAGCTAAGCAATGTTCACCCGACCTTCCATGTTTCGAATCTCAAGAAATGCTTAGCAGATGAGAACCTTCATGTTCCTCTTGAGGATGTGCAAATTGATGAAAGCATGCACATTATCGAGAAACCCGTCGAGATTGTTGATACTGGAGTCAAGAAACTCAAGCGCAGTCGCATTCTGATCGTTAAGGTTCGTTGGGAATCTAAACGAGGCCCAGAGTTCACTTGGGAACGTAAAGACCAGATGAAGTCGAAGTATCCACATCTTTTTCCACCAGACTCTCCAACTCCAACTTCGGGACGAAGTTCCTAAAAGTAGGGGAGACTGTAACATTTCGTATTTATACTTGTACGTTACACGATCATCATTAATAAAACGTCAACTTCTATCAATAATATTCGCATTTAATTATTTTGTCGCATTTGTGAAACCCTAATACCATAGATATTAATTATATATAAGGATAACATATGGAAATTAACAAAAAATAAAAACGCTTGGGCCGAAAATCGAACCCGCGCCCAAGACCGGCCCAACACCACCAACACACTAACCAGCTGGGCTGGCCTTCTTGTTTGTTCAAAACCCGACACGTAATAATTATATCCCTTGTTTAAAACGTCACAGTTGACTTGGAAAGTCAACTGTGACACACGACATACCATAATCAAACATCATAACTCGTGATTTGCATATTATTGGCAACTATACACGATTATCGGCCATCAGTGACTCATCAACACGCCAATTATCAATCAATTGTTAACCAATTAAACATTATACGCGTAATACCATTGAATGTTTGGTCAACCTTGCCAATTCGAATACTGATGCCTCCACACTATAAATTGATCGTTCACAAGCCATCACAACTCGCCAATACTCCCTTCTCAACCTCCAATTCTCCACATAAACACTCTGTTCTTGTTCACGATCGCAGTCTTGACTTTTTTTGATTGACCGATCATTCGAACTCGATACAACCTTGTAAGTATAATGTTTTCTGTGGGTTATGTTCATCGGCATTCACACATCAATAGCCCTATGATTAATTAGGCTATTGATGTGTGAATCAATGTATTGCAGAATCTAGGGTTTCGAAGGTTTAATTTGGGGATAAACTCGTTTCTGTATCGTGTATTTATTTTAATCAAAACAGAATAAATCACAACCACTGGTTTGGACCAAGTGGTTGTGGCTGTTGCTTATTACCCTAGCCATCCGGGTTCGAGTCCCGGCTATGGCACCCCTTTTTTTTCCTTATTTTCATTTTTAAAACAATTAAACCAATTACATATATTATACATTAAATCTTGTAAATTCGTTTTTAATTATTATAACCTTTTTATAAATTCTAAAAAAAATTATTTTTAACAAATCTGATGTAAAAGTTTTACCCACAATTTTTAGTTTTCTGAAATTTATTTATTTAATATTTATAATAATTAAATCAATTTTATGCTATTATATTTATAAAAATCCATTAACATATCAAAACAATTTTATAAATTTCCACAAAAATTATCCTAAGTTTGTACAATGATAAACTTTTCTGAAATAATTTTTAATTCTGAAAAATCAATTATTTAATATTTTTAATCAATTTTTGTTAGTTTTAATCATAATTAAATCATAATAAATTCAATTTTTGATATTTTTGCACCAAAATTTTATACAATTTATTTCTGAATATTTAGAACAGAAATATGATTTTTAAAATAATAATTCTTTAATTTTAGTATTTTTAAATATTAAAGTTAAATTTTGGCAATTTGTAATAAATAGATTTAATAATCTATTTTAAGGAAAATAATTTTATAAAAATTATTTTTATACTTCAAACACATTATTGTGAGCATCCTAAATTCAACTTTATAAAAAGACTTTCATTTATTTAATTATCAAATTTCCTTTTATTTATTTAAACATTTTATTATAAATTCAACAATTGGATATCCCCAAATCGAAACCCTAGAATATACTTGTAGACTAGATAGACTTAGACTTATTTGTTGCCTTATACATAGGGTAATACTTGGCAATCTATTGGGCTACACTCATACTATTTCTCAATACCTAATACTATACCAAGGTGAGTTTACGTAACCATGTTTATGCGATGCTTTATACTTGCAACATTTTATTTAAGCAATTCAACATGTATGTCTAGTTGTAAACTTTATTCCCTCATGAATTAGTCAACAACAGTTTCAACAAGTTTCAACGAGTTTCAACATTACATAATCATTAGCTATGGCCAAGCCGGCGATATTCAATAATAGATCTATTGGATTGACAACCCCACCCGGATACGCATACCTCCTACATAGGTAGCGTGGGTGATTGTTATCGTTCCAACATATTACTAAGGTGAACCGTAGATGACGGGATGGACTTAAACTAGTCGGAGGTTTGATTATGTCGATTCAACATATTATGCTATTCATGTAGACTTAAACTTACGATTGACATATGAATTGCTAGACTTTTATACTTAAACTATTTGCTTAACATGGATTATGTATTCTCACCAACTTCTAGTTGACCCCCCCCCCCCCCATTTTTACAACTCAACAGGAAATAATGATGCATGAAGACTAGAGTATTTCCATGAAGATAATATGAAGTCTATGCTTGCTTGCTTGATTCTTTGTGATGTATTAGATTTCCACCTTTAAAACTCTTTATGTATTTCTACTTTTGGATATTTGCAATTTAAATTTATTTCAACTAAAATTTGGTTACCATGTGCTACTGTATACTCATTCTTACGTGACACCTCGATGTTTCCGCCATCGGTTGGGGTGTTACAGATTGGTATCAGAGCCTTGGTTATAGGGAATTAGGTTATTAGAAAATAATCTAGACTATAACCTTAGGGACTTAAACAGTACTTGCTTCTCTTACTTGTAACCCTAATTGCTTCCCTAATCCTATCCTTATCCTATACCTTATGTAACCCTAAGCCTACATGTAACTACTCTTATTCGTCTGCTGCAATCCTGATCCACCATTAGATTAATAGGACAAAATCCTCAGGTTTAACATGAACCCCCTTGAGATATCGTCGAAGTTCTAGATTTTAATAACGAACACGTGCAATCTGGAAGGGTGAACGCCTGTATTCTGAGTCTTCTGTCTAGGCTGGCATTGCGCATATATCCCAATCAGACGAGGGACCCGGATGCCTACCTGGGAATTCTCGGGATGAGTGTTCACTTATAGGCTAAAGCATGTCTTCATATGTTATTAGAATTTAGAATCTTTGATAAGTCAACGTTTTCGTTTATTCGTTTTAATTAATGAATAAATGATTACATTCCTTATATAATCTCATTCATTTCATTGTGTCTATTACAGATCATGCCTCCACGTCGCAGCACTCGCAACAGCAAGGGTGAGAACCACGAAGAAGGTGGTGACATCCATAACCATAACCAAGGTCCTAACCACAACAACAATGGTGTCGATGCCCAACTAGCTGCGATCATTTCTCAACAAGAAGACGGTTGCCAAAGACACTCCACAGCCCGCAATTGAAGTCAAGCCTGAGACCTTAAGCAACAAAAAGCGCAAGGCTAGAAACTACATGGTTGCTGCTACTCCACCTGCTGCCCAAAACCCAGCCAAGAAGCCATATGGCGAGACTCACCCCCTTTGCAACACTTGTCAATACCATCATCTTCCTAGTAGACCGTGCCGCCAGTGTAATAACTGTAAGCGGTATGGACACTACACCAACGCCTGTCAAGCCCCTGCTGCCCAAAACAACCAAAACAACCCAGCCAGAAACAACCCAGCTCCCAACCAACAAAACAACAGGCCTGCTCGTGGTCAATGCTATGAGTGTGGCAGCCCTGATCACTACATCAACAATTGCCCCAATCGTAACCAGAACCAAAACCGCAACCAAAACCAAAACCAGAACCGCAACCAGAACCAAGGTGCTCGAGGTCGCGCCTACAATCTCAATGCCAACCAGGCTCGTGACAACAACGAAGTGATGAATGGTACGTTCCTCATTAATAACCACTATGCATCCATATTATTTGATTCGGGAGCTGATAAGTCATTTGTGTCACTGAAGTTTGAACCTTTACTTATAGTAGGCATGGACTGGTTGTCAACCCATCGTGCCGAAATTCTGTGCTTTGAGAAAGTCATACGCATTCCTCTCGAATCTGGTGAGATTTTGAAGATCTATGGTGAGAAACCCTGTGGCGAACTTAAGCTCATGTCTTGTACTACTGCCCAAAAGTACTTACGAAAGGGGTATACAGCCTTCTTAGCTAACGTGATAGAGAAGAAGGACAAAGGCAAAAGTATCCAAGACATTCCAATTATTCGAGACTATCCTGAAGTCTTCCTAGAGGATTTACCTGGTTTGCCTCCTGCTCGTCAAGTGGAATTTAGAATTGATCTTGTTCCTGGTGCTAATCCTGTCGCCAAAGCTCCTTATCGTCTTGCACCCTCTGAGATGCAAGAACTTGCCAGTCAATTACAGGAACTCTCTGATAAAGGGTTCATTCGCCCTAGTTCTTCTCCATGGGGAGCCCTTGTCTTGTTCGTTAAAAAGAAGGATGGTTCTCTTAGAATGTGTATTGACTATCGTGAACTCAACAAACTCACCATCAAGAATCGTTATCCACTGCCTAGGATTGACAATCTCTTCGATCAACTTCAAGGAGCAACCCACTTCTCGAAGATTGATCTCCGTTCTGGTTATCATCAGCTTAGAGTCCACGATGAAGATATTCCCAAGACAGCTTTTCGCACACGTTATGGTCACTACGAATTCATGGTTATGCCTTTTGGATTGACCAACGCTCCCGCAGTATTTATGGATTTGATGAATCGGGTTTGTAGACCCTACCTCGACAAATTCGTGATTGTCTTCATTGATGATATTTTGATTTACTCTAAATCAAAATCCGATCACGAGCAACATCTTCACTCCATCTTGGGTCTCCTAAAGAAAGAACAACTGTATGCCAAGTTCTCCAAGTGTGAATTTTGGCTTAAGGAAGTTCAATTTTTGGGACATGTCATTGATATGAACGGAATTCATGTTGATCCCGCAAAGATCGAAGCTGTGAAAAATTGGAGTGTTCCTGTAACACCCCAATCGATGGTGGAATCATCGAGGTGCCACGTAGTGACGATTGTTCAAAAGCACATGGTACTAAAATGTAAATATTATTGGATAAACCAGAATTGTCTTACATGGAAATGGAAAATACATTGTCTAAATGAAATGTAAATATTGAAATAACTGAATTTAAATAAAGCATTAAATGTCTCTTGCTAAAGCACTAGATCAAACTGCACCTGAAACATGTACAAAAATAGGTTTGGTCAACATAAGAAATGTTGGTGAGCATTCCTAGTTTTGATATATATATATATAGTAAGTTAAAAAGATATACAATTCAAGTGCATGCTACAGTGCAAATATGTAAACTATGTATCATACAAATGAGTGAAATCAACCCTGTGACTGTATAATGTACTGTATGAACGGTGATGTACTCATCCAATAAATGGGTGATAACTTAACAATGGCCACGGATTCTCCGATGAAAAAGGGGGAGAATCAATCTAGGCGGATTGTCAATCCAAATAGCGCTATCCAATGAATGTTAAGGTCGGCTTGTACCGTGTTAATGATTTCACTAAGTACAAATGTAATCCACATGTATTGTCTAAGCATAAAGCACGTTGTAAGCAATGCACATAGTACTAGAATGGTATTGTAAAAATGTAAACTTGTATTTGAAATTTTAATAGTGTACATGTAACACCCCAAAATGTATAAAAGCAAAAAGGGGATAGGAATACTCACTGTCTACGTAATAGCTTGAAATTGAACTGGACAACGAAATATGCGTTGGAAATATTCCAAAGAATCAACCTAAAGAATTTTGATAATGTGTAAGGAATAACTCTAGGATCATGAAATTCTAGGGTTTCGAATTGGGGATAAACGTTTATTTGATTATTAAATAAATTGTTTATTAAAATATAAGAAATTTAATAAATAAATAAATAAATAAAAGTCTTTTTGTAAAATTTTAAGTTAAGTATAGTCACAACATAAGATTTTGATTATGAAAATAATTTTTATAAAATTATTTTCTTGAAAATAGAATATTTAATTTAATTATTTCAATTTGTCAAAATATGACTTTAATATCTATAAATATTAAAATTAAAGAATTTCTGAATTAAAAATTGTATTTCAGTTCTAGATAGTTAGAAATAATTTATATAAAATTTTGATGCAAAAATATTGAAAAATGAATTTATTATGATTTATTTATGATTAAAACTAACAAAAATTAATTAAAAATATAAAATAAACGGTTTTTCTGAAATAAAAATATTTTCTGGAATGTTTAAGAATATACAAGTTTAGGATAATTTTTGTGAGATTTAATAAAATCGTTTAGATATTTTTATAGAATTTAATAAATATAAATGAATAAACTTGTATTATTAATAATATATATTAAATAAATTATTTTTGAAAAACTAAAATTTGGGTGATGAACTTTATAATTTGAAGATCAGGGTTAGGATCAAATACACAAGATACTTTTTCTAGGAAGGGTGAGAAGGATTGTGATCCATTGATCATATATTTGAAGGGTTGAGATTAGTTTGTTTGAAAAAAAATAAATAATAAATTAGAGAAAGGGCATAAAAGGAAAACAACATTTGTTGACTTTCTCTCTCCACATGCAATGTACATGTCAATTCCCCCCATCATTTTAAAACGTCTATAACTTTTTCATACGACATTTTTTTTTTCAAAAAAATTTCACCATATTAACGAGCGTTTTTTTATCTTTAATATGAGTACCACATTGCTACATTAAAATTGAAAAAAAAAAAATTCATGCTAAATGGGTTTTTTTTCTCCGTTGTGTCTTCTGCACGTTCATTGTGTTATTATAGTATGCATGTGTGCTTTATAAATATGTTATTTATGTTTTTTTAGTCTACACATGATTTAACTTTGTCCATTGTGTTTTTAGTATGATTTTAATTGTGTTTTACGCAAATGAGTTTGTATTTAGGTGTACATTGTGTTTTATTATTTTGTTCATTGTGTTTAAGTCTATTATTCATTGTGTTTTAGTCTTCTGTTCATTGTGTCTTTAGAATGTCGTCCATTGTGTTTTATTAGACTGTTCATTGTGTTTTATACCCTATTATTCATTGCATATTTAATTGGTACTCATTGTATTTTACGTTATCTCCATTGTGTCTTACGCAACTGGGTTTTCAACTTTTTTTACAAAAGTATTCATTGTGTTTTAATCTTCTGTTCACTGTGTCTTTATTATGTCGTCCATTGTGTTTTACACAATTGGGTTTTTAACTTTTTTTTCAAAAGTATTCATTGTATTTTAGTCTTTTGTTCATTGTGTCTTTCGTATGTCATCCATTGTGTCTTATGCAATTGGTTTTCAACTTTTTTTTTCAAAAGTATTCATTGTGTTTTAGTCTTCTATTCATTGTATCTTTAGTATGTCGTCCATTGTGTTTTACTAGACTCTTGATTTTGTTTTATACCCTATATTTAATTGGTGTTCATTGTGTTTTACATTCCATTGTGTGTTACGCAAGTGGGTTTTGAAATTTTTTTACAAAAGTATAGCAATATGGTACTCATATTAAAGATAAAAAGACGCTCAATTTTATGGTATAATTTTTTTTTAAAAACGGATGACGTATAAAAAAGTTACGGGCATTTAAAAATGAAGGTGGAAATGGCATGTGACTTGCATGTGCATATGTTTTTGACAAAATTACCCCTCTCACTTGTTAATTCTTTGGACACATGTCATTTTCTAGTGGCTTCTCACCCTTCTCATTTTTTGTAGCCTTTGTAGAATAACCCAACCCTTGAAGATCATATGATAATTTTTGTAGAATTTATAAAACACTTTTAGTATTTAAAAACTATTTTAAGAGATTAAATATGTTAAGTATATATATAAAATGGCAAAAAAAATATATGTTGGTTATGGGAATCGAACCCGGGCCTCTGGCCGGTTCGGGTTTTATCACAAGCGTGGCCACCAACTGAGCCACACCCTGAGAACGAGTTAAACTAGGTTTAGATTAATTATATAGGTTTATTAGGTTAATGATTAAAATGGAAGAAAAAGATTGTTGTGCGTGGGATTCGAACCCTGGCCACTGGCCGGTTCGTTTCCCTACATCACGTGTGTAAACCAGCTGGTCTACACCAGCTGGTCGTTTGTTTATGGTTTGAAAATAATTATATACATAACTGATTTAAGTGTTCTTCCCCGAATCTTATCAAATCGAGCCCTAATCTGTCAATCACCACAAATTGTGATCATTAGCCCCTGAATCTTTGGGGCTAATGATCACAAGGTGCCGAACACTAGAACCCACAAAAAAAAGAGAGCTTACCAATCCCATAGCCGGGTCTGCGAGTTCGACAAAGAAGACGCAAAGAAAACGATTAAAAGGCTTCAATAACAAGTTGTTTACAGAAATTGGAGATGGATAAGAGATTTTCGGCGATTAGTGATGGTCTAGGGGTGTCCAATTTATAGTATTGAGACTCGGATCGTGGATTTGGTAAGGTTGACTCGAATTGAACGTGTTGACGCGTGATGTGTGTATTTTGGGTATGTTAATCAACGATTATTGCTGTAAATTGACGCGTATGGTCAATGGTAATCAATACCTTTCCATTCCAGATTCAATTAACGCGTTATGGAGATTGATAATGATGCTCGATGGCTTCAGTTGACTTTTTCAAGTCAACTGGTTGATTTCGTATTGTGTGGTTTCAAAACAAATAGAATGGTGTAGCCTAGTTGGTTTGCAGCATGTGTGTGTGTATTGACCCGGCTTGGGACGCGGGTTCGAATCCCGTCCCAAGCGTTTATTTTTTTTTTACAATTATTCGACAAGTTTGGAGTTGTTCTAAACTTATAGTATGATTATATAAGCCCGAAAATGTCACCGAATATTTTTAAATGTTCAAAAATAATGAAAATGTAACGTTTTTATTAATTACGGTTTAACGTACATCGAAATATAAAACAATACAAAGAAAAGTGACGGATGTCACAGCATCCCCTACTTTTAGAAATTTCGTCCCGAAATTCCTTCAAGTGGTAGTCTCTGGAAAAAGATGAGGATACTTTGACATCATTTGGTCCTCACGCTCCCAAGTAAACTCTGGGCCTCGTTTGGATTCCCAACGAACTTTGACAATTGGAATTCGGCTTCGCTTAAGCGTCTTGACTTCTCGATCCATAATCTCCACAGGTTTTTCTATGAAGCGCATCGATTCGTCAATCTGGATATCCTCTAAAGGAACATGGAGGTTATCTTCAGCCAAACACTTTTTGAGATTAGAAACATGAAACGTTGGATGAACATTATTGAGCTCTGGTGGTAAATCGAGCTTGTAAGCCACCTTCCCAACTCGCTCAAGGATCTTAAAAGGGCCTACAAACCGTGGTGCAAGTTTCCCTTTTTTCCAAACCGAAATACACCCTTCCAAGGTGAAACCTTGAGGAGTACCATGTCTCCGACTTGAAATTCTAGAGGCTTGCGCCTTTGATCGGCATAGCTCTTCTGTCTGCTCCGAGCAACTTGCAAATTCTCACGAATGCGAAGAATCTTGTCTGTCGTTTCCTGTATTAGTTCGGGACCGGTGATTTGTGTTTCACCAACCTCGCTCCAACACACAGGGGAACGACATTTGCGACCATAAAGTGCCTCAAACGGTGCCATGTTAATACTGGAATGGTAGCTGTTATTATATGAGAACTCAACCAAGGTTAAGTGCGTGTCCCAATTACCACCAAAGTCGATGATGCACGCTCGAAGCATATCCTCCAATGTTTGGATGGTTCGTTCAGTTTGACCATCCGTCTGTGGGTGATAAGCCGTGCTAAGATTCAGTTGTGTACCAAGTGCGGACTGAAATGTCTGCCAGAAGCGAGAAGTAAACCAGCTATCACGATCGGAAATAATGTCTAGAGGAATACCATGACGGCTGACAATCTCACTGATGTAGATCTTAGCCAATTTCTCAGCTGTGTAGGTCTCACGAATGGGTAAGAAGTGAGCAGATTTGGTCAAACGATCGACAATAACCCAGATACTGTCATGTCCACGAGTGGTGCATGGAAGTTTCGTGATGAAGTCCATAGCAATGTTTTCCCACTTCCACACTGGTATTTCTGGTTGCACAAGCAAACCAGATGGACGTTGGTGCTCAGCTTTGACCTTGGAACAAGTAAGGCATTTAGCCACATAAAGAGCTATGTCCTTCTTCATACCGGGCCACCAATACAAAGTACGCAGATCCTGATACATCTTATCTGCACCAGGGTGAATGGAGTAACGAGACTTATGGGACTCGTCCATGAGGAAGGTACGCAGGTTGTCACGATCAGGGATCCAAAGACGGTTCATGAAATAAAGTAAACCATTTTTGGTTTCCAACTGATTTTCGGCTCCACACGACATTTCTTCGTACATGTTGCCCTCAGTAACAGAGACATGTTGGGCTTCAATGATGCGGAGTTTGATATCAGACTGGACCTGAGCACAATAAAGCTGGGCATGACCTTTACGACTAAGAGCATCGGCAACAACATTTGCCTTGCCAGGATGGTAGCGAATCTCGCAGTCGTAGTCGTTTAACAACTCGACCCATCGTCGTTGTCGTATATTCAGATCTTTCTGGTTGAAAATATGTTGCAGACTCTTGTGATCAGTGAAGATTACACATTTTGTACCGTATAAATAGTGCTGCCAAATCTTAAGTGCGAAAACGACCGCTCCGAGTTCAAGATCATGGGTAGTGTAATTTTTCTCATGGTTTTTCAATTGTCGCGATGCATATGCTATAACCTTGCCTCGTTGCATGAGAACACAACCAAGACCTTGGTTAGAGGCATCACAATAAACCACGAAATCCTCATTGCCGTCAGGTAAAGTGAGGATTGGAGCATCACACAGTTTCTGCTTCAATGTCTGGAATGCTTCTTCCTGACTGGGTCCCCATACATATTGTTTATCTTTATGGGTCAAGGAAGTGAGAGGTAAGGCAATCTTGGAGAATTTGAGAATAAAACGACGATAGTAACCCGCTAAGCCAAGAAAAGAGCGAACTTCCGTGGGAGACTTGGGTGTAATCCAATTCTTAACAGCCTCAATCTTAGCTGGATCCACGTGTATACCCTTATCACTGATAATGTGTCCCAAAAATTGAACTTCCTTAAGCCAAAATTCACACTTGGAAAATTTGGCATACAGTTGTTCATTCTTCAAAAGACTCAAAATTTGTCTAAGGTGTTGTTCGTGGGCTGATTTAGTTTTGGAGTAAATGAGAATGTCATCAATGAAAACGATTACGAATTTATCCAAGAAGGGTTTGCACACGCGATTCATGAGATCCATGAAGACAGCGGGTGCATTCGTTAGTCCAAAAGGCATAACCATGAACTCGTAATGCCCATAGCGTGTACGGAAAACTGTTTTTGGAATATCGTCTTCATGGACTCGTAGTTGATGATATCCCGAACGAAGATCGATCTTTGAGAAGCAAGTCGAACCTTGAAGTTGATCAAAGAGGTCATCAATGCGGGGTAAAGGGTACCGGTTTTTAATGGTGAGTTTATTCAACTCACGATAATCAAAACACATTCGGAAAGATCCATCCTTCTTCTTTACAAATAAGACTGGAGCTCCCCAAGGTGATGAACTGGGATGAATGAAACCCTTGTCTGCCAACTCTTGAAGTTGACTCGCAAGTTCTTGCATCTCGGAAGGTGCAAGGCGGTATGGAGATTTTGCAACGGGCGTAGCACCAGGTACAAGATCAATACGAAATTCAACAGGACGCACCGGTGGTAGTCCAGGTAAGTCATCAGGAAAGACTTCGGGAAATTCACGAACAACAGGAACATCTTGAATACTCTTGTCTTTACTTTTCTTTTCCACGATATGGGCCAAGAAAGCTACGTATTTCTTACGCAGATATTTTTGTGCTTGAGTGCAGGACATGAGTTTAAGACCACTGGATGGTTTCTCACCATAAACCCGTAAAAAGTCACCCGATGCGAGAGGAAACCGAATAAATTTCTCAAAGCAGACAACTTCAGCATGATGTTTAGAAAGCCAATCCATACCCACGATAACATCAAAGCTCCCCAATTTCATGGGTATGAGATCAATGGTGAAGTCATGTTCGTTAAGGCTAAGAGTACAACCCTGGATGATGGAATCAATTGAGATGGGTTTACCATCCGCGACCTCGACAGTGAAAGGCGCCCCTAATCTAGAGCGAGCATGAGATAATAAAGGTTCGAATGCTAACGACACAAAACTTTTATCCGCACCAGTATCAAATAAAATTGAAGCATAACGACCATCAAGTAAAAACGTACCATTCACCACATCATTTGCTTCCTGGGCTTCTGCTGCATTGATGTTGAAAGCCCTACCACGAGCCACTGGGTTTGTTGCACGGTTTGCTGGGACAAGTGCTGGACATTGATTTCTAAGGTGGTTTGGATCACCACAATTGAAGCAAGCTCGACCATATGCTATAGGTTGTGGGTTTTGGCGAGCTGGTTGAAGGTTGGCTGGTTGAGGGTTAACAGGTTGAGCATTAATTGGTTGAGGTCGAAACAGTGATCGACACGTGGCAGCTACATGACCGTACCTACCACAGGTGGTACAGTGGCGACAAGGAAAATTTGCGGGGTGATGGTACTGACAGGTGGCACACTTGGGTAAGTTTCCACTATAAACCTTCTTAACAGGAGGAGCCTGAGCCATTGGAGCCTGGGCTATTGGAGCCTGAGTTACTGGGGCCACAACAGCATAGTTTCTACCCCTGGACTTCCGCTTCCTAGTGTTGGAACCGGTATTGTCTGCAGCAACTCTTGATGATTCAGTAGTAGGGGTGGGGGTCTTCTCGGCTGGTTTCTTGGTTCCTTTCCTAACCAAATTTCCCTTTTTGACGTGCTTGTCAGTCAAGGAGGCTGCAAGCTGGATGGCTTCTTCCACCGTAGCGGGTCTGCTTCCAGTGACTACATCTTGAATTAGGTCAGGCAATCCCTCAATATATTTCTCGATTGCTCGAGATACCGGGGTAACCATGTGTGGAACCAAAATACTGAGCTCATGATATCGAGTGTTGTACGCAAGATTTTCACCACTGTCTTGTTTCAACCCATGGAACTCTTCCTCTAGTTTCCTCATTTCAATCCTAGGGCAGAACTTGGCGATCATAAGTTCCTTGACCTCAGCCCAAGACAAGGATAGAGCAACATCAGCGCCCCGATTACGCTTTTCACCATTCCACCAGGTCAATGCCCCCTTTTGAAGGACACTGGTAGCATAGCGAACGCAGAGGTCATCAGGACACTCGCTGTTCACGAAGGTACTTTCCATACTTTCAAACCATTGGAGGAGGCCAGTAGCACCCTCCTCCCCAGTAAACTTCGTGGGGTTGCATGAGTTGAAGTGTTTGAATGTGCACCGGAATTGAGTTGCACCCTCTGTGTTGGCACTGTTGCTGTTTTGGGTTAACTCACTAACAAGATTTGGAATCACTGCAGCAATTTGCTCAGCGACTAGAGAAGCAAGGCGACGATCAGAACGTTGTACAGAAGCACGAACAGTGCGTTGGCTAGCATCACGGAGCATACGGCGAGCAGACATCTACAAGGCAGTCAATGAAATATTATGAGATTAATAAATGTAAGTGTATAATTGCATAACTGATTATGAATACAAGATATTGTATGTGAAATAGGAGTATATCATTTGAAATATTTGCATAACATGTTTGGATTGCCCTTGTCTAGCTATAAAGCCCAACAAGAACGTTGACTTTTCAAAGAAATTGAGCCCAATGGTGATCAAAGAAGACATGCTTTAGCCTATAAGTGGACACTCACTCCAGGAATCCCCAGGTAAGCATAACAGGTCCGTAAATGGATTTATGCGCTATGCTTGCCTATGCCAGAAAACCCAGTGTACAGGCATCCACCCTTCCAGATTGCACGTGTCCTTTTTCACACTCATTAAAGTTCAACAACTTTGAAGGAGCAAAATAAGAGTAGGCATTATGCCTAAGAGTGTCTTCATGAAAGGTACTGCTCCCGCTCCATGATGTGTAGTCTTTCCACTCCTTGTAGGACACCATCTCTATACACCATGATGAAAGATGAGGAGAAATGGAGAAGAAGGGGAAAGATTGAGGGAGGAAAGTGAAGGGAAATGAGGGGAATGATAAACTAGGAAATGTTGTACCTGAAAGTTGAAATCCGGTTATAGTCTAGGCTAAAAGGCATTCTAATAACCTAATTCCCTATAACCATGGCTCTGATACCAATCTGTAACACCCCAACCGATGGCGGAATCATCGAGGTGCCACGTAGTGACGATTGTTCAAAAGCACATGGTACTAAAATGTAAATATTATTGGATAAACCAGAATTGCCTTACATGGAAATGGAAAATACATTGTCTAAATGAAATGTAAATATTGAAATAACTGAATTTAAATAAAGCATTAAATGTCTCTTGCTAAAGCACTAGATCAAACTGCACCTGAAACATGTACAAAAATAGGTTTGGTCAACATAAGAAATGTTGGTGAGCATTCCTAGTTTTGATATATATATAGTAAGTTAAAAAGATATACAATTCAAGTGCATGCTACAGTGCAAATATGTAAACTATGTATCATACAAATGAGCGAAATCAACCCTGTGACTGTATAATGTACTGTATGAACGGTGATGTACTCATCCAATAAATGGGTGATAACTTAACAATGGCCACGGATTCTTCGATGAAAAAGGGGGAGAATCAATCTAGGCGGATTGTCAATCCAGATAGCGCTATCCAATGTTAAGGTCGGCTTGTACCGTGTTAATGATTTCACTAAGTACAAATGTAATCCACATGTATTGTCTAAGCATAAAGCACGTTGTAAGCAATGCACATAGTACTAGAATGGTATTGTAAAAATGTAAACTTGTATTTGAAATTTTAATAGTGTACATGTAACACCCCAAAATGTATAAAAGCAAAAAGGGGATAGGAATACTCACTGTCTACGTAATAGCTTGAAATTGAACTGGACAACGAAATATGCGTTGGAAATATTCCAAAGAATCAACCTAAAGAATTTTGATAATGTGTAAGGAATAACTCTAGGATACATGAAATTCTAGGGTTTCGAATTGGGGATAAACGTTTATTTGATTATTAAATAAATTGTTTATTAAAATATAAGAAATTTAATAAATAAATAAATAAATAAAAGTCTTTTTGTAAAATTTTAAGTTAAATATAGTCACAACATAAGATTTTGATTATGAAAATAATTTTTATAAAATTATTTTCTTGAAAATAGAATATTTAATTTAATTATTTCAATTTGTCAAAATATGACTTTAATATCTATAAATATTAAAATTAAAGAATTTCTGAATTAAAAATTGTATTTCAGTTCTAGATAGTTAGAAATAATTTATATAAAATTTTGATGCAAAAATATTGAAAAATGAATTTATTATGATTTATTTATGATTAAAACTAACAAAAATTAATTAAAAATATAAAATAAATGGTTTTTCTGAAATAAAAATATTTTCTGGAATGTTTAAGAATATACAAGTTTAGGATAATTTTTGTGAGATTTAATAAAATCGTTTAGATATTTTTATAGAATTTAATAAATATAAATGGATAAACTTGTATTATTAATAATATATATTAAATAAATTATTTTTGAAAAACTAAAATTTGGGTGATGAACTTTATCATTTGAAGATCATATGATAATTTTTGTAGAATTTATAAAACACTTTTAGTATTTAAAAACTATTTTAAGAGATTAAATATGTTAAGTATATATATAAAATGGCAAAAAAAATATATGTTGGTTATGGGAATCGAACCCGAGCCTCTGGCCGGTTCGGGTTTTATCACAAGCGTGGCCACGAACTGAGCCACACCCTGAGAACGAGTTAAACTAGGTTTAGATTAATTATATAGGTTTATTAGGTTAATGATTAAAATGGAAGAAAAAGATTGTTGTGCGTGGGATTCGAACCCTGGCCACTGGCCGGTTCGTTTCCCTACATCACGTGTGTAAACCAGCTGGTCTACACCAGCTGGTCGTTTGTTTATGGTTTGAAAATAATTATATACATAACTGATTTAAGTGTTCTTCCCCGAATCTTATCAAATCGAGCCCTAATCTGTCAATCACCACAATTGGTGATCATTAGCCCCTGAATCTTTGGGGCTAATGATCACAAGGTGCCGAACACTAGAACCCACAAAAAAAAGAGAGCTTACCAATCCCGTAGCCGGGTCAGCGAGTTCGACAAAGAAGACGCAAAGAAAACGATTAAAAGGCTTCAATAACAAGTTGTTTACAGAAATTGGAGATGGATAAGAGATTTTCGGCGATTAGTGATGGTCTAGGGGTGTCCAATTTATAGTATTGAGACTCGGATCGTGGATTTGGTAAGGTTGACTCGAATTGAACGTGTTGACGCGTGATGTGTGTATTTTGGGTATGTTAATCAACGATTATTGCTGTAAATTGACGCGTATGGTCAATGGCAATCAATACCTTTCCATTCCAGATTCAATTAACGCGTTATGGAGATTGATAATGATGCTCGATGGCTTCAGTTGACTTTTTGAAGTCAACTAGCTGATTTCGTATGTATGATATAATTATTTTGTGTGGTTTCAAAACAAATAGAATGGTGTAGCCTAGTTGGTTTGCAGCATGTGTGTGTGTGTATTGACCCGGCTTGGGACGCGGGTTCGAATCCCGTCCCAAGCGTTTATTTTTTTTACAATTATTCGACAAGTTTGGAGTTGTTCTAAACTTATAGTATGATTATATAAGCCCGAAAATGTCACCGAATATTTTTAAATGTTCGAAAATAATGAAAATGTAACGTTTTTATTAATTACGGTTTAACGTACATCGAAATATAAAACAATACAAAGAAAAGTGACGGATGTCACAGTTCCTAAAACTCCAACTGAAGTTCGTTTTTTCCTTGGTTTGGCTGGTTATTATCGTCGATTCATTGCCAATTTCTCCAAGATCGTTGTTCCTCTCACTACCTTAACTCACAAGGGTAAGCCCTATGAGTGGGGACCGAAGCAAGAGGAAGCATTTGAAACTCTTAAGCTGAAACTCTGTGAAGCTCCTATCTTGTCTCTACCTGATGATAATGATGATTTCGTGGTCTACTGTGATGCATCGAACCAAGGTCTTGGTTGTGTTCTCATGCAACGAGGAAAGGTTATTGCTTATGCGTCCCGACAACTCAAGACTCACGAAAATAATTATACCACCCATGATCTTGAATTGGGCACTGTTGTCTTTGCTCTCAAGATTTGGAGACATTATCTTTATGGGACCAAATGTGTGGTGTTCACGGACCACAAAAGTCTCCAACATGTCTTCGACCAGAAGAATCTTAACATGAGGCAACGACGTTGGGTTGAGTTACTTAACGACTATGATTGCGAAATTCGCTACCATCCTGGCAAGGCGAATGTTGTGGCTGACGCATTTAGTCGTAAAGAGCGTATCAAGCTTCAATGTGCGAGAGGTCGTACTGACCTTCAGGATCGCATTCTCCAGGCTCAACATACATCAGTCACCCAAGGTAACATGTACGATGAAATGTCTTGTGGTGCTGAGACTCAACTTGAAACCAAACCTGATGGTCTTCTCTATTTTCTCAATCGACTGTGGATTCCCGACCGTGATGATCTTCGTACCTTCCTCATGAACGAGGCTCATAAGTCTCGTTATTCTATTCATCCTGGAGCTGACAAGATGTATCATGATCTCCGTTATTCTTATTGGTGGCCTGGTATGAAGAAAGACATTGCTCTTTTCGTTGCAAAATGCCTCACTTGTTCAAAAGTCAAGGCTGAACATCAACGACCATCTGGTATGCTTGAACAACCAGAGATTCCTGTATGGAAATGGGAGAGCATAGCTATGGACTTCATCACCAAACTCCCTCGTACACCCAAAGGTTTTGACAGTATTTGGGTAATCGTCGATCGTTTGACCAAGTCAGCCCACTTCTTACCTATTCGTGAGAAGTATTCTGTAGAAAGGTTGGCAAAGATGTACGTAAGTGAAATCGTATGTCGTCATGGTATACCTTTGGACATTATCTCTGATCGCGATGGTCGTTTCACCTCTCACTTTTGGGATTCTTTGCAAGATGCTTTGGGTACCAAGTTGAACCTGAGTACTGCCTATCACCCTCAAACCGATGGTCAGACTGAACGGACCATCCAGACACTTGAGGATATGCTCAGGGCATGTATTATCGATTTTGGTGGCGCATGGGATTATCATCTTCCCTTGGTTGAGTTTTCGTACAACAACAGTTATCACGCCAGCATTAACATGGCTCCTTTCGAGGCACTTTATGGTCGTAAATGTCGTTCACCTGTCTGTTGGACTGAGGTTGGTGAAGCTCGCATCACTGGACCCGAACTAATCCAGGAAACCACAGACAAAATTCAACTCATTCAGGATAATCTTCTCAAGGCTAGAAGTCGTCAGAAGAGTTATGCTGATAAACGTCGTAAACCCTTGGAATTTCAAGTTGGGGACCTTGTACTACTTAAGGTATCCCCTTGGAAAGGAGTAATTCATTTCGGTAGAAAGGGAAAACTAGCTCCTCGATACGTATGCCCCTTCAAAATTCTTGACAGAGTTGGAAAAGTGGCTTACAAACTTGATCTTCCACCTGAGCTAAGCAATGTTCACCCGACCTTCCATGTTTCGAATCTCAAGAAATGCTTAGCAGATGAGAACCTTCATGTTCCTCTTGAGGATGTGCAAATTGATGAAAGCATGCACATTATCGAGAAACCCGTCGAGATTGTTGATACTGGAGTCAAGAAACTCAAGCGCAGTCGCATTCCGATCGTTAAGGTTCGTTGGGAATCTAAACGAGGCCCAGTGTTCACTTGGGAACGTAAAGACCAGATGAAGTCGAAGTATCCACATCTTTTTCCACCAGACTCTCCAACTCCAACTTCGGGACGAAGTTCCTAAAAGTAGGGGAGACTGTAACATTTCGTATTTATACTTGTACGTTACACGATCATCATTAATAAAACGTCAAGTTCTATCAATAATATTCGCATTTAATTATTTTGTCGCATTTGTGAAACCCTAATACCATAGATATTAATTATATATAAGGATAACATATGGAAATTAACAAAAAATAAAAACGCTTGGGCCGGGAATCGAACCCGCGCCCAAGACCGGCCCAACACCACACAACACACTAACCAGCTGGGCTGGCCTTCTTGTTTGTTCAAAACCCGGCACGTAATAATTATATCCCTTGTTTAGAACGTCACAGTTGACTTGGAAAGTCAACTGTGACACACGACATACCATAATCAAACATCATAACTCGTGATTTGCATATTATTGGCAACTATACACGATTATCGGCCATCAGTGACTCATCAACACGCCAATTATCAATCAATTGTTAACCAATTAAACATTATACGCGTAATACCATTGAATGTTTGGTCAACCTTGCCAATTCGAATACTGATGCCTCCATACTATAAATTGATCGTTCACAAACCATCACAACTCGCCAATACTCCCTTCTCAACCTCCAATTCTCTACATAAACACTCTGTTCTTGTTCACGATCGCAGTCTTGACTTTTTTTGATTGACCGATCATTCGAACTCGATACAACCTTGTAAGTATAATGTTTTCTGTGGGTTATGTTCATCGGCATTCACACATCAATAGCCCTATGATTAATTAGGCTATTGATGTGTGAATCAATGTATTGCAGAATCTAGGGTTTCGAAGGTTTAATTTGGGGATAAACTCGTTTCTGTATCGTGTATTTATTTTAATCAAAACAGAATAAATCACAACCACTGGTCTGGACCAAGTGGTTGTGACTGTTGCTTATTACCCTAGCCATCCGGGTTCGAGTCCCGGCTATGGCACCCCTTTTTTTTCCTTATTTTCATTTTTAAAACAATTAAACCAATTACATATATTATACATTAAATCTTGTAAATTCGTTTTTAATTATTAAAACCTTTTTATAAATTCTAAAAAAAATTATTTTTAACAAATCTGATGTAAAAGTTTTACCCACAATTTTTAGTTTTCTGAAATTTATTTATTTAATATTTATAATAATTAAATCAATTTTATGCTATTATATTTATAAAAATCCATTAACATATCAAAACAATTTTATAAATTTCCACAAAAATTATCCTAAGTTTGTACAATGATAAACTTTTCTGAAATAATTTTTAATTCTGAAAAATCAATTATTTAATATTTTTAATCAATTTTTGTTAGTTTTAATCATAATTAAATCATAATAAATTCAATTTTTGATATTTTTGCACCAAAAATTTATACAATTTATTTCTGAATATTTAGAACAGAAATATGATTTTTAAAATAATAATTCTTTAATTTTAGTATTTTTAAATATTAAAGTTAAATTTTGGCAATTTGTAATAAATAGATTTAATAATCTATTTTAAGGAAAATAATTTTATAAAAATTATTTTTATACTTCAAACACATTATTGTGAGCATCCTAAATTCAACTTTATAAAAAGACTTTCATTTATTTAATTATCAAATTTCCCTTTATTTATTTAAACATTTTATTATAAATTCAACAATTGGATATCCCCAAATCGAAACCATAGAATATACTTGTAGACTAGATAGACTTAGACTTATTTGTTGCCTTATACATAGGGTAATACTTGGCAATCTATTGGGCTACACTCATACTATTTCTCAATACCTAATACTATACCAAGGTGAGTTTACGTAACCATGTTTATGCGATGCTTTATACTTGCAACATTTATTTAAGCAATTCAACATGTATGTCTAGTTGTAAACTTTATTCCCTCATGAATTAGTCAACAACAATTTCAACGAGTTTCAACGAGTTTCAACATTACATAATCATTAGCTATGGCCAAGCCGGCGATATTCAATAATAGATCTATTGGATTAACAACCCCACCCGGATACGCGTACCTCCTACATAGGTAGCGTGGGTGATTGTTATCGTTCCAACATATTACTAAGGTGAACCGTAGATGACGGGATGGACCTAAACTAGTCGGAGGTTTGATTATGTCGATTCAACATATTATGCTATTCATGTAGACTTAAACTTACGATTGACATATGAATTGCTAGACTTTTATACTTAAACTATTTGCTTAACATGGATTATGTATTCTCACCAACTTCTAGTTGACCCCCCCCCCCATTTTTACAACTCAACAGGAAATAATGATGCATGAAGACTAGAGTATTTCCATGAAGATAATATGAAGTCTATGCTTGCTTGCTTGATTCTTTGTGATGTATTAGATTTCCACATTTAAAACTCTTTATGTATTTCTACTTTTGGATATTTGCAATTTAAATTTATTTCAACTAAAATTTGGTTACCATGTGCTACTGTATACTCATTCTTACGTGACACCTCGATGTTTCCGCCATCGGTTGGGGTGTTACACACCCCAACCGATGGCGGAATCATCAAGGTGTCACGTAGTGACGATTGTTCAAAAAGCACATGGTACTAAAATGTAAATATATTATTGAATAATTTAAATTGTCTTACATAGATGAAATGGGAAAAATACAAAAGTCTGAATGAAACATGAAATTTGAAATAACTTATTAAAAACAAGCACTAAAATCCAATGCTATGGAACTAAGATCAAACTGCACCTGAAACATGTACAAAATAGGTTTTGTCAACATAAGAAATGTTAGTGAGCATTCCTAGTTTTAATACATATAGTAAGTCGGAAAAATGGTATACAATTCAAGTGCAAAGCTACACTGCAATTATGTAAACTATGTATCATACAAATGAGCAAAATCAATCCTGTGACTGTATAATGTACTAAATGAACGGCGGTGTACTTATCCAAATAATTGGATAATAACTTAACAATGACCATGGATACTCCGATGAAAAAGGGGGAGAATCAACCTAGGCGGGTTGTCAATCCAATAGCGCTATCCAATGTTAAGGCCGGCTTGTACAATGTTAATGATTTCACTAAGTACAAATGTATTCTACATGTAATGTCTAAGCATAAAGCAAGTATGTAAGCAAATGCACATAGTACTAGAATTGTATTGTAAAAATGTGAACTTGTAATTGTAATTTGTATAAGTGTACATGTAACACCCCAAAAATGAATAAAAGCAAAAAGGGGATAGGAAATACTCACCTTGGTGGTTGTAATGGTGAATTTGTACATCAACGAGAAATAATGAATTATGCTTGAACCTATATTTCATTACTAAAATTTGTGAGCAATAATTCGGCTATATGATCTTTTGATTTGTTGATTGTCCGGCGACAGAGAACTTTACTACTCTTGACTAAAAGTCCTATTTATATGTTATTATTGTTATTTTTTTCTTCCTTATGGCGGGTTCAAAGATGTGCTATATAAATTACGTATTCAAATCTTACCTATATTTAAATCATTATTAATTCATTTCTTATATTTAAAATATGTCAATTTATGGAGTGATATACATGATTTACCTATCCATAATACAAGTGCAGTAATCACACCATTTTGTGAACCTTTATTAGCATATATCATGATGCATTTATTTAATGGAAATAAGATGATGAATGTGCAGGCAAGCTGTGATCATTCATATATGTGCGAGAGTATTACCAAGTGTTTAGAATATGTGGTGGCTATTTTCTTATTACGACATGAACCATGTAGTTTAATATATAATAAACATTTCAAAAGCATATAAGTATTGAATTCTAATCTGTATTAACAAATGAAACATAAATAGAATATCTCAAGATCGAGTTGTTGATAAAGTTTATTATCGATAGGTTAGTTTTTTTTAGTCGCCGGAACAAATCGAGATCACCAACACATATTAGGACGAAAATATTACCTCCATCGTCGAACTGAAGTGAAGCATAGATGTAAAATACCACGTGGTTTCGGTGTGACGGTGTTTCGCCTCATGTGGTTGTGGTGGCGTCGACGGTTGACTATGGTTGAAACTTGAAACGAAAGTGTGTTTCAAGTGTCGGGTTCTTTTCGCGATGGGGTGTGTGTTCTCCTTGGTGTCGGTGGTGATAGCGGACGGCTGGTGCAGTTCTGACGAACCCAAAATACATAGAAGGAGCAGTTTAGATGTAAAATTTAGTGAAGGGAAATGTTTGCGCACCGTTTAGAATGTGAGAGTGAGATTTATTTATATAACTGCATCGACATTGTACGTACTGGTTTTGGGTTTAGTTCTCGGGATTTATGGTCCGAATTTAAGCTTCAATTAACCAAAAATAACATGGAACGCGTAACCGAGTTGGAAAGAATGGCAAAAGCGTGTTAGCATAATTTAGTGATTGATTGGATCCAAAATGGAAACGTCGAATTTATCTCCGCAATTGGTTGCTGTCAAACATAGAAGATTGTTTTTATTTATTTATATATACATTTTTTTTATATAACGTTGGTGCACATGACCACCTTGGTGGTTGCATTTTTTTTACATCACATACATATACACACACACACACACATATATATATATATATATCTTGTTATTTTTTTTCCTTTTAAAAAAAATAAATAGAAAAATATCATTATTATTATTATTTAAAAAAATGTTCATTATAAAATGGTGATTTTTGTTTTAGTAGAATTATATATACATATTCAATTATGAAACTTTATAAGAATAATGTTTTCAGAATGGAATAACTCGCAAACTTTTATTGTTTGATAAAATTTTTGAAATACAAGGACTATATATGTAAATATAAGAAACAAGCGGGACTAAAGTTGTACAAAATTGATTATGAATAGTGACGGATGTCACAACCGTGAACTGAACAAGGTTACCATCAAGAATCGTTATCCTCTTCCTCGCATCGACGACTTATTCGACCAACTTCAGGGTTCTAGTTTCTATTCGAAGATTGATTTGAGATCGGGGGTACCATCAGTTGAGGGTCCAAGAAGTTGACATTCCGAAGACCGCCTTCCGAACTCGCTATGGCCATTTCAAATTTTTGGTCATGCCTTTTGGTCTCACCAATGCGCCCGCCATTTTTATGGATTTGATGAACCGTGTTTGTAAGCCCTATCTTGATAAATTCGTGATTGTTTTCATTGATGATATTCTGGTCTATTCCAAGAACGAAGTGGACCACCAGGAACACTTGCGTCTTGTTTTGGAACTCCTGAGGCGGGAACAGTTGTACGCCAAGTTTTCTAAGTGTAGCTTCTGGTTGCGTGAAGTCTAGTTCCTTGGTCATGTAGTTAATGAGAAAGGAATTCATGTTGACCCAGCTAAGATAGAAGCCATCAAAGACTGGGAAGCACCAAAGACGCAATCTGAGGTGCGGCAATTCCTGGGTCTTGCAGGTTATTATCGTCGTTTTATCGAGGGATTTTCGAAGATCGCTCAACCCCTCACCTCGCTTACTCAGAAGGACAAGAAGTTCGACTGGGGTGATTCACAAGAGTCGGCCTTCCAGATGTTAAAGGCTAAACTCTGTTCTGCTCCCATCTTGTCTTTGCCTGAAGGCACGGACGATTTTGTGGTTTATTGTGACGCTTCTATCCGGGGTCTCGGTTGTGTGCTAATGCAGCGCGAGAAGGTCATTGCCTATGCTTCTCGTCAGCTCAAGGTCCATGAGAAAAACTACCCCACCCATGATCTAGAATTGGGTGCAGTAATCTTTGCTTTAAAGATATGGAGGCATTACTTGTACGGTACCAAGTGCACTATTTACACCGATCACAAGAGCCTCCAGCATATCTTTGATCAGAAGGTGTTGAATATAACACAGCGTCGCTGGGTCAAGCTTCTTAATGATTACGAGTGCGCTATTAAATACCATCCTGGCAAGGCGAATGTGGTCGCAGACGCCTTGAGCAGGAAGGAAACCGCTAAACCTCGTCGCGTTCGAGCTCTTCAGCTCACTATCCATTCCGGCTTACCCGACCGAATCCGTTCGGCACAGCAAGAAGCTTTGAAGGAGGAAAACCTTAAAGCTAAAACCATGCATGGTGCTGATAGTCACCTTGAACTCAGGTCCGATGGCCTACATTATTTCGCTGAGCGTATTTAGGTTCCTTTATTTGGAGGCTTGCGGGAGCTCGTTCTTGATGAAGCTCACAAGTCCCGGTACTCTATTCACCCTGGCTCCGATAAGATGTATCAAGATTTAAAGATACTTTATTGGTGGCCGAACATGAAGGCGGATGTAGCTTCCTACGTGAGAAAGTGCTTGACCTGTGCCAAGGTTAAGGTTGAATATCAAAAGCCGTCCGGCCTTCTGCAACAGCCTGAGATTCCCGAGTGGAAGTGGGAGCGGATTACGATGGACTTTGTGACCAAACTCCCGAAATCGCCCAGTGGTTGTGACATGATCTGGGTGATTGTTGATAGGTTGACAAAGTCTGCGCACTTCCTCGCTATCAAAGAAACCGATGGCCTCGAGTGTCTGGCACATTTATATCTTAAGGAAGTGGTTTCTCGGCACGGGGTGCCTGTCTCTATTATCTCTGACCGTGATTCTCGGTTCGCCTCTAACTTCTGGAAATCCTTGCATAAGGCTCTGGGTACTCAGTTAGACATGAGCACAACTTATCATCCGCAAACTGACGGTCAAAGTGAGCGGACAATCCAAACACTAGAAGACATGCTCCGGGCATGTGTGATCGATTTTGGAAAGGGGTGGGAGAGTCATCTACCGTTGGTGGAATTCTCCTACAACAATAGTTACCATTCTAGCATCAAGGCAGCTCCGTTCGAGGCTCTTTATGGGCGGAAATGCCGGTCTCCTCTCTGTTGGGTTGAGGTGGGTGAGAGTCAACTCACCGGCCCGGAACTTGTGTACGAGACTTCCGAGAAGATCGTACAAATCCGTAACCACATGGCAGCAGCTCGGGATCGTCAAAAGAGCTATGCTGATCGTCGTCGCAAGCCCCTAGAGTTTGAGGTTGGCGACAGGGTTCTATTGAAGGTATCTCCGTGGAAGGGCGTTATACGTTTTGGGAAGCAGGGCAAATTGAATCCTCGGTATGTGGGACCGTTCACAATTCTGGAACGGATTGGACCGGTAGCATACAGGCTTAATCTGCCAGCTGAACTCAGTAATGTTCATAATGTCTTCCACGTCTCAAATCTCAAGAAGTGTCTGGCGGATGAATCTTTGGTTGTTCCCCTCGAAGAGATCAAGGTGGATGATCGTCTGCGTATTGTGGAAGAACCGGTTGAAATTCTTGACTGTAAGATCCGTAGCCTTCGTCAGAGTAAAATCCGCATTGTTAAAGTTCGTTGGAACTCAAATCTTGGACCGGAGTTCACGTGGGAACGGGAAGATCAGATGAAAGCTAAGTATCCCCATTTATTTCCTAAGCGCGCGTTCGAATCAAGACATGTCTCTGCTGAAGCTGAATGAATCTCGGGTCGAGATTCCTTTCAACAAGCGGATGATGTGGCAACCGGAAATATTTCCTTCTCTTTCGTCTCTTCCTTTTTGGCCTTGAGCAATTTTCGGGACGAAAATTCTTTCAACAGGGGGATGATGTGACACCCGGCAAACTCAGGTTAGTAACATTGACTAAACTAGTAAGTCTACCTTAGCGAGTCATGCATATTACGTACTTAACAGGGTCAGTCGAGTCGGTACGATGATTCTGGGAATCATCGGGAGTCGTTACGATGATCCGCGGGATCATCGGGAGTCGGTCCATAACCATGTGTACAAGGATTGGTGATTCGTGGAATCGCTGGGTTTAACGCACACACGCAAGTCTCAAGTCCTGGGAATTGGTGAACGGATGTAAACGTGTTAGTTATTGTGCATTATGTGTTTGTAATCATTATGTGACTTGTCGGTATGTGAATACGTGTTTATATGTGTTAAAATAGTGTTTAACGCGCCAAAAACCCGTTCCAGGACCTTACAGGCGATTAGGAGCCTGGGGAGCTCCTAATCGCCACCTACCGAGGCGAGTAGGGGATGCCTGATGGCGAATAGGGCCCTACTCGCCAGTATATAGGCGAGTAGGAGCCCTACTCGCCTGAACTGCTCTCCTACTCGCGTGTACTGATGTGCACGAGTCAAAACACCTATGAATACAACCCTTGACTCCCCAAACACCATTTGTGCAACCCTAACTGATCCTAAGCCTCCCACACACCTTGAAACACCTCTGGAACTTGTTTTGCCTCAAAACTCACCATCTCCAAGATTATACACCTTTCTTTGATAAAATCCAATGTGTGTTCTTCATCCTACACCTTTGTAATGTTATTGTTTTGGTTCCCCAAAAGTCCAGACCTTATTTTGATAAGAATAAGTCTTTAAAAACCTTGGACATGAGTTCTAAAACAAGTCTACACCATAATACTTGCTATATGTGAAGTATTGATGCATATGATGATTTTTGGTGATTATAACATGAATGTTTCCATGAATTTGATGTACTTCTGATGTGTAGGTGTTGTTAGGATGATTATCTATGAGTTTAAGCTCTTGTTATAGTGTTTAGATGAAAGTATGCATTTTGACCCATTTGGGTGATTCTTGAAGAATTAGGATGTTATGATGTGATTCGTTTCTTGTTTATGGTTAGAAATCATGCTAGAATGATGCTATAACATAGGGATGATGAATTGCAAGTTGTAGGAGGTGTAATCTGATCTTTACTACTTAAGGAAAGATTTCATAGTTAATGAAACCTAGTATTTTGCCATTTTTGGAAATAATCGCACCGAGCCCGTTAGAGCATAGATAAATTGGGGGTTTTTGCTTGGAAAGGGTTGGCTAATAGTTTAGTTTTGATATTGGGTGTTTTTACATGTTTCGGATCTGATTTGGAGGGTTTAACGCGCGAAAACGCGCAACAGCTATGCTTGGGGCGACTAGGGCCCTACTCGCCTGATGTATCAGGCGAGTACAGCCTACTCGCCTGATACATCAGGCGAATAGCCCCCTACTCGCCTATTTAACCCTCCTATTCACTAGTTGACTTTTCCTAATCGCATGTAAGTTTCCTAATCGCGTGTACTGCTATCGTAAACGTATTTTAACATCCCGGAACATGATTTGACACCTAGGAACATGATAGGAACCCTGGGATACACCCAATGACTTAGTAACACGTGTTCGGACCTGTTTATGCGTTAATTTAGCATTATGCTAGACTAGGTGAACTCTTGCGCGTATTAAGTGTTTAATTGCATATGTTGCATGATGTCTTGTAACTGCCTAACACGTGAGATGTCGGGTCACCAATGGGATGTCGAGTCTTGTCTGGTACGGTCGGTTTAACAGTCAAAGGTGTTTTCAAACGTTTATGGTCATGGACTGGACATTCGGGGACTAGTTAACCTGCGGGTTATTAGTCCGGATACTTATACACATCTTATGATAGGTCGCCGCTATTTGGGGCTATCATAGCATAATTACTTAACTATTTCCAAGTAACGCAAACCGAGGTGAGTGTCACAGCCCCACTTTTACCGTTTTACTTTCGGGGGAGAAACATGCTACATACTTACTTACTAAAGGTCATGTTATACTATGGTTACTTTACAAATACTATGCGGCTTTTATGGAAAGTCCCAGGGGGAAACCATGAATGTGCGGGGATGCACAACGGGGGAAATGTGGATAGATCTATTGGGCCTCACAAACCCCACTCGACGGCTGGGCCGGGCGGGTGCATATTGTCTCTTATTACTGGCTCGCCGAGGCATCGGTTATAGCCAAAACAGCTGGGCAAGCTTCAACAACTTATACACGTATAGTAATGGGTTCCCAACCGTAGTAGTAAACAAACACTTAACGTCTAGCTAACGTTCTTATAACCTAGTAGTAACGGATATGATCTTTTCAAACTTATAACAACACTTTTATAAAAGAAAACCTGTGAACTCACCAGCATAATATGTTGACATTTTTGGCATGTTTTCTCAGGTCGCTAAGGTAGTAGTCAATGGGCTAGGCGCACGAAGTCATGCACAACGTCTAATATTTTGAAGCATATTAAACAATGTTTTGTAAACAATGATATGCCTTTTGGTTGTAAACAAGAAATGCTTCCGCTGCTGGTTTACGACTTAAAGCATGATATTTTGGTTTTAAAAATATATATGAATGCATGTTTGTTGTATGTTTATTGTGATCGTTGTCTGAGATCCTGGTGTGTCACGCGCCTCGCGGTAAAACCCCGCACGTGGAATTTGAGGGTGTGACAGATACCATTTCGACCGGTATCGTTTCGACGTGTACCGTTTCGCCCGTAACATTTCGGACCGTACCAGTTTTGACCGGTACCGTTTCAGACCAGTTTCGATCGATACCGTTTTTCGACCTGTACCGTTTCAGACCGAACCGTTTCGGATCGTACCAGTTTTGACCGGTACCATTTTGCCCGGTACCGTTTCGCCCCGTACCAGTTTCGACCGGTACAGGTCGAAATGATAGAGGTATCAACAGTTCGGGTCAAAACGGTACTGGTCGAAACGGTACGGGCCGGTACGGGTCACAACGATGCGGGTCGTGGGGGTAAGGGTGATAGATTCCAATTTATTAACCAACCAAACACAATAATATAGGATTTGAGAATCCAATTCCAACAATTTCCAATTCCTTTTGGAATGTTTGAATTCCAATTCCAAATTCTTCACAAATTACAATTCCAAACACTTCCGCGAACCAAACGCACCCTAAAAGTAATGATTCAGAAGAAAAGCAAACGGTAAGTATGGAAAATTTCATGATATCGGTATTTTTCGGTACCTAATACTAAAAGTTAATCCCCTCCTACATGGAATGGGAAGTTGTTACGTTTTCTTTTGTTAATTTCATATATTTACTTGAGAAAAATATAAATTTGGCATTAAAGTTGAATGTTGTTGTATCTTTTTTCATAAACATATTTTTCTCGATATAGCTTTGTTTGAAACTGAGTTGAGTCGGCTAATTTAGAAAGTGAGTCTAACTCGTCTTGGTTCGTAACTAGCTAGATTGGCTCGCTCATTAGCTCTGCTCTGTCTAGCTCCGATTATTTACTTATAATACATTATATTTTTATATACATAGTAGGTTACAATTCCGTATATTACACATGTTCATTAACTTGATAAATGTAATGTTATATAATTAATAAAAAGATTGTGTTTAAGAAATATATGCATTTCACAATTAAAAAGTAATAGAATAAAATATAATGTAACTTGTTAGCATATAGACTCGTCAAAAAATGTATTTCAAAAATGAAAATGGATGTGACCATTATAAATTTTGTTAAGTTAACTTTTAACATTTTTTTTTTCAAATGGGAATTAACTTTGATTTTTTAATACCACCTATTTTTTATATTATTTAACATAGGGGTGTTCAAAACCGGATATCCGAGTTTCAGATATCCAAAATTTCGGATACCTGTTTTCACTATCTGAATCTGTATACGAAATTTCAGATATCCGAATATCCAGTTTTATTACTTTATATATATATATATACACATCTAATAAATAAAACTCTATTGTGACACATGGAACTCCTATATTGCACCATCAATTATCTCTCCTTCCCATATTGTGCCATGTGTCTCAACAATAGAATTTATAAACTTTTCTTTTTTTTTTAATCCAAAATTCAATTAAAACATAAATATGGTCAAAAACCATCTCACCTGTCTCTTCATAACTCCCATTTTTAGTCCATATGTCATTCTCACACAAAACAATCATCTTCTCAAGAAAATTTGTTTAAATGTTTTTGAGGGGTTTTAGGTTTTTGACAGAAATTTTGATGCTTTTTTTTTTCTAATTATTTTGGTTAGATGATTTGATTTTTTTTCTTGAAAATGATATCTTATCTAATTAATTATTCAGCAGGGTTTGGATCCGACACATCAAGGTACACATCGTATTCCTAAATCTTTGGTTTGGATTCATCTCCGATTTAGTTTCTATCCAGAAGGGTTTCTTCTTACTATTCGTTATTACTTTTTTTCCGGTTTGGATTCAAATGGAGATGGGTTATGAATCTGTCTGTGTTTTGGCCATCTGAGAAGCAGTTTTCTATTAGTCCCCATTGGGTGAGATCAGTTTTTTGTTTTCGTTTTTTTTTCTGATATAATTGTATCTTAATCTTTCGTGGGAGATTAATGTTTTTGTGTCTTTGTTTTAATTGATAAACTATGATTTAGCTTTCAATCTTTGATTTTTCGTGTATTATTTTTTAGGTTTAATAATTTTTTAGTTTTAGGGTTCATGTTTAGGTCTAATTGAATCTGGTTTTGTTTTCAAATTTGACAGTGATCAAGAATATATGAACATAAGAACACAGTTTTCACAACTCCTGAGCATCTGAAAATGGTAAGATTTCTTAATCTTTTAGTGTTTAAGTCTATGTAAGTTTGGATGTTAGTATTAAATAGTCAGTTTTAGGGTTCATGTTTTTTTTTGCTTTTTCATACTGATTTTAATATTTAGGTTTGGATCTATATTTATTAGGCTAAGATTGATAGAGAGAATGTTTTTTTAGTGAAACTCTTTTGTTTGGTTGGTGATTGGATGGATCATGGATCTCGGATTTGGGTGCACCCGATTGCATCATGTCAAAATCGGAAAGTGGTTTAATTTTTTTTAAAAGAATCTACAATCTTTTCTATTTTCAAGCTTCTAATTTTATGGAATGATTTAAAACTTTCGATTTATGGGGATATGAAATTGAATGATATTATTTAATGTGGATATAATTATATATTAATTATATTTACGCCCATTCCAAATTCAAAGATTTAACCATATAAACAATTGTTAGTAGTCAAAACTATATTTATTACACAATTTGATAAAATGTTTTAAATCTTTAAGTTTTTATGTCAAAGTATGGCAATGTTTGACTTTTATATGTATATATTTGTGATTTGTGATTTATCATTGTTGAATAAGATTAATTAGTATGTTTGAAAACATAGTAATTTTTTCGTAAATCATTAATAGCAAAGTCAAAGTAACGATTTTTTATGTAAATTACAATCACTCTAATTGTAACTGTCAAACTATTTTTGGTACATTTTAGACTTTAACATTTTCATCAGAATTAGTTTATTTTATACATTCAAAAATTAAGATTTAAAAAATATCTGTTTTTTAAAGTCAACTACATTTAAAGAGACAAATAAATGGTTAATTCTTTGATTTGTCAAATTACTATTTTTAGGTTATAATTAGCATTTATCATGATTTGCATAATTTTGGAAACATCTAATTTTAATAATTATGATTTCAATTTGATTAATAACCTTTAAACATAATCGAGTTATTATTAATTATTAATCATATATATATATATACACATATAACCGTTTTATAAAGAAATTTAAATTTGAATTTTTCTAAAAAAATTAATACGCCTGATTTACCTTTTATATAATAAATTTTGTATATTTATTTTTTGTAAATAAACTATGTTTACATATTATTTTCGTTAATATGATTATAACGAATTATCAATTTCACATTTCAAATTAAAATTCAAAATATTTAAATTTAAATTAGACAAAATTTTAAATTTTGTTTAATAGTGGTAAGAAATTACACATACTAATTATCCTTTTAATTACACATTTTGAATGACTTAATCATTAAAAAAAAATATTTTTTTGATGTGAAGTTAATAATGGTAACCATTACACCTATTTATTATCTTTAAATAATGATTTCTTAATATATTTAAAATATAACAATTAATAATTTAGGTTGTAACTTTCTCAAATTAATTACAAGTAAAAAATAAAATTTTAAATACTAGAATTTGAAATTATAGATTTCCGTTAAACTTTAAAAATATTTGAATACTAAATTTTTTATTTAATCTGAAAAAATTGAATTTAAGATTAATGGTAACATTTAGATTTAGATTTAATTAACACATTTAAAATATTTAATTCAAATTTTTGAATGATTTGAATTTTTCAAATTTTGATTACTAGAATTTGAAATGATAGATTTCAATTAAACTTTATAAATATTCAAATATTAGATGTTCTATTTAAGTATATAATTTCATATTTTGATATCTATATTTTAATTTTTAAAGTTTTTTAACATTATAAAAATTCTAAATTTTGGATAATAATGGTAACAATAAGACTTAATTATAACATTTAATTCAAATTTTGAATTATCTGAATATTTTAAAAAATTTCAAACTTTGAATTTATATTCATAAATGTAACAGTTATTCCTACTATGATCATTAAAATAGAGATATTATAATTAAAGATTTCCCGATATATTTAAAATTTAACAAATAATAGTTTTGAAATTTAACAAATAATAGTTTTAGTTATAAATTTCTTAAATTAGTTACAAGTTAAAATTCAAATTTTGAATACAAGAATTTGAATTGATAGATTTCAGTTAAACTTTATAAATATTCATATATTAAATGTTCTATTTAACTATATAATTTCACTAGCTGATTACCCTGGGAGGGTATCGGGGTTGAAAAATCTAATTTTACGTGATAACCTATTGCAAATGGCTCAAGTTAACTAACCACAAAATCTCTCACTCATTGCATGTTCATAGTATTCTAATCAGTAATAACTCATATTCCCTAATCTAAAACCTAATCAGTAATCATCTAAACAATCACTTATGTAAGCTGCAACTATTAAAAAACTCATCACATCTCTCTAATTTCTCACATTCTAATGGCTCTTATAATTCCTAACCTAATCAACTAAACAAACACTTAAGTTGGAAGTTGTAATCATTGCATCTCATTATGCCACGTGGCATAATCAAGAGATGGTTGAGACCACCATTGAACGCCACGTCAGCAACTATCAATTCTTTTCGGGAGCGTCCCGGGGTTGAAAAATATAACCATTCTAATAATACTAATACTAATAGTAATAATTATTACTCTTGTAATTAAAAAAATAAAAAAATAACCTTGCTATAAGGTGACACCATGTGTTGCAGTGTTGAGCGATTCTTTCTCCTAACTTCTCTTGATGAAGTATACCTAGTAAAATTCCAATGATAACATGGCGATTGGGCTGATTTTCAACATCGTAGATAAGAACCCGGTTTAAAAGAAAAAACATGATTAATGAATAACATGAACACTTTGTGTGTTTTTTTCCCGTATGAACGAAACCCCACAAAAAATAGTCGATTTTTCTCCGTTTTTTATATAGGACTATGGTACTCGTTGGAAAGATAATAAAACGCTCGTTAATTTGGTGTAGTTTTTTTCTTTAAAAAATCCCGTATATAAAAGATATAAACGTTTAAAAATTATGGGAGGAAACATGAGAGAGAAAATTTCAAATTTATTTTTAAATTCTTTTTTTTTTCCTAAAATAACTCAATTTAATTTAGGGTTTTATGTTTATCTTTTTTTTTTAATTAAAAAAGGAAATAGTTCAAAAACACTAAAATCTTTCAATTATGATGCCGCGTGACACTCTCAAGGGGAGGTTGAGGCCTCCATTGCACGCCACGTCAGCATATACGTTTTCTTTTATATATATAGATAGATAGATATTTTAATATCTATAATGGTAACAATTAGACTTAATTATAACATTTAATTCAAATTTTGAATGATCTGACTCAAACGGTGTCTTACTTTTACTCCCCCCGCCCCATTAGAAGTGTCCACATTCCCTTTTTTATTTGTCCCATTTCATGTGTTCACTTTAAAAAATTATTAGCCATTTTACAAATTTACCCTTAAAAACAGTACTAAATAAACAAAAAATATGATGGACCCACATATGACAAGGGTATTATTGTCATATGACAAGCAAAAAAAAAACAATAATTTAATATGTTTAAAACTTTGTGTTTTTCAAACCAAGACACTTATAATGGGACAGAGGTAGTAACATTTTATCAAAAATATTTTTCACTACTATTTATTTTTTACTAGATAATACTCCTCAGATACCATCTGATAACAAGATTCATGTGAAGTTTCAAAGGCGTCAATTCCCAATATCCGTATGTTTCGCAATGACCACCAATAAAAGCCAAGGATAGTCTGTATCGAAGGTTGGATTGTATTTAAGAGAACCTGTATTCTCACATGGCTAACTTTATGTCGCATTGTCAAGAGTTAAAAGCAGGACATGAGTGAAATTACTTATACTTGATGGTAATGAGAATGTCAAAACTAAAACAAAAAATGTGGTGTATAAGGGAATATTTAGTGATATTTGAATAAAATGTGTATTCGTTGGTTTTAAATTTTAATAAAATATTTCTACTATATTTTTCTTATACGTTATACAACTCCAAATAATCGTACGTTTAAAATCACTATCCTAATCCTCATATGTTGGAAATATTTCTACAAACCTAATCTGTTAAATAAAAATATGTTACAAATTTAAATTTACCCTAAACCATCAATTAGTTATTTTTAACCCTGCCCTTGGATTATTTTTTACTTTCCGGTACATTCCTTCGTTCTTTCTAAATGTTCATACGATTCCATTGCTACATTCGATCTTGTGATTGATTCATATGCAACGATTATTAAATTACGTTAATAGATAATATATTTATGCAATGTGTATCAATCATATATGACAATTCATCCATCCGTTTGAGGAAATTTTAATTACTAATATTGAGAAAATTGTCCATGATAATTGCCTACCAATTGTTTGTTCTTATTTTAGAAGAAATGATGATGCACATAGTGTAATCTTAATTTTTGTTTGTTTTTAAACAGTTAAGATTTTGTAATTCTAGTTGCAAGTCTTGGGGATGGCGATTCACGGCATTCGAAGCAAGTGTTCTGTGGTCAGTTCTCATCACAGCCTTTGCAATTTGTATTTTTTATGAAATTCTGATAGATCAGTTGAATAAATATTGTTATGTTATCGACAGTCGAGCTTGAACTTTTAGATAGTGGGGGTCGAAAGTCACTAGACCCAAATTTACGCATAATCAAATCAAATCACTGGGGCCGGACTCGATATATACAAAATTTTTAGACAAAAACGGGAAAAGTTGGAAAAATTTACACTATTGAGCAAAAAAACAGTGGGGCCGGGTACCCAGCTCTTAAAAGCTCCGCCCATGGTTGTCAAGTACCTTCTAGCTGAATTTTGGTTGATTGTGTCATGTGAACAACTGAATGTATTTTATTGTTATAATGGTTAATTAATTATTATTCCATTTTTCTAGTTTTTCATTTACCAAGAACCTGGTTTAGTTTAATTCAATGGGCTGTGTATGGAAGGCTAGGTAGTCGAAGGCGCTAGGCGCAAATTTTGAGCCTTGGGCCTAGGTGTAAGGCGGGTAAAAAGCGAGAGAACTTTTTTGGTCCCATGGCCAACATGAAGCAGGTAAGTCACGTGTCAAAGTAAACCGGGGTTTGATCTCCAGACCTCCTCAATAGATTTCCACGTCCTTGCCACTTGAGTACTATCATGGGGACATGGTTAAGGCTAATTTAGGCTTGTTCTAGGCCATTTTTGGACGTTTTAGACCTGTTTTAGTTGTCCAAAATTTGGCCCCGCCTAGGTGCCTTTGACTACTATGGTTAGGGGAGAATCTACGTTAGACGTATGAACATTTTTTCATTTAGTGATCAAGTGTTTGATACATTGTTTCTTGATATGTGCCATTGTTTATGGGTTGGGGGAGTATCTATGTTATACTTTAACCACAATCTTGATACATTGTTTCTTTATTTAATGATCCTGTGTTTTATGTTATCTAATTACTTGTTTCTTGTGAAGTTTCAATCAATGAGTTGGGGGAGCATCTACGTTAGACGTATGAAAGTTTTCTCGTTGGCAATTTTAATCTATTTAGATTATAAGGTATTTGTTAATATCTTTTTATGGCTTCAGGTGGTTGTATTATATTTATTACAAAAGACAGGAAAACTAATGCTTCTGCTAGCGCTGACCTTTGGTCATTTTTTATATTTCTTGAATTGTATGTATTGAAGTCTTTGAAGCACAGGCAGAAATGGGCGAGTGACTCTGAAAAATCTGTTATATGGGAGAAAGCCCATGAGCGCAATGCTAACCGTATAGTGAGGTTGATTATAGAGCTGGAAGGTATGTGGGTAAAAATGGGTCAATATTTTTCCGTGCGGGCTGAAGGGCTTCCTGGGGCCTACCCACGCCTTCTGAAGCAATTGCAGGACTCACTTCCTCCTCGCCGCTTGAAAGAGGTATGCATACAGTAGATGTGGCAAAATGGTCGGGTCTGGTAGCATATCGAAACAGGTTGGGTTGGGCTGACTGAAAACTTTCTGTAATTCTGTTCAAGTCTTGTAATGTTTTTTTTTTTTTTATAAAACAATTGGTGTGTCAAATATGATTATAAAAGTTATATTATCTGAAAAACAATCTAATTTTTTTAAAGAAACTATTTAAGAGGTTTATGCTTTAAAATAAACTTTGGGCTACTTTTGACTGTTAAATCCGTTTGACCCATCCAACTCATTTGACCCATTTCATTTTTAGCTAATATGTTCAGATTTATTCGTTTGATCTATTAGAATCATACGTAACCTGAATCGCCCATTCATAAATAAATGGGTCCAAGTTTAATGCCTCTAGTTCAGTCACTTCAGTGCAACGAAATCAGAAGAT
Organism: Ambrosia trifida; assembly: GCA_028751855.1. Lineage (NCBI taxonomy): Eukaryota > Viridiplantae > Streptophyta > Magnoliopsida > Asterales > Asteraceae > Ambrosia > Ambrosia trifida. Next base: position 93,565,395 of record CM054125.1, read on the forward strand.
AAGTTGAGACATCTTATTGTTATAGTTAATGAACAACCTTAAGTTAAAAGTCAATATGAATCTGTTAATGCATTCTTTTCAAGATAAAAGTTCATCGTTCCTACAAGTATACGCCCTCTATAATACTAATGTTTTAGAAGTTTGCTACAGATTGATATGAAGCTGTGAATGCACCCTTTTCATTCTTTTTGGAAACAACTTCAAGAGAATGAATGTTTTTCTTTATTCAGGTTTGCAGAACCATACAGAAAGAGTTGGGGAAATCAATGGATGATTTATTTACAACTTTTGTTGAAGCACCTATTGCAACAGCATCAGTAAGATCCCTAAATCCTAACCTAATAAAAGCTTTTAATTAACTTGCAGTTTATGGCATCTAATACTTGGTTATTCCAAACTTAATAGATCATATAAGACCAACAACCATTGTAGGTTATGATTAAAAAAAGAAATATATACGGTAATGTAATTTTTTTACTGTAGAATCACTGAAGCAGCTCACTTTAGAATATATCTTATTCACTCTAAATGCTGCATAAATTATTCATCTTTCCGAAGCAGATTAAATAATATTTATAAACCTAATGTCAGATGAATATATGATTATTAAAAACCTAGCACTTAGAAGGAGGCATGCAAATGTTGCAAGTTATACCATGTCTTAAGTAGAGACTGTAATAATGATTGTTTTGTCACTGTTATTAATATACTGATATTCTGTTTCTTTTATACAAATATTGTACATGCAGATTGCACAAGTTCACCGAGCAACTCTACGTGACGGGCAGGAGGTGGTTGTTAAAGTTCAACACGAGGGCATCAAGGCAATAATATTAGAGGTTGTTTATTTTGTACCCATGGTTCTTTAAAATCTTATAACAAAAAAGTACCAAACTTGTTATTGTATTAAGTTCTTTATAGGATCTGAAGGATGCTAAATCAGTAGTAGAGTGGATCGTTTGGGCAGAACCCAAATATAATTTCCACCCCGTAATAGATGAATGGTGCAAAGAAGCACCTAAAGAACTAGACTTCAACAAGGAAGCTGGTATGATAGTCATTTCATATATTAATACATGTTCCAAGATGTGCCCAAAGTACCAGGTGTGCGAGGCTATTTAGAAAACGCCTCAGGGCAGAAGCATCTCATGCACATCTAGGTCAAAGTTGGTCAAACTTAGGGTGAGTAGGAGCCTGATATGTAAAACAACCAAAAGGATGAAGGAATTATGAATGGTTTACTTTATAAAAAAGGCTGATATGTAAAATAGAGATGCAGCGCCTCACGTTCGTGGAGCTTTCACTCTGGCCTTGTGCCTCGGCTTTGGGGACTTAAACATCTCGGAGCACCTCGCGCTTTTTAAAACCAATGTTCCAACTGTGCCACATGTTGAGTTGATTTATTTGCTATGATGCTTGTAGAAAATACTAGAAAGGTTTCTAGAAATCTTGGCTGCAAAGATCAGCGTCTTGACAAAAATCCAGAGCATCGTGTTAAAGTATTGATACCTGAAGTTATTCAGGTATCAGTACTGAATCAGTTAATTTTCTAGAAGTTTAGGTTAATGGTTGTAAGTCAATTTTTTTGGTTGTTATTTTTATATCATTTTTGGTGTAATAACAGTCAACTGAAAGAGTCCTCATTCTAGAGTATATGGATGGCGTGCGGTTAAATGATTCCCATTCACTGGATTCACTTGGTGTTAACAAAAAAGATATTGTTGAAGAAATAACCCGTGCTTACGCACACCAAATATTTCTTGATGGATTTTTCAATGCTGATCCTCATCCTGGTAATGTTTTTATCTTTTGTCTCTAGAAGAATTCTTATTTAGAGTCTTTTGTATCAAACTGAAAAGCTAATTGCCTAAAAGATAATCAACTTCGGTCCACTTCTATTTTAGGTAACTAACTTTTTGGCCCCATAATAAGCATTAAACTTTTAAATTTATTGGTTAAACTAACATTAAAAAGTTTTGATTGAAGGTAACTTTGACCGCCTAGTCAAATTGATCATCTTGCAATTGACATGTCATTAAATTTGAACATGTTGACTTTTGTGTGACATGGCATGCGAAAAACTGGTTAACTTGCATATTTGTGCTTGTTTCAGGTAATTTTCTTGTAACCAAATCACGTCCACATCTTCCAGTTTTGCTCGATTTTGGATTTACGAAATTGCTTTCAAGCTCCATGAAACATACTGTTGCAACAATGTTTCTGGCGTCTGCTGAGGTTTGTTTATTCCTTTCTTGTGTTTGAGTTCCGTTTTGTTGATTTCGGTTATAACTTATATGTTGAACTCATTCAGTTTTAACCGAAGTTCTTCAAACTTGCATACATAAATTGTTTGCATACTTTTAGAGCTGATATATATTTTATTACATTTAAATTTATGCACCTCATGACTTGGAATTTAGTTGTTTTGACTGTTAATCACTATCCTTCTTGGAGAAACTAATGAAACCATCTTCAGCTTGATGCTCTTTCAGGCGATATTGTATTATTCTTGCGGGTCCTTAATTTACTTGCAGGTGTTTATTAAATCCTTCAAGACCTTACCTTCTTGAGATATATGAAATGATAATTTGAATTATTTGGTTTCAGGGCTTTCTTCGGCATTGAACGTGAGTGTTAGCTATTATAGAATCATTAGACCATTTGCTGAATCTGCTCTAGAATGGTTTGTTTCTGTCATACCTTCATTGCGTCATTTCATCAATTTTTGTATCCGTTACCCTTATATTATTGTCACATCTATAATTAATATAAGCTAACTTGTTACAGTGACACAAATGGGGGACCCAAAGATAATGCAGAATGGGTATATGACAGCCCTGTTAATTCTGAAGTAGAGGCGAAGCTGAGGGCATTATTAGTAAAGCTGGGATATGATGATAAAATACTTGGAATCCAGGTGCATACATCTGTCTCTTTGTTTACGCATGTTCGCATACTACATGTGGGTGGCATTTATTATAAATGGGCTGATTCAGGTGTGATTTATTTCTAACCTTCCAGTACTTCTAGTATTACAATATACAAATTTACCCATGACAATAGCATATATCAACCAAAAAACAATTAACAAATATAAAACTGTTACACAAAACAGCTATTTACATCATGCCCACCCATTTCCAGTGTTACAATATCACAAAGTGACCTGTGACAGTAGCAATTACCGGCGTTTCCAGCCAAAAAACAGCAACAGATTTAGCCCTTTACAGTAGCATTACAATGCAACAAATGCCAAAAAGCAGAATAATATGACCCATTACCGTCGTGACAGCGGTGGTGGGGACAAACAATGGTCATGGGTGGTGCTAATCCATTTGAACCCTTTCAAGTTAGCAAGTTTTAGAATAGTTGACTGTTTTGACCCATTGACCAATTTGAGGTGACCCAAATGAATTCATAATTTTTTTTTTTTGCTCAAATCAACCCTATCTTTGAAGAATGGATCATGATTGCCACCTATATTCACCAAATGTTCCAAAAGCCAAAAAGCAGTAACAGGTGCACTTAATACACAAAAGGTGAGCTTGTCGCCTAGGTGCAAGGCGCATATAAAGAGCACGCCCGAGACAATCAAGGTGCATGTCCGGTGTAGGCCATTTTTAGTTGTTTTAGACTTGTTTTTGGCTGGTTCTGACCGTTTGAGTCTACTTTTAGCCGGTCCAGATAGGTATTTTGTCGGTTCAAGCCAGTTTTTTCCTGTTCAATACTACTTTGCGTCTTGCTACACTCCAGGCGGTTTTGCTGGGCTGTGTCTCGTCCCTCGCTTGGCGCCTTTGGTGCCTTTATTTACATAGTCATGAACCAAAATGATCAGCCAGCATTTCTTAATCAAGAGAAGTGTTAAGAGCTTCTCTTAATGTTGGCTGTAAATTCAAAACATCATGGCAACGACCATTATCTAAAAATTAATAGTAACACAAAGTATAGCTTAACCATAATTACAGGGAACTAAATGTGGTATCAAATAAACACCGTTCATGAGCAGTAAGTAGTATATTAGTTCATAATCGTTATAATCTTTGTGAGAATTTGGTACAGAAGTGGGATGATGTCTTGATGTTTAATATTTATAAATAAACAAAAGTCAAATTCATTTTGGGACTACACAAAAATAATCTGCAAAGCATGTAATCACTTTTAATACCAGTGGGATAACTAGTATCTCCAGGTCCGGTAATTAAAGACATGCACAAAGAACTAAATCGCCGAAAACCTACATAGAGAATGCTGAAATTTGACCCGATACAAAGAGAATGTTAAAGCTATAAACCCATAACTGTTGCGATGATGTAGAAAAGAAAGCATCAGTTGACCCATTACAGTAGCAATCACAAATAGAATGCAAAATGTTTTGGAAGGCCGATCAATTTGGGAAAAAGGAATCACTTGATAATTTACAAGTGCAATTAAACCACAAACAGAAAACAGAAGCTTACAGAAGAGGATACTTAGCGAAGAACTTGGAAGGCCAATCAATTTGGGAGAAAGAATTCCAACCGCCTCATAATCAACAATATGGTCGAAAGAATCTTAATCCCTGTAGTTGGTTATTAAAGATTAAAACGGTAAATTTGTCATAAAGTAGAAAGTTACTACGACTGAGAGTACTTTTGGTATTTCGAAGTTTAGTTGGCTATATATGAAATTAAGGAGGTTTAGAGGTTAAATGGGTTGAAAGTCGTCTAATTTGTATTTTAATGCAAAAACCCTTGAAAGCATAATAATATATATGTCCTATACAATTGAAAGAATCACAATGAAAAGTTGTGAATGAATGCGAGATATTATTATCTGATACTCTGATTGTTAGTATTCTCTCTTAGGTTTGTGCCTATAAAGATGGGAATGTGATAATTGATACTGCAGCTGGGGTTCTTGGAAATTATGATCCTTCTCCGGTTCAGCCGGATACCTTATTTCCTGTTTTTTCTGTTACAAAAGGACTCACAGCTGGAATGTTACATTGGCTTGTTGATAAAGGGTATGCAAACTATTTTTTGCATAAATAAATTCTTCATTTTAATCTGTTTGTGTTTGCTATCATCATTTAACGATTTAGAGTTTGTTCCATTTGCCCTTGTACCCAAGATATCTTGAATTTGATTCGAGTGTTTTTTGAAGGAAAGTGAAACTTGAGGAGAACGTTGGTAACATCTGGCCAGAGTTCAATTCAAACCGAAAAGAACTAATAAAGGTTTTTTCCTTGTCCAATCATGTTTTCTTTGGCTTCGCGAGGCGCATGAGGCAACTAGGAAAGCGCCTCAGGGTCTTGAGGCACCACCTCATGCACATCTGGGTCAAAATTGGTCAAACTTAGTCAAAATTTGGGTTTTAAAGAGGGTGATAAGTATAAAAAAACCAAAGGGATGAAGAGACAATGAATGGTTAATTTGATAGAAAAGGCTAAAATGTAAAAAGGACGAGACATATGCTACTATTGGCTTAAATAAAGCTTATTTGGTTGTACATAGAGTGACGCCTCAGCTACGTGAAGCTATCGGCTCACGCCTAGGCTTTCGGGACCTAAACACCTCACGTTTTTTTAAACCAACCAAGTTACGTAAAGTGTTGTTATCTGATATGTATTTTTTATTTTCTATTTTTACCATTAAAGGTTCATCATGTACTCAATCATACATCTGGTCTGCAAGATGCTCTTTCCAGCCTTGTCCAAGATAATCCAATGGTGTTGTGTGATTGGGACGAGTGCTTGAAACGTGTTGCTATGGTTGCACCAGAGACTGAACCTGGTCAACAACAGCTGTATCATTACCTATCATATGGTTGGTTATGTGGTGGCATCATTCAGGTACTCTCAAATTCTCATCTCAACCGATTTTATAATATCAGGATACCCGATCGAAACACTTACACTTATTCATATTTATTTATTTCAATACATACATTTTTTTAGTATTACTATTATACCCTTGTTCTCCATGCACTTCAAACTCTCAACCTGAATCTTTATGTAAGGGAAGAGTATAAAGTATTTGTCATAAGTCCTAACAATGAATTAGGGTGTATTTGATATCATTTTTTTTTTTTTTTTGGTGAAAATGATTTTATCTAAGGTTTTGAGGGGATGTATGAAATTGTCCCTTTTTTTTTATAGACAACTAATGTGCTAGTTATGTTTACAAAAACAGTACTATTATTTTTAACAGACCGGTATTGGAGGTTGTATCCATTAAAATAAAGAGTTAATAGCCAAAATCGTCCCTGAGGTTTGGTGGTTTTTGCCACTTCTGCCCAAAAATGAAACGTGCTACAACTGGGTCCGTAGGCTTTTGTTTTTTTGCCAATTTCGTCCCTGACAGCAAACTCAGTTAATTTTAGACGTTAAGTCTAGGGGTAATTTTGTCTTTTTGGGTTCCACACTTTCAAAACCCCTTTAAATCAGACGAGTCATCTTCTTTATAACCCCATGAACCCTAATCGAACTCCAGCCATAAAACCCTAACAATCAGCCCTAAATCGACCTCCAATCCACAACCCGTTTCAAACATGTGTATCATTGGTCAACTGTATATCATTGGTGGGTCAGCAATGTTGCTAGTGAACTGGAAGAACAGTCACGACACTGTTTCGAGTCAAAGTCAACATTCTGCCTGGGGTGATTTAAGGTCTTATGCTGGATTAACTCTTGATGGTTTCCTATTCGCACAACTAATACTCAACATTTTCCAGAGTTCAAAAGGAATTGCTTTGAGCCATTGGTTTTATATAGGGACTACGTTCGTCCGATTACTGCCTCATGCATATGATCTTTACAGGGGTCAAAAGTATATTAGCCACCAGTTTGATAAGTTATATATTTATGCAAATCCGAGAGCAGATTTTTACTCACCTTCTTGGGACGCCGTCATTGTTTGTGGTGGCTTAGTGTTTGCAGTCGTCATTTTCTTGCAGCAACGTTTTGGTGGTCGGTTCATGTTTCCCAAGCAATTCCAGGGAAATGTCGAGTATGAAATGGTACCTGTAACAAGCAATGATATACTTTGTCAAGCACACTGATGATTTGGAAGTGTTTTTTTGGATTAGGGTTAAACCTCAGGGACGATTATGAAGGGATATGAAGAGGTTTGTGATGAAATCGTCTGATCTAAGGGTATTTAAAAGGGGGCAAGCAAAAAGACAGAAATGCCCCTTCACTTAACGTCTAAAATTAACTGGGTTAGTTTTAAGGACGAAATTGGCAAAAAAACAAAAGCCTACGGACCCAGTTGTAGCACGTTTCATTTTTGGGCAGAAGTGGCAAAACCCACCAAACCTCAGGGACGATTTTGGCTATTAACTCTTAAAATAAACTATGAATGATTTTGGTCTGTTAGACCCTTTTTTATTACTCTTTTGAGAAGTTGCGTGACAAATGGTGTTTGAGGTCGTATTCCATATTGTTTATAATTTTGTGATCCTGAAATGTACAGCATGCATCAAAGAAAAAGTTTCAGGATATCCTGGAAGAGGCTTTGGTTCACCCGCTTAACATTGAAGGCGAGCTTTATATTGGAATCCCTCCAGGCATGATCCAACCCATCTTGTATATTTTTAAAATTTTGATCAAGTTATTTGTGAATGGGTCAATTCAGGTTGTTTTTCATCTCAAACGGGTCAAATCATTAAACTTTAGCTAAATGGTGAATCGGTCAAATCTCAAAGGGGTTGACCGGTCAAACGAGTTAAAAGATGTCAATGTCTATTTGCACACAACCTTTTAAATCCTCAAATTCGACAATTTTAATAATAATTATTATAATAACATAGCTTTCATAATCATAACTAATGCACTAATGTATACAATCTTTATAAAATAATGAAAAAGAAAAGGTTGCTGGTCAATCCAACCTGACAGAACTCCGAACCGACCTATGATGGCATGTACCATACTTGACAGTTTAAGCTCGTTACCCAATCCACCTGGTCAATTTTACTTAATTAGCATTTCTTATCCTTAATTCAGGTGTGGAATCCCGACTTGCAACACTGGCACTGGACGTAAATGATCTCAATAAATTAGCAGAAGTCAGCAGCCCGACCTGCATCTCTAGCTCTAGCTCTAGTTCTAGTTCTAGTTCTAGGTCAGCCCCCACATTCCAGTTTGATATCCTCGCGGGCTTCGTTCCCTTATTTAACACACTCAATGTCCGGCGTGCAATACTACCTGCCGCCAATGGCCATTGCTCAGCGCGTGCGCTTGCTCGCTACTACGCCGCTCTTCTAGACGGCGGTGTAGTCCCACCACCCCATTCCTCCTTATCCCAGCCACCACTCGGAAGCCACCCTCACCTTCCCAAAGACACTTCCAACAAAAAACTTGATGGAAATAAGAAAGATTCAAAGGCAAACAACCTTCATGATTTCAAAATTTTCAGCAGCCAAAAAGCGAAACTTCATGATTCCTTTATGGGCATAGGAGACTACGAGGATTTGGCACTTCAGAACGGGGATTTTGGGCTCGGATTCAAGCGGGTGTGCTCAAAAGATGGATCTTTAATCGGATTTGGTCATTCAGGTTTAGGTGGATCTACAGCATATTGTGATATAAGCAACGGGTTTGCTATCTCTGTGACCGTAAACAAGTTGTCTTTAGGGTCTGTAACTAGCGATATAATTCAACTGGTGTGCTCGGAGTTGAATATTCCAGTACCGGAAGAATATGCGTAATTTGGTTGAACACCTATCAACTGAAGGGTAGAATATGTACTTCAATTTGTTGTATAGATCATAAATGTGTGTATACAAACTTCTGCTGTGTAGTTATTTTATTCTACACTATAATGAAATTAAAATCTCAAGTCTGCTGTGACTGATAAATCATCGCAAATATAGCAGTCACAATTTTGTTGCGACGAAAGCCATCAGTTACAAATTTGTCACTGATATACGTATATATGCATATTAAGAAAATAGATGTATGATTTTCTAAAACTGTTGGTACAATTGATCAATTCTAGTGGAACCACAACTCATAAGTATATAGACAGACACATTTGCCTCTATTTGAGTGCACCTTCTATGTGCTTTCTGTTTGTTGCAGACTAATTAGTCAAATAATGCTTGGAGCTTTTAGTTTATGTGCCCCCTTGAAACTTTTTTCAGTGTAATTTGTAGGCTAAAATCCTCCTTAAAAGTTCAGTTAAACTCTCCAATCGCAACCTTTGAAAATAATTCCTTAGTCCATTACTGTGAGTATTTGCAAAAAAAATTAGTTAAATACTTGGTCAAATAGTACAAAAAATGTCAAACGTTGACAATCATGATCTAACACAATCTTAGCTAAAACACAACAATACTTGGTCAAGCATAACTATGTAAGGTCAAATACACTCAATCATAGACAAAATTTATCAAAGTCATAAATTGATAATTGGTCAAACACAGTTAATCTTGGTCAAAGATAGCTATATACGATCAAGCATAGCCATAACTAATCAAACGTTAAAAATCTGTTAAGTTCGGTAACCTATCTATCCTACGGTCTTACCTAATAGCTAATACTGTAAAAGAGACATCTGTTATGCACATGGCAACTTTACAGCCCTAATGCTGTTTTCCTAAAACTTTGCCACAGTCATTTTCTTTCGCCGTTAGCCTCTTAGCTACTACCATAAACGAGACGAACCATGCCAACTTAAACAACTTTGAGCTCAAGCTGAAAAGTAATCTTGTTAAATAAACAAATCCAAGCTTCATATACCGAACTGGGTTAGGCACACGATTGCACTTAAAATTAAATCCACCTAACAAATGATTGCATGAAAAACTTATAAGAGCAAAGTACATGGTTTTGTTAACAGCAATTCCTAAAGATAAATACTTTGCAGCCTTATGGTTGTAGATATGGTCATGGACCTGGTCTTCAAATTTTGGGCACACTTAGTTTTTAGCTAGCCGTTATGGCTCAACTAAAAAGAAAAAAAAAAAAAACAGTTTAAACGGTCAGCTAACGGTTGCCACTGGTTCACGGACAATGGTGTTAATTATTCTTTTTTTTTTTTTTTTTTTTTTTTCAAAACAACCTCGAACCTATCTTTGAGTTCTGAGTTTTGACCCGGACAAAAATAACTTTTTCTTAGACTATCCACTAGCCGTGGCGTGCTCTTGCCTAACGTGACTTGTCCGCGTTGTGACATTCAGGTTGAAACGCCAGATCACGTTTTCGTTTCTTGTCTTTTCTCCAGGTGTGTCTGGTGGTGCATTGTAAGACCCTAACCCGTAATCACGTGATTAACGTCTAATCTTACGGGTTTTGACCTTACTTAAACCACTCCCGATTAAAAACTTAGACATTTAAGAAAAACTTAAATTATCGTGATAAATACTTTTTGATTTCTACACTTTAACTATTACAACATATGATGAGATTTCGCAATTTCACGGGAGACTCTTGAATTCTATTGCGGAAGCTTGATGAGTGTTCGGGCGTGTTCGGTTCTTCTCGTGACTTGATCCTTGCTCCGGGACGTCCATCAAATGTTTACCTAGCACCACCACACAAAGAATGGTTAGTGGGTTGTCAATAATACAATTAAACTAGTATGAGAGTCGTTACATGTCTAAACGGAACGAACCAGGCCGAACGGCCCTTATTCGGGGGAACAAACTGCTGCGACTTTTGCGCAGCAGCTGTTCGGATCGCTTTTACCCCTTCTAAAACCCAAAATCCGACTTCGACTTTCAAATAAGAATTGTTCTACGCTCCGAGAGCTTTCCAGGCATATAAAGAACGCCTCCTAACGATTTTTCTACGATTTTATATGAAATTTTGAAAATCAGGTTGTCAGGCTGTCAATCTACGCGGCCGGTCGCTCAAACCGAGCGGCCAGTCGCTTCGACGCTGACATTTCTGAGCCCTCTGTGAAGGCCGCGCGGCCGGTCACTGCTTCTGTTGCATGTTTGGTAATTTTTAAGCATGGGAATCATATCGCAACTGCATTTGATGATTCCCTAAGCCTAAGTAATGACTTGCCGACTAAATAAACCTTTGTTTGACTGAAATTATGGTCCGGTTTATGTCGCCATGATCCGGTTCTTAGTTTTGAATGTTTATGGCGACTTTTACCCAATTTGACCCATTTAGACATCTAACTTATCCAAAACACCATTTGACCATGCGCAATGCATCTAGTTTATGTTGTCAAGTCATTATACACTTGCTCAACTAAAGTATTTGTCCGATTTGTTCATTATGATTCCGATTATTAGATTTATCCTTTAGTAAATCTTTATAAATTCCCAAAATGCCCCTCCTAGCCAAATCTTTCGATTTAGCCATTCGTGGCGACATTTCTTGATTGAAATCCATTGTTTTTGACTCAATGACCCGTTTAAAAACTTCTAAGTCCTTACGGACTTAGATTTTCACTGTTTCATATGATTGTTCTCAATTTGATCAATTCTAAGCGCATTAGCGCGCATTAGACATAGTTTTGAAAATAACTTACCTAATTGGCGCCCACACTTTATGTGGGTTGCTTTAGCACCCATATTGCTTCGCCCAAAGGCGTTTATTTAACTACGGCCTTACCGGGTGGCATTGACCCATGACTTGCACCCATTATGATTTCTTAGGCATCGAGTGCCCATCTTCCTATTGATCTCCTACATACATTCTAGATTAACCCGTTAGTCTCTCGGGACTCAATGGTGATCATTCACCATTTGACATTAAGTCTTGCGGTTCATAATCCTATGACAATCCAACTTTAACTATAGGCAAGTGGCAACCCCACTTGACCCATTTACCCATATTGCATATCTTCCTTATTCACGCGATTGTTTTCCTTATCAAAACTTGAGTTTAGATTCTTGATTATCACATAGTTTTGTCTATTGACCCAATTGATGATTTCCATCATTTGGTCAACACACTTTGATTCGTTTATTACCATAAATCTTGTTTTAACATGTATACGCATAAATCGCCCATTTAATAGGTTTCACCCCTTGGGGCCATACCTTCTTCCCACATCAAAATTTAAAACCAAGGTATACAACACTTGACCCATGTTCATAGTATAGTAGTGTAAGTAAACTTACCTCATATCCGTTCTTGCTTCCATATGCATTGCTTGCATCCGTTTGACCCGTTTGCATCCCTTGATCCATTTGCTTTGTTGGGTTCATCCCATCCAAGCTCCCACCTAGCTTGACAAGACCAAACCTTCACAATACTCACAAGATCGGTCATGTTAGCCATTTCATCAAACGACTACCATACCTCATGAGTTTATATATGCCAATTCATCCATAACTTCCATTTGGGTTAGTTGACTTTTAAGAGTCAAACTACCCTTTTCATATCCATATGCACTAACATAGGCATTAGTCCTAACCATGAACTAGCCCTTTAATTACTTATCAATTTAATAGATTTAGTGCACATTACATCTCCCAAATCATCATTTAGGCAATTTCATTTTATCAATTACTTACATTCCTTACATAACACTTTAGTTAGTAAGACTTTTCCGCATAGTTTCATATATTCATATCAACTAAGCATTTCATCAAACACTTAGTGTGCATACTACATTTTTCATAATTATCTCACTCACTAAACATTTAGCAAGTCTCAAATTTATGAACTCATCATCAAACATCATTCTAGCCATTATGTTTAGCTACTTTCAATTTCCACTTTCAATTCATCCTACACGCAAGATTCATGCAAAGCATATAGAATGAAATTCTCCCACAACCCATGCCTAAAACATAGATTGGTACCTAGGTTAGCATCATCAAAGTTACTAATGAAAGCCCAAAGTCATAATCTTTGCATACATACAATTTCTAGTAATATAACTCATTCCTAAACTATTACGAATGATCAATATCACTATAATCATTAATATCACAAATTTAACATGTTTTGTTCAAAACCCACATGTGGGTTTCGAACCCTACACGAATTTGGGGGTTAGGATTCTTACCAAAGCTTAATCCTTGAAGATTAGCCCTCTAGAACACACCCTTCATCTAATACTTCAACCTCAAGCATCAATTCTTCCTTTTTGGGTAGGATTAGGGCTTGATTTTGGCTCTAAATTCCCCTTTTTTGGCTGCTCACGTTTTTGCACCCAAATGGGTGTTTTGGCCATATTAATCTTGACCCCAACTTACTCTTTTGGTCCCTCTACTTTACCCCAATGTTATATTTCTATAAAAACTAACTAATCAAGTTAGTTTCTAACATAATTTGCTCATTTATATAAACAATAACACCAACTAGGTTATTACCATAATAGAACATAACCCGCATTCTTATCGTTTAAGCCCTGTTTTATTATTTTATTAATAACGCCTAATGGCGTAATTAAACGAAACTGAGTTTTGGGGTGTTACATGCATCTTGCGCTGGATGAAAATACAATGGCCTCCGGATGTTTCCTCCCTGAAAGAGCTGGCTTCCTTCATTAGAGAATCTCCTGGCAGCCGGGTTTGGAAGAAAACCGTGTTAACCGTCGTTATGGCGACCACTTGGAGGCTTTGGTTCGTGAGGAACTTGAAGGTTTTTGAAGGCAAAACGACTTCTACGCAACGTTGTGTTGACTGGATCAAGGAGGACTCGTACGTTTGGGTCTGTCAAAGAGCGAAAGTGGCTGCCCCTTCTTGGAAAAATTGGTCTATCTTTGACATTGGGTCTATGCTGTAGTGTTTTGTTTTCCTTTTTTGGTGTTGTTTGTTGGGGTCTGTTTGTATTGGGGTTGTTTGTTTGACTCGACGTTTTTGTTTGTTTCCATATATATATATATATATATATATATATATATATATATATAGGGGCAGGATCAAATACAAAGTAATACAAACGTGCGAATGATCACTTTGTACATGATAATTACGTAATGATAATTACGTAATGCCTTCATGAACATAAAAAATATTACGTAATTATCATTACGTAATTATCATGTACAAAATGCATGATAATTACGTAATGATAATTACGTAATGCTTTCATGAACATAAAAAACATTACGTAATTATCATTACGTAATTATCATGTACAAAGTTCCTTCGCATCCTTCGCACGTTTCTTTTACTTTGTAGAATAACCGCCCCTATATATATATTGCACCTGTGTAACATATGATATATTGCACATGTGTAATATATATTACACATGTGTAACATATGATATATTACACATGTGTAACATATGATATATTGCACATATGTAATATAAAGTTCTCGAGTTCTCTCAATAAAATGAGTTTTCTATTGAACCATCCCCTATATATATATATATATATATATATATATATATATATATATATATATATATAGGGTAGGGATCATACGAGAACCAACTTTAGGGAGAGAACCAGAGAACCATTGTCAACACAAACAAAAAAAACCTAAAAACCCCACCTTCACCCCCTAAAAACCTAAACCCACCCACCTCACTCCCTAAAAACCTAAACCCCCCATCCCCCACACCGCCCCAACCCCCCCCCCCCCCCAATTGTGAAATGCACATGTGCAGCTAACCCCACACCCCCCAAAAACCAAAACGCTCCATCCCATCCCCCCAAAAAGATACCCCCTCTTCCACCATACCAAAAAACTAAACCCTAAAGCTAAACCCATTAAAAAACTTAACTATAATAGTGAAATGCACATGTGCATGTAGTACAATTATCTTATTTTATAGTTTTATATAGGGTTTTTTTAAGTTTATTCACCAACAACCCCAAAAAACCTAACCCCATTCCCATCATACCTAAAAACTAAACCTTAAAGCTAAACCCATGAAAAAAAAACCTAACTATAATAGTGAAATGCACTTCGCGTTTATTTAAAGATCATTGAATAAATTTTTTTCCACCTTATATATCATATCACGTCCATTTAAATGATCATTTCATTATGGCAATTGATAATTTATTCAAAAGTGTGCTCTAATAGTGAAATGCACATGTGCATACGGTATATGACGTAATTATGACGTAAAAAAGGCCATTTTTTTGTATTTTTTTTATTTTTTTTCAGAAAGATTAACACTAAAAAACATTTTGGTGTTTTTACTTTTTTTATTTTTTTAGGTTATATAATTTTTTTATTATTTTTTTTTTATTTTTTGGTGGAGGGGTTTTTGAGTTCACACTTGGTTCTTTGGTTCTCTCCCTAAATAGTGGTTCTCAAATGATCCAAATCATATATATATATATATATATATATATATATATATAGTCGTTTTGCCGTTAAAAAAAACCCAACCCAACTTTTCATTAAAAAACTAATTTCTCTCTTTTCAATCTACACAACCCAACCCAAACCATTTTTTCACTCACATTCACAACCCAGTCTAAACCAATATTTTATTAAGTAAAATTGATTTTTAGTTATTGTTTATTATCTAAAAAATAATGCATAAGAAGAAAAAAATAATATTTTAATATGCAATCAGTTGCAACCAGAGGTTGCAGGCGCAAACCGTTTATGACAATTGAATAAAATTTTCATTTATTTCTTTTAAATATGTTTTGCCTTTAGTGATTTTTGGCAACCGGTTGGATTAAAAGGTCACCATAGTGTGTAGCCTTAGTAAGCTATTCTACCTAACCAAACCAAACCCAATCCAACCCGACTCAACACCACAATAAGTAACACCAATAGGTATGAATTGTTAACAACACTAATAAGTTAATAAAATAAGTACGGGTTTTACCCAACCCATTTGTCCCAACTTGTTTTGACCCTACTAATTTTTGCTTACACTAATACATGCATGACCACTATTACTCCCCAAGTAACCATACCCCATGTTCACTACATGTTTTCTTTGTTTACCTTCATGTTTCCCTTGTTTAGTGTAGACATGATCCCCATTGATGATGTAGTATGTGTATCGGGTCAAGTATTGGGCCAAGGCCATACTCAAATAAGAAAGCCCATTACCCTATGACTCTCTACATCTATAAATAGAGGGACAAACCCTCTTTTTCTATCAGATTGGTCTTGACATCAGATCCCCCCCTCTCTCTCTCTAGAGTTACTCTTAGTGACACTTTGTCACACCCCGACAGCGCACAACAGAAAACAAATCATGAGGTAACGAAAGTTGCTACCACATGTGTTTAGCAAATCACACAATAAATACGTATGGACATCTCTAGTCAAACATATTTAGTTTTCCAAAGTATTTAAAGGTTAAAAACATGTTCAACCAAGATGAAGCGAAATAAAACAAACATAGTTTTACAAAACATAAATGCATAGCCTCAAAAGTTTAGGTCCCATAATCATGTCCATAAGTAGTGTGTGCTAAACCACACTCTCGACTCTTATGCATCGGTACTTGAAAAACATGCTTAAAAATATCAAAAAAAATTTGGCGAGTTCACAGGTTTTAAGGAAAATTCAGATATTTCCTTAAGAACTGCAGGGAAGTATCCACTTACGGGGATAGACGGGCGTCCAATGCCCACGTCGTGCATCTACCATAGGCCATAATATGTTCTATACAGTTATAGTCTATCCATCATACAAGCATGTTAATCCTCCGATAGTAAAACATCCAAAAACATTTAAAAGAAAAGGGGCCATGAAACTCACCTCAAGCGTAGCAACATGCAAATCCTAGTCCAAACCACAAATCTGTTTCTAACAATACCCTATATACGAAGAGCTATTTTAGCAAACATTCTAAGTCTTCCCAAGTTATTCACCAAACTTTCCTTGACTTAGTTTAGTTAAAAAGATTGAATTTTTATAAACCCTTACCCTATGGACCCATTGGTGACCTTAACGAATGGTTAAGTTTTAGACCTCACATACATGCATCTCGCGTCTAATTACCCGACCCTTAGGTTTATGATGAGTCCCAAAATTAACATGTTTTACATGCATATTTTCACCTATTTGTCACTTTATTTGATGCATTTATCTTGGCATTGTCACGTTTTGTTCTCCTTTGTTGATAATTGCAGGAATTAAAGGTGAAAAGTGAAAAGAAGCGAAAACAGGCGAAAAAGACAAGGATTTGAAGACTTTCGGAGAAGATCCAGATGGAGAACGATCGCACTCATGACTGTGCACGACAGTGCACTTATCCCAGGTCTACCAGTCAACAATTTCCAGTCAACAGAAGGCAAAAATGAGAGTTCCATACATGCACGGGCGTGCTACTTCATTGAGCACGGGCGTGCTCAGCTTCACCGTGTTCTCCAAGGCTCAAACCGAAAAAGACTGACAAGACGGTTACTCCCAACAACTTGCATGGGCGTGCCACCCTAAAATGCATGGGCGTGCTGGCCCTGGTACAGACAATACTGCACGAAAGGACTCTGCAACAGTACGCGTTGTCGTGCATGGGCGTGCCAACAGTTGTCAAGGGCGTGCAAGGGCTGTTTTGCCTATAAATAAAGGCCTCCACTCCACATTTTGGGCATCCCGTTTCACTTGAGTTTCACTCACACTTCAGCCACCTCAGAGGTCTTGCAAGTCACCTTTGGAGCTTGGGATCACTCCATAAAGGCTTGAAGATTGAGAGTATTGAGAGAGTTCACTAAAAATCATCCAAACCACCCTCTTTAATCCACTTCACACTCACTGCCATGTATTCATCATTGTCTATTGCTAGTGTGATAGTTGTAGAGCCGATGTTGGGCTAGATTACTTAAGTGCTGCTAGGGTGAAGACTTATTTTGGCATGGATTTATATAGTTCTTATTAGTTAAGTGGTGTTGTGTTCTTGTTAAATTCTTTTACTTAGAGTCTTGTTTGGTTAACTAAATAACTAATTAACTAGTCTTTGGTCTTGTGGGTGTCTTGATAAGAAATGGGAAGGATTCATGAGTGTACCCATGGTGTGTAAAAACCCATGCACTTGTGAACTTAAAACCCACAAGTGAGAAGGATTCATGAGTGTACCCATGGTGTGTAAAAACCCATGCACTTGTGAACTTAAACCTCACGGCTTATCAAGATCTCGCTTAGGGTCGATACGGTCTTTATATTCGGTCCTAGTGATAAGTCGGGTCTTAGTTTTGTGACTTAGCTTCATTGTCTATGTGATAGCTTTGGCGCAAGCTAAGATTTGATGAACCCGCGTTGAGAGAGAACGATCTTTATTTTCTCTCATCTTTATACTGCCACACATTTACTGATAGACCACTCACTTATTAAAATAGTTATTTGGGTCAAGTAAAGGATGCACGTGTGCCGATAGGTCACGACTCCTTTATGATATCAAGTGGCTTCTTGTTCGATCATGCTCCGGCCACTGACAAGTTGTACATAGAGGCTTTTGAGTATTAGATGTCATTATTGCGGCTTTGGGAGTTGGATTATTCACGGTTGGGTATACACAGTCTTGAGTCATCTAGTTGTCATAGTTGAGAGGTGAGCTTACCAGGCCGGGAGACCCTCATTTTCCAAACAAGAACACAACTCATATTGCGATAACAAACACCACTGGAGAATGCTGTAGCAACTCCAAGTTTAGTAAAAGTGCGCACTTGTTTACACCACTTAGCTAGGTAGTTACTATTAGTCCATTCCAAAAGTAAGTCGGATCCCGAAGCAGCACTTCGTTTGGTATTGATTTTTATTCTGATTACTCTTGCTTTCTTTCTTTATTTGACATCGAAGACCACGAGAAAACCACTTTTACTTGTCCATATGGCATGTTTGCCTACAGGAGGATGCCATTCGGGCTATGCAATGCCCCTGCTACTTTCCAGCGCTGCATGGTGGCTATTTTTCATGACATGATTGAAAACTTCATGGAAGTCTTTATGGATGACTTCTCGGTTTTTGGTAGTTCGTTCGATCATTGTCTGGACAATCTTGAGAAAATGTTGGCAAGGTGTGAAGAAGTGAATCTGGCACTTAATTGGGAAACGTGCCATTTTATGGTAAAAGAAGGAATTGTTTTGGGGCATAAAATTTCAAAAAAAGGGATCGAGGTTGACAAGGCCAAAGTTGAAGCGATTTCATTGCTTCCCCCTCCTACTACGGTTACGGGAATTCGTAGTTTTCTCGGTCATGCCGGTGTCTATAGAAGATTCATCAAGGATTTCTCTCAGATCGCTCGTCCTCTCACTCAGCTTCTTGAGAAGGACCGCGAGTTAGTGTTCACAGAAGATTGTCTTGAGGCGTTTAATTGCCTAAAAAGAATGTTGGTTGAAGCACCGGTTGTCATTTCTCCAGATTCGGACCTGCCATTCGAGTTGATGTGTGATGCAAGTAATGTGACGGTAGGAGCAGTTTTGGGGCAAAGGAAAGACAAATGTTTTCACCCGATTTATTATGCAAGTAAAACCCTCAATGATGCCCAAGAAACTTACACGACGACCGAGAAGGAACTCCTTGCTGTAGTATTTGCTTTTGACAAGTTTCGCTCGTACCTTATTTTGTCAAAGACCATCATCTACATTGATCATGCCGCTCCGCGCCATCTCTTCAACAAACAAGACGCAAAGCCGAGGCTTATACGGTGGATTCTCTTATTGCAGTAGTTTGATATAGAAATAAAAGATATAAAGGGGGCCGAAAATGTTGCAGCCGATCATTTGTCTCGTCTCGAAGAAGTACCACTCGACAAAAAGGGAGACGAAATCCATGACGACTTTACGCATGAACAAATCCTCCGAATCGAAGACCCCGACTCACACCCCTGGTACGTTGATTTTGCAAATTATTTAGCCAGTGGGATGTTTGTTAAAGGACAATCACATTATGAAAGGAAGAAATTCTTTTCCCAATTGAAGTATTATCTTTGGGAAGACCCATATCTCTTCCGTATTAGACCCGATTGTGTTATTCGCCGGTGTGTTCACGGGAAAGAAGCCCAAAAGATTCTACGTCATTGTCATGAAGGTCCTACAGGGGGACACCACGCCGCGGGAAATACGGCTCGAAAAGTTTATGAAGTAGGTTTTTATTGGCCCACGATCTTTAAAGACGCTACTGTTCTCGTTCAAAATTGTGATGCATGTCAGAGAGCCGCTAATATCAATGCCCGTGATGAAATTTCACAGACCGGATTGGTGGTCTGTGAAATCTTCGATGTTTGGGGTATAGATTTTGTGGGACCATTCCCACCATCTAGAGGGAATCTCTACATTCTTGTTGCAGTAGACTATGTTTCTAAATGGGTCGAAGCACAGGCACTACCAACAAATGATGCCAGAGTTGTTGTCAAGTTTTTGAAGACTCTTTTTGCTCGGTTCGGTGTACCAAGAGCTCTAGTAAGTGACCGAGGAACCCACTTTTGCAACAAGCAGTTGGAGAAAGCACCACAGAGATATGGTTGTCAGCAAAGGTTCTCCACTCCTTATCACCCTCAGGCTAATGGTCAGGTAGAAGTTACAAATAGGGCCATCGAAAGAAAAGATTGGGCCGATCGTCTTGATGATGCACATTGGGCACTACGTACATCATACAAGACTTCGACTGGTACCACACCGTACAGGCTCGTGTACAGAAAGGCGTGTCATTTACCGATAGAAGTGGAGTATACGGCTTACTAGGCATTGAAAGCAGCAAATTTTGGTCCTGAAGATGTCAAGCAACACAGACTCTTCCAGCTTCATGAACTTGAGGATCTCCGCCAGCAAGCTTATGATAACTCCGTCATCTACAAGGAGAAGACCAAAAATTTCCATGATCAAAGGCTTAGAAGAAAGGAACCGTTCCAAGAAGGTCAGAAAGTATTACTTTATAATTCAAGGCTCAAATTGTTTCCTGGGAAATTGAAGACAATGTGGACTGGGCCTTATGTTGTGAAAAGGATCTATCCATACGGGGCGGTAGATTTGGAGACATGGACGGGAGTTATATTCAAAGTCAACGGTCATCGGTTTAAACCATATTTCGAATTCTTGGTTGACGAGGAAGTAGATGAAATGCCAGCACATTCATGATCAGACCGCCTTTGTCCAGCCAAAGACGTGAAACGTGGCGCTACCGTGGAGGCAACCCGGATTAGTAGCTTAGGAAGAATAAGTTGAGAGGTTGGTGCATACGGTAAGGAATCAATCGAGGACCCTCAGGTATGATCGCTCCCTTTTTATTTTCTCACCGCCAGGTATGCCCTCTCGGCATTAGGACTTAGTAGTAGTAGTTTTTATTTTCTTAGGTTGTAGATAGCTATATTTATCCATGCTAGGTGTTTTCTCTCTCTGCTCGATTTCGATATACACCCTCAGGTAAGGAATCAATCGAGGTTGAGAGGCATATACCATTTTGTTGAGAGGTTGGTGCATACGGTAAGGAATCAATCGAGGACCCTCAGGTATGATCGCTCCCTTTTTATTTTCTCACCGCCAGGTATGCCCTCTCGGCATTAGGACTTAGTAGTAGTAGTTTTTATTTTCTTAGGTTGTAGATAGCTATATTTATCCATGCTAGGTGTTTTCTCTCTCTGCTCGATTTCGATATACACCCGAACATCTATTAGCCTATTAGGGGAAGACGTAACCGCGTCCCACTTGATTCTTGGCATATACCATTTTGCAAATCTATAATTTTAAAATATGCCAACGAATTAAGTGTGAGGTGGTAAAAATTTGTAAATTTTACCACCTCTCAAGCAAACATAAACTTATTTAAAGGCAAGAGTTTTTAAAATGTTTTTAAAGAGTAATTAAAAATATTTTTCAAACCCTTTGAGTCCACCCCAAAGACCTGAATAGGGTATTTTTGGAGGTATTAGCAATGCTGAAAGAACCAACTCATAGTGGTTCTACTTCATATTTAAGTGTCTACCCTTTCCATGTGAGTATCTTGAGCCTTATCGATCACATCCATTTACATATATAGATACCAACGACACTCGTTCATTTGATTGAGAGAGATATTCACCCTTGGCATGTTACAGTTAGAACTTGTGCATCTTATGCGTTTTGAGACCACACTCGAGGTGAGAGATTGCAAAAATGATTAAGGCACCTAGGACACACCCCTTCTGTTTTCATTAGCCTTCCATAAATTTATCCCTCACCTAGTTACCCCATTTGAGCCTTAGCCTTTTTCCTTTCATTCCATCCATTACACTTAGAACCTGTCGTGGTTTTGTCGAAGAAAGCGTGTTGTTGGCTATTGGGACACTCCTGGGTCATCTCGAGATGAAGAAGAAAAGACCAAGACATCCCGGTATTTACCGAGAAGAGTTGTGGCAACTAAAGAAAAGATAGCTACCCAGAGGTGACATACCAAAGAATAAGCTTCACCAAAAGCAAAGTTTTTATTAGTAAAAAAAAAAAAAAAGAGAGTTTGATGAATAAGTCAAGAAGCTCGAAAATAAACGGGCTAAAAATAAACAAGTCTATTTGAATGTTTATTTCTAGGACATTTCTAGCGGAGATGATTAGGTGTGAAGACCGAAAGATTCGTAGAGTAGAGACGTCAGACTAGTAAGTCTTCGAGGGAGGAGTTTCATGAAGCCCATAATTTAGAGTTTAACATTAGCCCATTATGTCGCAGCCGCCGCCTGAGCCAGACACGATAGTAGATCCCCTTCCTACCCATTCTATCACTATGCCATTTTTCACCCCTCAAAAGACCTTATGATTTGCAGTTTCTTACCATTATATAGCGGTGGAGATCCGATTTGTGTACAAGCCTATGATCTGTGAGTGCCTTGGGATGAATCCGAGTGATCACCCCCAAAATTACGCCTAAGTAAAAAGTGAGGATAATATGAAGTAGACACTTGAGGGAAGATTTTATTAGGCGCGCCATGGGCATGCCAACAGTTGTCAAGGGCGTGCAAGGGCTGTTTTGCCTATAAATAAAGGCCTCCACTCCACATTTTGGGCATCCCATTTCACTTGAGTTTCACTCACACTTCAGCCACCTCAGAGGTCTTGCAAGTCACCTTTGGAGCTTGGGATCACTCCATAAAGGCTTGAAGATTGAGAGTATTGAGAGAGTTCACTAAAAATCATCCAAACCACCCTTTTTAATCCACTTCACACTCACTACCATGTACTCATCATTGTCTATTGCTAGTGTGATAGTTGTAGAGCCGATGTTGGGCTAGATTACTTGAGTGCTGCTAGGGTGAAGACTTATTTTGGCATGGATTTATATAGTTCTTATTAGTTAAGTGGTGTTGTGTTCTTGTTAAATTCTTTTACTTAGAGTCTTGGTTGGTTAACTAAATAACTAATTAACTAGTCCTTGGTCTTGTGGGTGTCTTAATAAGAAATGGGAAGGATTCATGAGTGTATCCATGGTGTGTAAAAACCCATGCACTTATGTACTTAAAACCCATAAATGAGAAGGATTCATGAGTGTACCCATGGTGTGTAAAAACCCATGCACTTGTGAACTTAAAACTCACGACTTATCAAGATCTCGCTTAGGGTCGATGCGGTCTTTATATTCGGTCCTAGTGATAAGTCGGGTCTTAGTTTTGCGACTTAGCTTCATTGTCTATGTGATAGCTTTGGCGCAAGCTAATATTTGATGAACCCGTGTTGAGAAAGAATGGTCTTTATTTTCTCTCATCTTTATACTGCCGCACAGTTACTGATAGACCACTCACTTATTAAAATAGTTATTTGGGTCAAGTAAAGGATGCACGTGTGCCGATAGGTCACGACTCCTTTATGATATCAAGTGGCTTCTTGTTCGGTCATGCTCCGGCCACTGACAAGTTGTACATAGAGGCTTTTGAGTATTAGATGTCATTATTGCGGCTTTGGGAGTTGGATTATTCACGGGTGGGTATACACAGTCTTGAGTCATCTAGTTGTCATAGTCGAGAGGTGAGCTTACCAGGCCGGGAGACCCTCATTTTCCAAACAAGAATACAGCTCGTATTGCGATAACAAACACC
Organism: Ambrosia trifida; assembly: GCA_028751855.1. Lineage (NCBI taxonomy): Eukaryota > Viridiplantae > Streptophyta > Magnoliopsida > Asterales > Asteraceae > Ambrosia > Ambrosia trifida. The sequence continues at coordinate 93,589,213 of CM054125.1, forward strand.
ACTGGAGAATGCTGTAGCAACTCCAAGTTTAGTAAAAGTGCGCACTTGTTTACACCACTTAGCCAGGTAGTTACTATTAGTTCATTCCAAAAGTAAGTCGGATTCCGAAGTAGCATTTCGTTTGGTATTGGTTTTTATTTTGATCACTCTTGCTTTCTTTCTTTATTTTATTATCTTTTCTTCTTATCACAACAGCTTAGAATTGAGTAGGGGAAGTCGTATCTTAGGGTTCGATACTCGGTACTTGCTATAGACTATACTGCGCTCGATAGGTCCACTTGCCTATCGTGTGGGTTTAAAGTAGTTAGCAGCTATCGTTTTACTTTTATTAATTTAAAACTTAGATTAGTGTTTTAATTAAAAGGTTATGCTTAATTACCCCTTTTACCGAGTCTTGACACTTATTTCGAGAAAGTGTTGGTTTTGAAAAGGACGTTTAAAAAAGACCTAATCCACACGACATCAGTTTACAACTTATATGTTCACACATATAACATTCCAAGCCAATTTCCACATAATTCGACTTAGTAAACCTATCAATCCATCATAATCAAATATATACATGTAGCACATAACTTCACATAGTTACTGCATTTAAGACTCCTTTTCCATAAAAAAGCTATTTTCTAATAGAAACTTGACCATTCTTAGTAAAACTCATTTTACCTTAAGAATGCCTAAAATTTACGGAAACTATTCAAGAAATCAACTCACGAGTCACATATCACATAGATTCACATAATCTCTTCAATTCATCAACATATGCTATCTCATCGTCTTATCGCTTATCAAGACGTTTTTAGTAATTTAATCGCATACAAGTTTCCAATGTCACATATCAACCTATAGGACCTGCATATTTACCACAAACAGTCACATAGTCTAGTCGTTTCGCGCCTTAAAAATCACGTTTTGGCGACTTTTATCACATAGTTTTGCATTGTAACCATTCATTAACACGACAAACCTATTATACATCCAAAATGATAACTTTTATACACATTTTGATACCAAATAACCTGTTTTACATTAGACATGAAAATAAGGCATTTTAATGCTTAAAACTCGTCAAAAATGTGCGTTTTCGCGTATCTTTTGCAAAGACATTTAGGTTTTTACATTAGGAATTTCATGAACACTTAATCACATGTTATTTTCCTTCAAAATAAGTCATGAAAACCTGTTCTGAATCTGTTTTGAATCATCCATTTCAAAAGCTCATATTTTCGCAATTTAAGCCGAAAATCGCGTCTTGATTGTACATGCAAGGTCTCCCAAGCGTGTAGATCATTGTTAAGTTTAATATTTCAAAATTTAAACTTATCATAACCCTCAAAATCATCATCATGATCAGATTTGACCCATGTACAAACATGATCCAATATCACCTACTAGCAACACATACATGAACATGTTGAGCATCTAAGCCACATTTCAATCAACACAACCCTATACCATTTAACTTAATAATCTTAAACATCAAAATTCCCTTTTTACATCAGATTCTAGATCATTTAGAAAACCCTCTTTCATGTCATCAAAACCTCATGATCAAAGCATTTTTAATCATTTACAAAATAGAACAAACTATCCTACACATACATACATCATCTTTAACCATTTTTATCATCCCCATTCTTAGTTTTATAAAACCTTTTACAAAACCCATCTTTGTTTGGTGACAAACCAAACCAAAAAAGAAAATAATAAAAATTTTACATAAGTTTTTGTTTAAGAACATACGTTTGTAAAACTCTTGTAAAGATGGTGGGTTTTGATGCTTTCTCACTCTAAAAATCTCTTTGTTTCTTGAAGGTTTTTGCTCCAAAATCACCAAGACTACCAACACACTCACGTATCCATGTCCATTTTTGTGAAAAGATGAATAAAACAAGAAGAATGGTGGTGTTGGGGTTGGGTTACGGTTCAAATAGGGAAGGGAAGGAGAAGTTGGAGAGTTTTCTTCTTAAGTGTGTGTAGATGGAGGTGTAAGATCGAGTGAATGTGGTATATGTTGGGATTAATGAGGTGTTTGTATTTATTAATAATCATTTGTAAAATAAATGAGACAATATAATATTACGGGGAAGGGGTTGGGGCCGATTTGGGTATGTGGGTGTGTGTGTTTATATATTTTTTTATAAACTTTATATAACATAATATACACCTCTTGTATTTTATAAAACCCCAATAATATTAAATAACAAAGGTTTTCACTCATTTAGCCAATAATAATAGACCCCATCTAAAAATATTCAATTTTAGCTAATTTGATTATACTAGGGGATTCCCTACTGTACCGGGTCTTGCATTCGCGTTAAAACTTCAAAACGAGCAATTTTTAGACTATTGCGATTTAAAAACTATTAATCATAGTCTTTATTGGTTTTAATAATATTTTCACTCTGAAAATATTATTCCATGCCAAACCAAACATTACGGGTCAAAACTAAACTTTTTAAAGTTAACCGGGTCGTCACCAATGTTCAATACGGGTAATTTATCACCTCGCTGTTGGTGGTGAAATCTTCAGGATGAAACTAACTTATATTTTCTATGTGACATCCTCAGGATACTAAAGGCAGAACAGGATTCAGGATGACACTGTATATTATCTTATGTGCATCCTGAGGATGGACTTGTAACTCTTCCCTAACGACTATATGCTCCTATTCAAGCCAAAAGAGCTAAGGATGGAAGAGGGATACGTGTGGAAGAGGTCCTTTACTAAAGAATAGGTCAACATGTAACCGCTCGACATAAATGAGAGGCGAGAATCAAGGAAACAGTTATACCAACGTCTATATTGGTTAACTCTGCTTCAAAGCTCACCTGAAACAGTCAAAGAGCACAATAAAGAAGGCGGATTTCATGGGATCTTCATTTATTTACTTGTAACTATATATAGGGGTGTGATGAACGAGATTGGGACAAATGACACTTAGTTCTTGACACCTGATACTTACTTCACAACACCTGAAATCATACTTTCATTAGTTTCACACAAACAACACAACATTGTAATCATAGAAGCTCGTTCATACCATTTCCAAAGTTGTAATCTTTTTAGCACATTAATATTAACAAACAAGGCAGAGGCCTAGACTCCTCCCGAGGTTTTCTGCCGGCGATCATCATTGATCAAGGGCTTTCCTCATATATTGAGTGTTGTTGTCTTGTCATACTTCATTTACATTCATTTGCCATAACATTGTGTCAGGAAGTTACATCCTCAGGATATAACTGTCCATCCTCACTTTTTCCTTTGTCATCCTGAACATAGTTGTCGATATTAGTTTCTTTGATATCCTTAAACTGTCATCCATAAGATATAAGTGAATTTCATACATTATAAACACTTTTAGCACTCTACCTCAAATTTACTAATTTGGAATACAAAGTCATTTTTACTTAATAATTTTTTACCAAAATAATTTGGCATCCACCGTGGGGCAAGTGGTGCTATTTTTAACAAAAACTTGTTAAAATTCATTCTCAATCAACTCATTTCAAAAGTCTTGACAACTATGGCTTCAAACCCAAAATCTGTGTCTTCATCCATGCCATCCTCAACCTCTGCCAAAAATGTGACATTACCAACTCCCCCTGCACTTTCAAAAAGTTCTGATCATGTTACCCAAAATGCTCCTCAAAATACTCCTAGACCTGGAATGGGAACATCTGGATCTACTCCTCCTATTTTTGTATCGAATGCTGAACTCCTTTCCATGTTTACAATGGTAAAGGACCAAATGAATATACAATAGGATACCAACCAAATGTTGATGAGGGAAATTTAATCTCTCAAAACATCCTCAAAAAGACCGGTTGAAGATGTAGTGAAACCATACATCCTAGGGTTTTGGCCTCAACTCCACCATCTCTAGGGGCAACCATCAGGGAGATTTCATTCCCATGAATACTGGATTCTTTGCTGTTGAAACTACAACAACATCCAGGATGACTACAACTAGGGATCCAGGATATACAACTGAATCATCCTGAGGATATAACCCTCGTAACAATTTAAGTTCTAGTACTTTTGCTACTAATGATCTTGGTTCTATGCAGGATACAGGTATTAGCCCTCACTTGGCAAGAGAACTCCAAAAGATCAAGGATATGGTGTCTAGTGTACCAGGGATAGTGTAACCCATCCCTGAAGTATCCTCAGCATGTCACAGGGTGTCTCGTTTTGCACCTCCAATATGTGATGCAGAAATTCCCAAGAGATTCCAAACTCCGAGTATGAAACCATATGATGGATCCATAGATCCTGTTGGGCTAGACTTTAGAGGTTTGCGTTGTCTTGGGTTATGTTAGTCTTATTAGTGGGTTTCGGCCTATGTGGCCCATTGTAAAGTGACCGCCCTATGCACTTATAAATAGGGGTTTCTTAGTCAATTGTCGGTTGCTTGTCTTTTGGTTTATTGACATCCTCGTGTACCAGACGACTCGTTTGAAGTCGTGTGCACATTATCAATCAAATCGTCTATTTTAAGTATCTTCTTTGTTCTTAGCATACAGTCATTGTTTCCGCCTTTGATTGTGTGTTGTTTGATACCCGGTAGAGAGGATTCTGGACTTACAATTGGTATCAGAGCCTAAGAAGTCTTTCGAAGGCTCGGTTGTGGTATCAAAGAAAGAAGATCAAAGAAGTTTCTGCTAGCAAAAAGGTTGATTCTATCAATTTGTTTTATATTGATTTCATAATTATGTGTTTTGTTACTAATCAACTCATTCTGTGCAGCCATGTTTAGTCGATTTGGTTATAATTATGAATGTTCTTCATTCAAAATCTTCATAAAAAGTTTGTTTTGATCCGATTTTATTGAAAGACAAAAGTGTTTGCTTAAATCAAGGAGATAATTAGTTTTCAAAAAATGAATTGTTTTTATTGTTTGATTATCTCTTTAAAAGTTTTAAAATTTTCGCAAAACTTGGAAAGTTTGTTGCTAATCTTATGCAGGTTTCCATATTCAAAGTGTGTTCGATGTCTTCATTGGAGTTCGACCTGTTGGCCTGAGTTCGACCATCAGCCTGAGTTCGACCTCTGCTTGAGTTCGACCTGTTGGCCTGAGTTCGACCATCAGCCTGAGTTCGACCTTTGCTTGAGTTCGACCTGCTGGACTGAGTTCGACCATCTGCCTGAGTTCGACGTTGGGCTGAGTTCGACATCTTCATCTGAGTTCGACCTAGGCCTGAGTTCGACCAACTAACCTGAGTTCGACCTCTGCCTGAGTTCGACCTGCTAGCCTAAGTTCGACCAACTAACCTGAGTTCGACCTTGGCCTGAGTTCGACCTTAGCCTGAGTTCGACATTGGCCTGAGTTCGACGTCTTCATTTGAGTTCGACCTTGGCCTGAGTTCGACCTTGGTCTGAGTTCAACAGAGAGAGAGGGGGCAGGTCACAAAAGGAGCAAAAGTTTTTGTTTTGTGGTGTCTAGCATCACGTGGGTCAACAAATAATAATAATAATAATAATAATAATAATAATAATAATAATAATAATAATAATAATAATAATAATAATAGTGGTATTAGTATTATTTGGTGGGTACAAATTTTAATTTGGGGGGATTGACTTTATTGTATATGGTTTGACCTGTTGACTACGGTTGGACGCCCGGTGCTCGATCTAAAGTTTGTGTGAACGTCTAGATTTTTGGGGGATCACGGTCTAGAGAATTAATAATGTCTTCTCAAAGTGAGGTGTTTAAGCAGAGACTGGAGGGTTTCAGTTACACTCCTGGTGAAACCGTGGGAGCACTTATTGGCAGATTTACTGAACTACTGTCTGACATGAAAAATGCTGAAATCGTAGTGTCAAATCGTAGGGTCAACAAGATTCTTTTGGACGCATTGAAAAGAATCCCAAATCGGCCATCATGTAGCTGGTTTATGAACGTCAATCGGATCATTTCGGAAACAAACTGGTCCAAAATGACGCCGGATGAGTTAATATCACTTATCAAAGGATTGGATAACATCACCTCTGCCGCAACATGCTCATCCAATTCTGCTGCTCCATCATCAAATTCAGATTCAAGTTGTTCTGCCATTCCCACTGCTCCTACCGCTCCCGCCGCTTCTGCCGCTTATGTCACACCTGCTGCTCCTGTCACTTCTGCTGATCATGCCACTCAAGCTTTCATGGCACAACTGAATGACCACGTGCCATCCGCGTCTGAGGTACACGCTGAAATTTTAGCTGAATCATGTTATACTGAACGATGCAGGGTAAAAATTAAGGGCTTTAGAGAAGAAACTCTCTCTGCATACAAGCAGCTTGAATATGAGAAAATGGCCACTTGGGACATTGAAAAGAAATTTAATTCTTATAAAGAAATGGTCGAACAACAAAAACTCGATATCAAGCGCTTGTATCAGGAGGTGAGTGATCACAAGTGTCGATATTTACACTTCAAACGACTGTCTGATACTTTAACCGCGGAATTGATCGACTTAAAATCTAAATTTGAAAATGCCGATTTTCATTTTAAAAAGTTCGATTGTTCTCGTCCCAAAATTGAAAAAAATGATAAATACCCAGTTAAAGTTCAGACCAAAGGAAGTGAGGAATAAAGGTCTGGGGTTTGTGGAAATTCCACCACCTTTTAATGAAAACTATTCCTCAATTCCCATGTCGGATGAAGAATTGTTGGCTCTGCCTGTTAAAGGATACGGTCCTCCAATAGAAGAGCCAACCAGTCGACCATCAAGGGATCAAGTAAAAATTTCCAAACCTGAATCGGTCCCCGTAAAAATCTATAAACCCAAGAACAAACAACATAAGCATGAGTAGGCCCCATCAAAAACTTTTGTCAAGTCTCAAGATGCTTCAAATCAAACCGAGACGTTAAATTTTGAGAAAAATAGAGAAATTGACAGAGTTTTTGATGTGAAGAGAGATGAAGTTCCAGTTTCAAATGACACAACTAAGTTGAATGATGTCTTAAAAGAAACCGTTTTTGAAACTGAACCGAAAATTGAGCAAACTGAATCGACCGGCCAATCAGACTCAAATGTGCCCTTTGAGTTTGATTTCATGAAAACATTCAAAAAGATCTATGAAGAGCGCATGGCCCAACATACCGTTGAACCAGCTGCCCCACCAACTTCTGAAAGTGACTCCAAATGTGAATCACCCGAAACAACCGACTCTGAGAAATCAGTATCAGTTGAATCGAGTGAATCCAGCTGTGAGTCCTTAAGAGCAGCTGAGTCAACGGGGGATTCAGTAGAGCCACCACAAGTCTCTGAATCAAGTGGCTCAACTGAATCAAATGACACACCCTCGACTGAGCCAGAATCTGAAGAATCTGTGTGCTCAAGGCCAGTCGAGACTAAACAAGAATGTGAGGATCCCTTATCCAAGACTATTGGCATAGGTGTGATAAAGCCAACAGTCCATGATTTTAAATGTGTGAATGTTACTGATGCTTCTACTTCATGTGCAGAGTTAGTAAACGTAGAAGTTAAGGTTGAGGGGGATGATCTTGTTTGCACTAACAATGCAGGTGTTTGTGTACAATAGTCTAATTTGTTTGCAGATGCTATACCATATGAGATAAAGACTATTTCTGAGCTATCTGTTAATGGCACGACCGATAAATACATGCCACCACATAGAAAAACAACCTGTGCTAACTCTCATGTACAGGTTCCTGAAGTTAAACAAAAAGCTCAAGGACATTCATCATCACAAGCACAATCTTGTTCACATGGGTGTTCAAGATGTTCTAAGCAGAGCATAAACTTTAAGAAGCCTGCAAAAAAATCATCCACAAGATCCCATCACTCACATTCATCAGTGGGATCTAACAGACCGGGATCATGTGCAGGAACGGCTGTGGAGGACTATCATTCGTCTCTGGTACATTGATAGTGGCTGTTCAAGGCACATGACAGGAGACTTATCCCAACTTACAGATGTTGAATTTTTCAATGGTGGATTTGTCTCCTTCGCAGGAGGTGAGAAGGGTCAAATAACACAAAGAGGAATGGTAAGAAATGGTGCTCTTCAGTTTAATAAGGTAAATTACGTTTCTGAATTAAAACATAGTTTATTGTGTCCCAAATCTGTGACAATGGCTACTCAACTCATTTCACTGACAAAGGTTGTTTAATATTGAAACCTGGAGTAGTCATTCCAGATGAATGGGTATTACTGAAATCAGATCGTTGAGGTGACGCTTATGTCATTGACATGAACAAACCTCCATCCGATAATGTCACATGTCTTTTCTCAAAAGTCTCTCAAAATACTGCATTTCTATGGCATCGTCGTCTTGGACATGCAAATGCTAAAAACTTGAACCGAGTGGCTAAACTGGGATTGGTAAGGGATCTGCCAGTACGTGATTTTATAACAATTGAAAAATGTGTTGCATGTGCCAGGGGAAAGCATCATAGAAAACCCCATCACTCCAAGTTGGTAAACACCATTGATTCTCTCTTGCAGTTACTCCACATGGACCTATTTGGCCCAGTGAATGTACTCAGCATTTCTCGTAAAGCATATTGTTTAGTAATAACTGATGACTACTCACGTTTTACTTGGGTTTTCTTTTTGGCTAACAAGAGTGAGACTGCAGAAATAGTAAAACAGTTTATCATATTGATGGAGAATCAGACCAACTTGAAAGTAAAAGGCATTCGATGTGACAATGGAACTGAATTCAAGAATGCAGAGTTAAACTATTACTGTGCTCAGAAAGGGATTACGCGTCAATTCAGCTCAGCAAGGACGCCTCAGCAGAATGGAGTTGCTGAAAGAAGGAATCGTACCTTAATTGAAGCTGCCCGCACAATGTTGTGTGATTCACAGCCTCCGACATTGTTCTGGGCGGAGGCTGTCAACACAGCCTGCTATGTGCAGAACCGAGTTCAAGTCAACAAAGCTCGAATGAAAACACCCTACGAAGTTCTGTTTGGTACTAAACCCTCCGTCAAGCATTTCGTGCTTTTGGTTGTCCGTGTACCCTGTTGCATCTGGACGCTACACCAAAGTTTGATGCGAAAGCTGACGATTGTTATTTTGTCGGTTATGCTGGCAAGACTGGATATAGGGTCTACAACAAACAAACTAGGCAAATCGTTGAGTCATTTGACGTGCGTTGGCTTGAAGAAAATGCAACAGATGCTAGAGTGGGTCCAGACTGGTTATTTGACTATGAGACTCTCTTTCGATCTTTTCGTATTTTTGACGATGTTTCTAGTGGTGTGAATACAGGTTTTGCAGATTCCTCAACTTCCACTGCTGGAACCTCATCCTCCGTGATTGATGATGCAAAGGATGAGGGGGATGCTGTACCCACATCTCCATTACCACAGCCACTCTCAGTTCCTGCCGAACCATTCATTCCCACTACGGATACTGTGCAACAAGTCGATGATGAAAATGTGTCTGATGATACTTCAATTCCTACATTCCATGATCCCATTCCTATTGAATGCACGGTGGAGCATAGTGACGCAGTCGAAGTTGATCATGATACTGTGGAAGAGACTGCAATAGGCGGTGCTACAATCCTACCTGGAGACTCTTCAGTTCCAGACATAGCCTTTCCTACAAGCATTCAACGAGATTACCCACTGGAAAACATCATTGGTCCAGTAGACGCAGGTGTTCTCACAAGGAGTCAAACTGGTGACATCAACAGATGCTTGTATTCGTGCTTCATTTCTCAAATTGAGCCAAATTCTACTGCTATGGCCATGCGAGAACCAAGTTGGGTTGATGGGATGCAAGATGAACTAAACCAGTTTGAGAAACTGAAGGTTTGGAAGCTAGTTGAATTGCCTCCTGGAAAACGACCTCTTGGCACAAGGTGGGTCTACCGAAACAAAAGGGATGATAGCGGGGTCATTGTAAGAAACAAAGCTAGGTTGGTTGTGCAAGGGTTCCGACAGATTGAGGGACTTGATTATGATGTGGTATACGCACTGGTTGCGAGATTGGAAGCAATCAGAATTTTCCTTGCATATGCATCGTTTAAGGGATTTACTGTCTATCAGATGGATGTCAAAACTGTGTTTTTGTATGGAACTGTGAAAGAAGAAATCTATGTTGGTCAACCACCGGGTTTCACAAATCCAAAATATCCAGAGCATGTGTACAAACTAGACAAAGCATTGTATGGGTTACATCAGGCACCTCGTGCTTGGTATGCTACCTTGACTGAACACCTGCTTGCTAATGGATACACTCGTGGTGTTATTGATCAGACTCTATTCGTCAAGACAGTAAATGACGATCGTATTCTGGTGCAAATTTATGTGGACGATATCATCTTTGGTTTCACTAATGATGCTCTGTGCAAGGAGTTTGAAGAGGTGATGAAGAAGCAGTTTGAGATGAGTGCTCTTGGTGAAATGACCTTTTTCTTAGGTCTGCAAGTTTGTCAAAACTCTAAGGGTATCCTGATTCATCAAGGAAAATACGTGGATTACATTCTTGCAAAATTCAGCTTCAACGATGTAAAGCCAGCCAACACACCAATGTCTGAGAGACCAGGTCTCACTCAAGACCTGGAAGGGGAAGCCGTAGAAGAAACACTCTATCGTTCAATGATTGGTTCGCTAATGTACCTGACTGCAAGCAGACTAGACATCATGTTCGCAGTGTGTCAATGCGCACGTTATCAGGCTAATCCTAAAACTTCTCATTTACATGCTGTCAAGAGAATCTTTAGATACCTTAAGGGGAAACCCAGATTTGGTCTTTGGTATCCTAAGGATTCTCCTTTTGATTTACATGCTTTTTCTGACAACGATTTTGGAGGTTGTGACATTGACAGGAAATCTACTTCTGCGGGGTGTCAATTCTTAGGCGATCGGCTTATTGCATGGCAATGTAAGAAACAGCAAACAGTATCCGTTTCAACAGCGGAAGCTGAATATGTGGCTACCTCCGCATGTTGTTCTCAGGTTATCTGGATTCAACATCAGTTGGTAGATTACGGTTTGGATTTCTCTCTTACTCCTATTTACTGTGATAATGATGCTGCTATCCAAATTGTGAAAAATCCAGTTCAATTTTCAAAAGTAAAACACATTGCCATAAAAGAACATTTCATCCGAGACTCTTTTAATCAAGGTTTGATTGTGCCTACACACATTCACACTGACGACAATGTCGCAGACCTTTTTACAAAACCTGTTAATCAAGCTCGTTTTGAAGCTCTCTTTGCACTGCTCAAAATGGTCCCTTTCGAGGACTGAACTGGTCTTAAAAAAAAAAGGGGGGGGGGTCTTTTTGGTTTTTCTTAGTCTTAGGTTTGTAAATTTGTTCTTTAAATTTCTATTTTAAGCACAAATTTAGGGGGATGTGTCCTAAGAAAAGTTTAACACATTTTTAGTGTCAAAAAGGAGAGATGAAATGAACTTTCACAAGTTGGATTAAGGCTGACTCACGTAAGACGTGTATCGAAACAGTTTGGCTCTAGTGTGATATGTTGGTAGGCTTGGTCCTGAAGGCTGAAATGTTAATGATCTTGTGAAGCACTTAAAGATAAAGACACGACCTCAGTAAGGAACATCACTTGGAATCAGATACAATCTCTATTTGAATGCTTGTGTGATGTCTCGAAGCATAACACTGTGGTCTAGGTCTGAAACGTTTTCTGAAAAACTCGTGTATCTCCTCTGTTTTGTGTAAGCAAAGACCTGGAGATGCTAGGCAACGAAAGCTTCTGCTGCATCCAGAAATATGCTGACCTAATTTTTTGTTGTCGTGCTCTAGATCATTTTTCACCTAAAAGAGACCTCAGTGTCCAAAGATGTCCTGGCTGCTCCTCTGCTGCATCCAGATATATGCTGACCTGGACACAGTCAGGATGTCATAAAAGAGACCCTCTAGAGTCCAAAAACCAAAGCGCTTGTCATTTGATAAATCATCTGACTTGTATATTATCCTAAATCTCTTATTGATCTATTCTTTTCTTCTCTCAATCCAGTCCCAGTCAAGGTTTCAGAATTCTAGAACAGATACTGTGAAAAATATGCGGTAGGGAAACTGCTTGCATGATAGAGTGTACCACTTGATATTCTAGGATTTGATTGTGACTTGCTTGAGTGTTCGTACTAAACACACCAAAACATGATAAATAACATCACAGATCACCATACGAGAAGGCCTAAGGAAATAAGTTTAAGGGGACAAATATACTGGCAATTGCTAAGACCAACTGAAGTAGATTAGAGTTGATAAGTGTAGCTCGGCCAGAAACACAGTGATTTGATCTCGTGACAAAAATTTTCTTCAGTATCACGTTTAAATAATTTTAGCTAAGTTAACGTTAGGCCAGTTCACGATCTGACTTGGACCCGGTTGCAAAACACACCTCAAATGATTTCAAATGGGCATTGGGATACGAGATGGGCCCACCACACGGTTGGTGGGCCACACAAATCTCGGTTAAACAAAAAGGGTGGGCGGCGCTCAGACTTTTCATAATCACAAAATCAAAATCACTTTTCTAATCTCCTCCCTCACACACACACACACACACTATCACCGGCTTATACTTTTCTTGTTTATCAAGATTATCAAGAAGCTGAGGAAGGTAATCTCTTGATAAAATGCTCATCATGTTGGATATAGTGTTGTTTTGATTGATTTGCAGGTGTAAAAGCATGGTTTGGGCGAAGAAATGATCAGCGGAGACGGAAATGGAGGAGTTTGAATGGTTCAGACGGCGGCGCGTGAATCTCACACGCCTGGGAACTCGAGTTCGAGTGGCGCGTGACTTCTACGCGTTTGGAGTTCGACCTCAGATGAGAGAGATTTACCAAACTGCCCTCGAACTCTATCCTTTTAGTCGAACTCATCCATCAAATGACTAAAATGCCCTTGAACACAAATCTGGTCATCGAACTCACCCAAATGACCTTAACTTTTGATGACAAATGACAAAATTGCCCTCGAACTCAGACATGGTCATCGAACTCAGCTGATAAATGACCAAAATGCCCTCGAATCTAAGCCTGGTCATCGAACTCAGATGGGAAATGACTGAAATGCCCTTGAACTCAAACTCACTCATCGAACTCAGAGTGCAAATGACCAAAATACCCTTGAACTTATTCCACCACCTCGAACTCCTCTGCAATTTTACCAAACTACCCTCGAACACCCCTGAATGACTCGAACTTACATAATTTGGGCCTGTTTGTTTATGTGAAGCCCAATAGGCTTTAAACATACATCAATATGGACCCGAATATCCTTGGAAATCTGAAAGAAAGGGGGGCCCATAAAACCATGTTTTTGATTTCTTAAAATTCTCGACGTTTGAGTCTTGATGTCTAATCCAATTTATTTCGTGCAGATATGACAACTCCTCATGTGCCCAAGTACGAGAACAGTCACAACGTTGTGTGCTATCTATCTGATCCTCCTGAAGAGTATTTGCAGGAATTCAAGTCTTTGATTGTGGGACTCAACACATGTAGAGTTTCACACGCTATGAGAGAAAATCCAGTCGTTCTCACTGACTGGATCACTAAATTTTGGAACAACTTAGTTGCAAACAAGGGAGACACTGTGATTCGCTCAAAGGTTAGGGGAACTGAGGTAACTGTTTCAGAGCAAGATGTTCGAGATGTTTTACTTTTTGGTGACTCTCCAGATGTGACACCCCGCATTTTCAGGTTCCTACTTTAACTAAACTCTAGTTAACTTGCATGTGCATACGTGACTAAACACTTGACTAGGGTTAGTTAAGAAGGTCTTCCTATATGTTATAGGGTAATAACATATGTTATGTGATAATAACATATGTTACATTATAATAAGTAAAGTTATCATCACAATGCACACACGAGTCCTGTATCCCGAACGTTGGTGATTTGTCTAGCATACATGATAATGTGTACAATTGAAATATGATGAACGTGAAGTAACATGTTTATGTGAATTACGTGTTTATGCGAATTACTGCTTAACTGATAGTTAGTACGTAAACCATGCAAATTACGTGCACTCTATGATTAATATGTTATGAGATGATAAAAACAATAGTTTTTACATAAGTTAGTATGAATAATATTATCAAGACTATTCTCGGGATTAAAACCGTATTAACGGGCCCGTTTATCAAGAAAAGGCCCAAAAACCCGAAACTTTGGCCCATGATCTTAACCCTAGTGTATTATGTTTATAAAAAAAAAAAAGACAAACCCTAGCCTCCATTTGCGCCGTGGGTTTTCAAGAGGGTGTACCCTCTTCTTCACTTTCAATCTTGCATCAATTCCTTACAAGTTCAAGTGATTTGGGTGCTATCTTGGAGTTTTAAGGACTTAAGCGATTCAAGGTATATATTTTATGTGTTGTATGATAAGTTTTAAGGCTGGAAAAGTTGTAAAAACCCTAAGAAATACTTATGTTAAAATCGCAAATCAACATGTGTAGGATATCTTGGATGTTTGTTATGTATGTTAATGAGTATTGTTGATAAAAATCATATCTAGAGCACATGGTACATAAAAATCAGAGGTTAAACGTGATAATATGGATTTTGTTGTGTTAATATGAGTTTATTGCATGATTGTGGGTTATTAAGGATGATTAGGGTTTATAAGAGTCATGTTGTTAAAATTCTGATTTCTGGCAGATTATCTATAACGACTTGTATGGCTGTTATAGGGTGATTAACATGTGTAATCTTATTGTTTTCTGATACTAAAACATAACTTATGATGTTAGCTTTTCAAAAAGTCCAAAATCATGCGTTTTGGACTTGTTTTGATATGTATTCATTATTTTATAAGTTTAAAGGTCATATCAGATTTTCGGAATTATAAATTGGGTCAACTTTAAACGGTCATAACTCGAGATTTACAAAGGGTTAAGTTATGAAATTTGGACAGTAGGTCAACATTGGAAAACTTGGCTTTTCCAATTGGATTCACCTCGTTTGGGTGAATACACAATTTTTGGGAATTTTTCTACTAAACTGACCTGCTGTGGAAATTTTCTGGACGTAGCAGTGTTGTACGAATTTTTAATAATTTTTGTGTTTGGTTGTGAGACAAAACAAAAATATGAGTTATCAAATGAATCCCAATGAATATTCAGTAAAAATTTGGGAGTTTAATTCGTTCTTTAAGTATTTTAAATAATTCGTTTTTCACAGCGTACAATCTGCCCTGAAAACGCAGATTGTGTAAGGGATGTTTACGTGACTATTTGGATTCTTATATGGTATGTATTTGACATGAACTTGCATGAATACTTATATGAGATGTGTATGAGGTATTAAACTGATAATAATCAATATGATCACCAATGGGATACGTAGGACTTACTTGTACATGTAGAGTCATTAGGTGTCACTACACGGTTTGAACTTTAAAAGTCTTGGACAACGAGTTGTATGGTGTGTTGATTATGCACATATACTCACCTAGTGACATTTGTAATAGGGAGTCGGTAGCTCATTTCTGTTTGAGGAATTTGGATTATTCACGTGCAACCTAAGGTGAGTTTCACTACTCTTTTCTCAAAAGCATGCGTCTCGGGTTGAGACAACGTACTTAACTTTTTCTAGTCCGGGTTGGGGCTACTATTTTCTAGTCCGGGTTGGGACTACTACTTTCTAGTCCGGTTTGGGACTACTTACACATCCCAGGTTGGGATGCTATGGATCCTTGTGTGGGTCGGTTTTTGCTAGTTCGCAAACTGTGTCCTTGATGAACTAAACCAACTCTATCATCTGTAAGTCCTTCACATACCGAATGAGTAGCCGGGTTATGGCAAGTGGGTTATTAGTTAATAGCGCTATTAGGTCTGACAAACCTCACACCGGCTCGGGGAGTGCGGGAGTGAACTATAACTTAACAGATTTTATCATTGTTGATAGGCAATGATGTAAGGCATGCGGCTCACATTTGTGGCTACATGTACATCAGCAGTTCGGTATATCAGTGTTAGTTATCATGAATGGGTTAGCTACCCTTGACATGCGATGAACTAGTGTTTACACGGTTCTTGGAACCAACTCAATACTTGTTTACGTGGTTTTGGAAACCAGCGCATTTACATACTCATTTACTTTACTTAGTGAACTCACCAACATTGTTTGTTGACTCATGATATACATGCTTTTGCAGGTAGTTAGCTTCCGGTGCCAGGATTAGAAAGCACTGCACACTTCACTGCATTTGAGTCTTGGGCATACACCTAAATTACATATTATGCTTTTACATTTTCTTTCGTATGGTTTTAATTTGGGCGTGTTGTTTTGCGCATGGTTTTAAAGGTTTAAATTTGGTTTACGCTTCCGCAACTTAACTAAACTTGGTTTTTGAAAACGAACTAAATGGTTTGGGCATTTAGAGTTCGTTCATATGACTTATGGCTATGGGATCCTGGTATGTCATGCGCCTCGCGGTATAAACACTGCAGTGGAAATTTGAGGGTGTGACAGATTGGTATCAGAGCCATTGGTTATAGTGAACTAGGACTGCATGTTGAGTCTAGTCTATGATCATCATAGCATAAGTACACTCACAACGTAAGTGCACAACTAGCTTTTAGCTACGTATATCTACGACATATGATTTCGGGAGATATGTTATCTTCTAGTTCTAGACCTAATTCTGAACACGTCAATGGTAGGAACCCAGGGTTACACCAAGTGGCGCATTACTGGGAGTAGTATCCTAACAAACCTCGCGGATGAGGAAACAACAATAGTACAGGGGAGAAAGCCCTTGCGAGCGTTGTGGCGCACGTACACAGGAAGCTGCACGATGCACATGACGTGGTACCATTAAACCAAATCAAATTCGAAGAAAGTCAAATACTGAGACTTATCCTTTTTCACTGAGTAAGGAGACAATTAGTTTCTGTTCCTTGTTATTTGACCTTTCTTACTCTCATTTGGAACTCAGACAAGACTGGGTTACACATATAGAATTTATTTCTTACTTTTGTACCTTACGCCTTGGACGAGCGGGCGAACGTATGACTGCGTATCCCTGTTTCTCATAAGTATATGGTAGATTCATGGGAACACATTAGATCGGGGCTTATTACACACACTCTTGGGGAGTTATGCAAAGCCTGCGACGTAGTGCAACATCTCAAGGGAAGACGAAACCTACTAATAGCTGATAACCACGATCGGAGGAACGAGTGGTACGGCTTACCACTAAACTGGTTTACATAGGACTGGAGAAGGAGACTTTATGTGATGAGATCCATATAACACTGACACCGCGAAAGAGGAGGAAGAAGGGATGGAAGGAGAACCTGAGCAGGAAGAGCACATAGAAAGTGAGAATGAAGGCTCTACTATGTAGACGGAGCGTGGCGACGATTGGCTTCTATTTTTTTTCTTACCCGCCTTCTCTTTTCTTTTTCCATTGTTAACTTAGATAAGACCGAGTTCTTATGATCAACGATAGGGTGGTTGAGGCCCTCGCATCTTTCCAAGCTAGTAAAGATCCATCTTGCTAAATCATTTGTTTCCCCTGACTTCCACATTTGAACTTTCTTATTCCTTGAACGCACATGCCACAACAACAACCTGCCATCATATTTTCAAGCCTTTTTATTGGTCATAAACCTCGATGACTCCAACGGAATTGAAGGAGACTGTCTGATTGCTTCGATAGTATAAATCTTTTCCATGTGCATTTGCCCCAGGCAGGATGGGGTAATGTATGTTACATGCACACTCGATGAGTTACAAATACTTGGATGGAGAACGTAACACCCTGTGGTGAAACCTAGAAATTTGTTATATAAAGACGGTTGGATCTGAGATCGACACCTACAGGAGTTAGCTAATATATGCTCAAATCTATTTAACCTACCTTACTAGCGGATCGAGTTTCTTACCAAAAGGGTTGGTCCCTCAGATTCGTGGCATGGCCACTGCAGCTCACCTACCCAGAATCTAACAAAGCTTTCAACTGGCTCGCAAACACACTGACTAGGCTGTTGAGCATGGTACTTTTCCGAAGCATGGTGCTTCATCTTCTACTTTTGGTAATAGCAAGAGAACGTGGGATAGTGTGAGGTACAAGTCCTTCAACAAACAATAACCACAACGGTAACAACAACAATGGGGCTCGTGGAATAGCAATTGTGATTGGCTCTGGGGAAGCGAGGACTGATAACAATGTCGTGATGGGTACGACACTCTTGCTTCTATTTTATATGATACTGGTGCGGACTATAGTTTTGTGTCATCAAAACTTAGCAAACAACTAGGGATGGTTCCTACTCTTCTTGATACCCCGTACACCATAGAGCTAGCTGATGGGAAGCCTGTTGAGGTAACCCACACCCATTGTGACTGTTAGCTCGAGTTGGATGGGCAATCACTTGCCATCAACATTTTACCTATCACCCTTGGAAGCTTTGATCTCGTGGTTGGCATGGACTGGTTGTCCAAGCATCCCGCTGAAATTCTCTGTCGGGAGAAGATTGTTTGTGTCCCCTCCCAGGTGGAGAACTTTTATCTATATAGGGTAATCATGGTGGTGCCATGGTAGGCATCATCTCTTCTTGAAAGCCCATAAGTGTATACGTAAGGGCTATCCAGCCATTTTGGCTAACATATCTGACACTCGAGCTGAAACTGAAACTGAAACTAAGATTGAGGACATCCCAGTAGTCCAAGATTTCCCAGATATTTTCCCCAGAGGAACTACCTGGACTTCCACCTGTTCGTGAAGTGGAGTTTCAAATTGACCTTGTACCTGGAGCAGCTCCAGTTATACGCGCACCATACCGCCTAGCACTAGGCGAACTTCAAGAACTGTCTACCCAACTCCAGGAGCTATTGGATAGGGGCTTTATTAGACCTAGTTCTTCGCCATGAGGAGCTCCAGTTCTGTTTGATAAGAAGAAGGGTGGGAGTTTCCGTAGGTGTATCGGAAGTTGAACAAAGTAACGATTAAGAACCGCTACCCTCTACCTCGTATTGATGACTTGTTCGACCAGTTTCAAGGGTCGAGTTTCCATTCTAAGATTGACTTGAGGTCAGGATACCATCAACTGAGAGTCCGAGAGAAGGATGTGGCGAAGACAGCCTTTCGAACTCGTTATGGACATTATGAGTTTTTGGTGACGCCATTTGGGCTAACCAATGCACCAGCTGTGTTCATGGATCTAATGAACCGCGTGTGCAAGTCTTATTTGGAAAAATTCATCATATTGTTCATAGATGACATACTGATTTATTTTAAGAGCAGGGAAGAGCACGAGCAACACCTGCAGCTGATCTTGGAACTCTTGAGAAATGAGCAGTTGTATGCAAAATTCTCTAAATGTGACTTTTGGATTCGAGAAGTCCAATTTCTTGGACATGTGGTTAACAAGGCAGGAATACATGTCGATCCCGCCAAGATTGATGCTATTAAAAAGTGGGAGGCTCCATAACTCCCACAGAGGTGCGCCAGTTTCTTGGTCTTGCGGGATATTATCGTAGATTCATTGAGGGATTCTCTAAGATCACTCAACCCCTCACTGCTTTGACACAGAAGGGTATTACTTACAAGTGGGGAGATGCCCAAGAATCTGCTTTTCAATTATTAAAGTCGAAACTTTGCACTGCACCTATACTATCACTACCTGAGGGTACAGAGGACTTCGTGGTGTACTGTGATGCGTCTATCCAAGGATTAGGGTGTGTGCTGATGCAGCGTGATAAGGTGATCGCGTATGCCTCACGTCAATTAAAGGTTCATGAGAAGAATTACACCACCCATAACTTGGAACTGGGAGCAGTGGTTTTTGCTCTAAAGATCTGGAGGCATTATCTCTATGGGACGAAGTGTACGATATTCACTGACCACAAGAGCCTCCAACACATATTCGATCGATGGGTCGAGCTTCTGAATGATTATGACTGTGCCATCAAATATCACTCAGGGAAAGCTAATGTAGTAGCTGATGCCCTCAATCGTAAGGAAACGAAACCCAAACGGGTGCGAGCTTTACAACTCACTATACATTCTAATCTTCCTGATAAGATACGTGAAGCCCAGGGCGAGGCTTTGAAGGAAGAAAACATCGGGATTGAAACTTTACATGGTATTGATAAGCACTTGGAACTGAAGACAGATGGTCTGTAATACTTCATGAAGCTCACACCTCTCGACATTCGGTACATCCTGGTTCGGACCAGATGTACCAAGATCTCAAAACTCTTTACTGGTGGCCAAACATGAAAGATGAAATAGCCACTTATGTTAGTAAGTGCTTGACTTGTGCGAATGTTAAGATTAAATATCAGAAACCTTCAGGCCTACTCCAGCAACCAAAAATCCCTATGTGGAATGGGACGGGATTTCTATGGATTTCATCACAAAGCTTCCTAGAACGCCAACTGGCCATAACATGATTTGGGTTATCGTGGATCGTTTAACCAAATCGACACACTTTCTGGCAATAAAGGAAACGGACTCGCTGGAGAAACTAGCTAATCTCTACATCAAGGAGGTAGTCTCTAGGCATGGGGTGCCTACTTCTATTATATCTGATCGCGATGCGCGATTCACTTCTCATTTTTTTGACTACTCTCCAAAATGCTTTGGGAACTCGCTTAGATATGAGCATAGCCTATTACCCACAGACGGATGGACAGAGTGAACGAACCATCCAAACATTGAAAGATCTGCTACGAGCATGCGTGGCGGATTTTGGCAACAGTTGGGATAAGCACTTGCCTTTGATTGAATTCTCGTATAACAACAGTTACCCCACTTCAATACAATGTACGCCTTTAGAGGCATTTTATGGACGCAAGTGTAGGTCTCCCATGTAACATCGCGCATTAATCAAATCACCACTACACCCACTATATACTTGTATTACGATATATATACATATATATGTATTCTTTTAATTATTTATTTATTTTACCACTATATATATATATATATATAATAGTAATAATAATAATAATATGGGATATTATAGAATGGGATAAGACATGCACAACCCACATAAGCCCAAACCCAAAACTCTTTATAAATTCTGAACCATAATCAGCCCACAACCAAGCCCAGGCCCATCTCTCTTGTCCCTTTCCTTTGTAAAAAAAAAAAAAAAAACATCACTGCTGAGACTCGAACCCGGGCTGAGAGCCGGGTCAGAACACAGCGCGCGCCAACCATCCGGTCTACCCCTCTTCTTTGGTTAAACCCCAACATAAAATCTATAAAAGCCCACCTAGACGGCTCCTCTTCTTCTTCCTTTGCTGCTGCACGATGGTCAGTTGACCAAACAAAAGTCAACTGCCATCAATTCATTTAATTGACGCGTCCCAAATCAAATTAAACCCGTAATCTGAGCGCCATTACCTTCTCCACCTTCCATAGATAAAGATTTGAATAATTAACGCGTTTTAAAAGCTTTTAATGATGATGAATTGACCTTCCAAAAGAGCCCGATCCAAATCTGTATATATACGTGTTTTTAACTCGATTAAACTCACCCACAATACCTAGAGGAGCCGATTAAGGGAACCCCTATACAAAATTTCGCTTTCGTTTCCTCTTTGAATCGCTATTGAACGCGGGTGCCTCGTTTTTGTCTCGTCTAGACTCACCCAATTCAGATAAGGTACGAATGAATTCCTACATGCTTTATGGTCGATTTTCTATGTAGATTAAAAGCCCTATAGTCCCGTTCAGAATCTGTGTTGAATTCGAGTTCAATTGATGGATTAAGAAACTAGGGTTTATAAAGATATGATTTGGGGATAAACATGGTTTTGCATAATATATTTATTTTTAATCAAACTGTAATCAACACAACCACTGGTCTGGACCAAGTGGTTGTGTCTGGTGCTACCTTCCTGAGTCACCCGGGTTCGAGTCCCGGCAGTGGCAAACCTTTTCATTCTGTTTTGTTTTTAATTAAGCCATCAAAATTAATTATATATAATACTCATATTTTATAAATTCGTTTTAAAATATTAAAACTATTTTAATAATTCTACAAAAATTATTTTGTGTTAAACTAATGAAAAAGTTTAACATACAATTTTTAGTTTTCAAAAATTTATTTATTTAATATATATAATAAATAAATCAAGTTATTTCCATTTTATTTATAAAATTCTATAAAAATATCAAAACAATTTTATAAATTTCCACAAAAATTATTCTGAGTTTATATAATGATAAACTTTCCTGAAATGATTTTTAATTCTGAAAAATCATTTATTTAATATTTTTAATCAATTTTTGTTAGTTTTAATCATAATTAAATCATAATAAATCCAATTTTTAATATTTTTGCACCAAAATTTTATACAAATTATTTCTGACTATTTGAAACAGAAATATGATTTTTAAACTAATATTTCTTTAATTTTAGTATTTTTAAATATTAAAGTTAAATTTTGACAAATTGTTATAAATAGAATTAATATTCTATTTTTAAGAAAATAATTTTATAAAAATTATTTTTATACTTTAAACTCATTATTGTGATCACCTTAAATTCAAATTTTATAAAAAGATTTTTGTCTATTTATTTACTAAATTTCTCTCAATTAACAAACATTTTATTATTAATCAAACGAGCATTTATCCCCAATCCGAGGCCCTAGAACATATACATTTGTAGATAGACTTAGACATATTTATTACCTTATTATAGGGTGATATTTGGCGTTGTTGGGAAACACATATTCTATATCACGAGACTTAACATTTTAGTGTTAGTCAATTTGATGTACGAATTCTTGTAGAACAATTGTATGTAATTTATTTAACTCAATTAATGAAATTTATTATTCACCATGAGCTACTGAACAATCATCAATACGTGACATCCCGATGTTTCCGCCATCGGTTGGGGTGTTACAGATTGGTATCAGAGCCATGGTTATAGGGAATTAGGTTATTAGAAGAATAATCTAGTCTATAACCATAGGATTTAACCAGTACTTGCTTCTTTTACTTGCTATTCTCTATCTCCCTCCTACTTCTTATCCCTACTTTCATCCTTACAAGAAGGTTGCTCTCTATCATTGGATCTACTATTAGACTAATAGGACAAAATCCTCAGGTTTAACCTGAACCACCTTGAGATCTCGTCGAAGTTCTAGATTTTAATAACGAACACGTGCAATCTGGAAGGGTGAACGGCTGTATTCCGAGTCTTCTGTCTAGGCTGGCATTGCGCATATATCCCAATCAGACGAGGGACCCGGATGCCTACCTGGGAATTCTCGGGATGAGTGTTCACTTATAGGCTAAAGCATGTCTTCATATGTTATTAGAATTTAGAATCTTTGATAAGTCAACGTTTTCGTTTATTCGTTTTAATTAATGGATAAATGATTACATTCCTTATATAACCTCATTCATTTCATTGTGTCTCTTACAGATCATGCCTCCACGTCGCAGCGCTCGTCTTAACAGTGGTGACAATCATGATGAAGGGAGTAGCAATCACCATGACACTAACCACAACAACAACAACAACAACAACAACAACAACAACAACAACAATGGTGTCGATGCCCAACTGGCTGCGATCATTTCTCAACAAATGGCGCAACAAATCGCAACTCTGGTTCCCAATTTGCTAGCGCAAGTCATCCAAATGAACGGCAACGGGAACGGTAACGACAATGGTAATGGAAATGGAAACCACAACGGGAATGGAAATGGTCTCCCAGCCTGTACCCTTAAACACTTCAATTCTTGTAACCCTCCAAAGTTTAGTGGTGAAGAAGGAGCTACAGGACTCCTCCAATGGTTTGAGGGTATTGAGAATACCTTCATCAACAGTGAATGCCCCGACAACTTCAAGGTTCGTTACGCCATGAGTGTTCTCCACAAACGAGCACTCACTTGGTGGAATGAGGAGAAGTGCACCCGTGGGGCCGAAGTTGCTCTTGCTATGACATGGGACCAAGTCAAGGAAGTTATGAAGGAAGAGTTTTGTCCTCGCAACGAAGTTAAGAAGCTAGAAGATGAGTTCCACACCCTTGCTCAAGATAGTGGGGAAAACCTTGCCTACAATACCCGCTTTCACGAGCTTAGCTTATTGTTACCCCACAAAGTCACTCCCCTGCCGGTAGCCATCGAGAAGTACATCGGTGGTCCGCCCATGCAAATCCAGGACACGGTGTGGGGAAGGAATCCTGCCACCTTGGAGGAAGCCAAACGTTTAGCAGCTACCTTAACTGATAATCACGTAAAGAATGGGACCTTAGTTCGGAAAGGCAATAAAGCAAATATTGTAGGCGCGGTAACTACTGAGAACCAGAAGCGTAAGGCCAGGGATCCTGATGTCAACCTCACCACCCAAGCTTCTAACAAGAAACCCTATATAGGAAACTATCCATTGTGTAACACATGCAACCGACATCATCCCACTGCTTCAGCGTGTCGCTTGTGTACCAATTGTGGAAAGTATGGCCATCTGGTCAACACGTGTCGTGAGACCCCAAATCCTAATGCCAACCAGCCCATCAACCCAGCTCAGGCTACTAATCCTAATCGATACAACTATGGTCAGTGCTATGAGTGTGGAGACCCAAATCACTTCCGTAACCGATGCCCTAAACTAAACAGAGATCAAGACCCTCCAGCTACTTAACAACATGTCCCACCATTCGAACATTGTTTGCTTTTATTCTATGTATTGACGTTATTTGATTCAAGTAATAAATTCTAGTATTGAATTTTTTTTTTCTGAAAGTTGTTTACATGATTGTTTGAATGTGAACTAATTATATAAATCTATACAACTACAACTCATATACTGTGCTTGTTATACTTGCTTGCATAAACATGTTATCAATTTGCAATCTATGTGTCATCATGCCTTTTCAACAGTCGGGAGAGGCCCTACAACCTGCTCCACGACTGGTGGAGGCTATCGAACCTACTCAACGATTGGTAGAGGTCATTATGCCTTTTCAACAGTCGGGAGAGGCCCTACAACCTACTCCACGACTGGTGGAGGCTATCGGACCTGCTCAACAATCGGTGGAGTCATAGAAGGACGCAAAACTTTAATGTAAGGTAAATTGGTGATTATGGTCCGGAACGTAATCATGAATTTACAGGTACATTAAGGTAGTGTGAAATTCTATCAAGGTTATAAACTATAGTTGTCTGGTAGTTCATCAACCC
This sequence comes from Ambrosia trifida, assembly GCA_028751855.1. NCBI lineage: Eukaryota > Viridiplantae > Streptophyta > Magnoliopsida > Asterales > Asteraceae > Ambrosia > Ambrosia trifida. Next base: position 93,614,335 of record CM054125.1, read on the forward strand.
ACACAAAACACGAGACAATTTATTCTATTCATGTCATATTATAACCCAATTCACAACTATGTTCATTTTTACCTTCAACCATGTGTTTTCAATAAACTTCGGGACGAAGTTCCTAAAAGTAGGGAGACTGTAACATCGCGCATTAATCAAATCACCACTACACCCACTATATACTTGTATTACGATATATATACATATATATGTATTCTTTTAATTATTTACTTATTTTACCACTTTATATATATATATATAATAATAATAGTAATAATAATAATATGGGATATTATAGAATGGGATAAGACATGCACAACCCACATAAGCCCAAACCCAAAACTCTTTATAAATTCTGAACCATAATCAGCCCACAACCAAGCCCAGGCCCATCTCTCTTGTCCCTTTCCTTTGTAAAAAAAAAAAAAACATCACTGCTGAGACTCGAACCCGGGCTGAGAGCCGGGTCAGAACACAGCGCGCGCCAACCATCCGGTCTACCCCTCTTCTTTGGTTAAACCCCAACATAAAATCTATAAAAGCCCACCTAGACGGCTCCTCTTCTTCTTCCTTTGCTGCTGCACGATGGTCAGTTGACCAAACAAAAGTCAACTACCATCAATTCATTTAATTGACGCGTCCCAAATCAAATTAAACCCGTAATCTGAGCGCCATTACCTTCTCCACCTTCCATAGATAAAGATTTGAATAATTAACGCGTTTTAAAAGCTTTTAATGATGATGAATTGACCTTCCAAAAGAGCCCGATCCAAATCTGTATATATACGTGTTTTTAACTCGATTAAACTCACCCACAATACCTAGAGGAGCCGATTAAGGGAACCCCTATACAAAAATTCGTTTTCGTTTCCTCTTTGAATCGCTATTGAACGCGGGTGCCTCGTTTTTGTCTCGTCTAGACTCACCCAATTCAGATAAGGTACGAATGAATTCCTACATGCTTTATGGTCGATTTTCTATGTAGATTAAAAGCCCTATAGTCCCGTTCAGAATCTGTGTTGAATTCGAGTTCAATTGATGGATTAAGAAACTAGGGTTTATAAAGATATGATTTGGGGATAAACATGGTTTTGCATAATATATTTATTTTTAATCAAACTGAAATCAACACAACCACTGGTCTGGACCAAGTGGTTGTGTCTGGTGCTACCTTCCTGAGCCACCCGGGTTCGAGTCCCGGCAGTGGCAAACCTTTTCATTCTGTTTTGTTTTTAATTAAGCCATCAAAATTAATTATATATAATACTCATATTTTATAAATTCGTTTTAAAATATTAAAACTATTTTAATAATTCTACAAAAATTATTTTGTGTTAAACTAATGAAAAAGTTTAACATACATTTTTTAGTTTTCAAAAATTTATTTATTTAATATATATAATAAATAAATCAAGTTATTTCCATTTTATTTATAAAATTCTATAAAAATATCAAAACAATTTTATAAATTTCCACAAAAATTATTCTGAGTTTATATAATGATAAACTTTCCTGAAATGATTTTTAATTCTGAAAAATCATTTATTTAATATTTTTAATCAATTTTTGTTAGTTTTAATCATAATTAAATCATAATAAATCCAATTTTTAATATTTTTGCACCAAAATTTTATACAAATTATTTCTGACTATTTGAAACAGAAATATTATTTTTAAACTAATATTTCTTTAATTTTAGTATTTTTAAATATTAAAGTTAAATTTTGACAAATTGTTATAAATAGAATTAATATTCTATTTTTAAGAAAATAATTTTATAAAAATTATTTTTATACTTTAAACTCATTATTGTGATCACCTTAAATTCAAATTTTATAAAAAGATTTTTGTCTATTTATTTACTAAATTTCTCTCAATTAACAAACATTTTATTATTAATCAAACGAGCATTTATCCCCAATCCGAGGCCCTAGAACATATACATTTGTAGATAGACTTAGACATATTTATTACCTTATTATAGGGTGATATTTGGCGTTGTTGGGCAACACATATTCTATATCACGAGACTTAACATTTTAAGGTGAGTTTACATAGCCCCTTTTCTCTTTTACATTTTGGGGTGAAACATGTTTAAACATTTTATACTATCATTTACTCATATTTACTTGTGATTCAATTACATCATCATTCCATCATTTGACTGTAACAAAAAGACACAGTACAATCATTAACAATGATCAAGCCGCCTGTTTAGATTATAGCGCTATAGGTCTGACAAACCCACCCCCCCCCCCCCCCCCCCCGCATAAATTCAGGGATGATCGATAACAGTAACAACATTTAACTAACTTGCGAGTTAGTCATCAGTCGACACAAGGTTTGATTGTACAAAGACGCATTGTTACATGTCTGCATCATACTCTATCATCATACAACTGGAAATGTTGTACAAACTATTATTTACAAAAACCTATGTATTCTCACCAACTTTTGTTGATCCAAAATATTTTCAAACTTAACATGTTTTAGGTTCTACTTGCTTGAAGATTCGAGCTAATACTTGGAGATGTGTGCTTAGTGTTAGTCAATTTGATGTACGAATTCTTGTAGAACAATTGTATGTAATTTATTTAACTCAATTAATGAAATTTATTATTCACCATGAGCTACTGAACAATCATCAATACGTGACATCCCGATGTTTCCGCCATCGGTTGGGGTGTTACAGATTGGTATCAGAGCCATGGTTATAGGGAATTAGGTTATTAGAAGAATAATCTAGTCTATAACCATAGGATTTAACCAGTACTTGCTTCTTTTACTTGCTATTCTCTATCTCCCTCCTACTTCTTATCCCTACTTTCATCCTTACAAGAAGGTTGCTCTCTATCATTGGATCTACTATTAGACTAATAGGACAAAATCCTCAGGTTTAACCTGAACCACCTTGAGATCTCGTCGAAGTTCTAGATTTTAATAACGAACACGTGCAATCTGGAAGGGTGAACGGCTGTATTCCGAGTCTTCTGTCTAGGCTGGCATTGCGCATATATCCCAATCAGACGAGGGACCCGGATGCCTACCTGGGAATTCTCGGGATGAGTGTTCACTTATAGGCTAAAGCATGTCTTCATATGTTATTAGAATTTAGAATCTTTGATAAGTCAACGTTTTCGTTTATTCGTTTTAATTAATGGATAAATGATTACATTCCTTATATAACCTCATTCATTTCATTGTGTCTCTTACAGATCATGCCTCCACGTCGCAGCGCTCGTCTTAACAGTGGTGACAATCATGATGAAGGGAGTAGCAATCACCATGACACTAACCACAACAACAACAACAACAACAACAACAACAACAACAACAATGGTGTCGATGCCCAACTGGCTGCGATCATTTCTCAACAAATGGCGCAGCAAATCGCAACTCTGGTTCCCAATTTGCTAGCGCAAGTCATCCAAATGAACGGCAACGGGAACGGTAACGACAATGGTAATGGAAATGGAAACCACAACGGGAATGGAAATGGTCTCCCAGCCTGTACCCTTAAACACTTCAATTCTTGTAACCCTCCAAAGTTTAGTGGTGAAGAAGGAGCTACAGGACTCCTCCAATGGTTTGAGGGTATTGAGAATACCTTCATCAACAGTGAATGCCCCGACAACTTCAAGGTTCGTTACGCCATGAGTGTTCTCCACAAACGAGCACTCACTTGGTGGAATGAGGAGAAGCGCACCCGTGGGGCCGAAGTTGCTCTTGCTATGACATGGGACCAAGTCAAGGAAGTTATGAAGGAAGAGTTTTGTCCTCGCAACGAAGTTAAGAAGCTAGAAGATGAGTTCCACACCCTTGCTCAAGATAGTGGGGAAAACCTTGCCTACAATACCCGCTTACACGAGCTTAGCTTATTGTTACCCCACAAAGTCACTCCCCTGCCGGTAGCCATCGAGAAGTACATCGGTGGTCCGCCCATGCAAATCCAGGACACGGTGTGGGGAAGGAATCCTGCCACCTTGGAGGAAGCCAAACGTTTAGCAGCTACCTTAACTGATAATCACGTAAAGAATGGGACCTTAGTTCGGAAAGGCAATAAAGCAAATATTGTAGGCGCGGTAACTACTGAGAACCAGAAGCGTAAGGCCAGGGATCCTGATGTCAACCTCACCACCCAAGCTTCTAACAAGAAACCCTATATAGGAAACTATCCATTGTGTAACACATGCAACCGACATCATCCCACTGCTTCAGCGTGTCGCTTGTGTACCAATTGTGGAAAGTATGGCCATCTGGTCAACACGTGTCGTGAGACCCCAAATCCTAATGCCAACCAGCCCATCAACCCAGCTCAGGCTACTAATCCTAATCGATACAACTATGGTCAGTGCTATGAGTGTGGAGACCCAAATCACTTCCGTAACCGATGCCCTAAACTAAACAGAGATCAAGACCCTCCAGCTACTTAACAACATGTCCCACCATTCGAACATTGTTTGCTTTTATTCTATGTATTGACGTTATTTGATTCAAGTAATAAATTCTAGTATTGAAATTTTTTTTTTCTGAAAGTTGTTTACATGATTGTTTGAATGTGAACTAATTATATAAATCTATACAACTACAACTCATATACTGTGCTTGTTATACTTGCTTGCATAAACATGTTATCAATTTGCAATCTATGTGTCATCATGCCTTTTCAACAGTCGGGAGAGGCCCTACAACCTGCTCCACGACTGGTGGAGGCTATCGAACCTACTCAACGATTGGTAGAGGTCATTATGCCTTTTCAACAGTCGGGAGAGGCCCTACAACCTACTCCACGACTGGTGGAGGCTATCGGACCTGCTCAACAATCGGTGGAGTCATAGAAGGACGCAAAACTTTAATGTAAGGTAAATTGGTGATTACGGTCCGGAACGTAATCATGAATTTACAGGTACATTAAGGTAGTGTGAAATTCTATCAAGGTTATAAACTATAGTTGTCTGGTAGTTCATCAACCCACACAAAACACGAGACAATTTATTCTATTCATGTCATATTATAACCCAATTCACAACTATGTTCATTTTTACCTTCAACCATGTGTTTTCAATAAACTTCGGGACGAAGTTCCTAAAAGTAGGGGAGACTGTAACATCGCGCATTAATCAAATCACCACTACACCCACTATATACTTGGATTACGATATATATACATATATATGTATTCTTTTAATTATTTATTTATTTTACCACTTTATATATATATATATATAATAATAATAATAATAATAATAATAGTAATAATAATATGGGATATTATAGAATGGGATAAGACATGCACAACCCACATAAGCCCAAACCCAAAACTCTTTATAAATTCTGAACCATAATCAGCCCACAACCAAGCCCAGGCCCATCTCTCTTGTCCCTTTCCTTTGTAAAAAAAAAAAAAAACATCACTGCTGAGACTCGAACCCGGGCTGAGAGCCAGGTCAGAACACAGCGCGCGCCAACCATCCGGTCTACCCCTCTTCTTTGGTTAAACCCCAACATAAAATCTATAAAAGCCCACCTAGACGGCACTTCTTCTTCTTCCTTTGCTGCTGCACGATGGTCAGTTGACCAAACAAAAGTCAACTGCCATCAATTCATTTAATTGACGCGTCCCAAATCAAATTAAACCCGTAATCTGAGCGCCATTACCTTCTCCACCTTCCATAGATAAAGATTTGAATAATTAACGCGTTTTAAAAGCTTTTAATGATGATGAATTGACCTTCCAAAAGAGCCCGATCCAAATCTGTATATATACGTGTTTTTAACTCGATTAAACTCACCCACAATACCTAGAGGAGCCGATTAAGGGAACCCCTATACAAAAATTCGTTTTCGTTTCCTCTTTGAATCGCTATTGAACGCGGGTGCCTCGTTTTTGTCTCGTCTAGACTCACCCAATTCAGATAAGGTACGAATGAATTACTACATGCTTTATGGTCGATTTTCTATGTAGATTAAAAGCCCTATAGTCCCGTTCAGAATCTTTGTTGAATTCGAGTTCAATTGATGGATTAAGAAACTAGGGTTTATAAAGATATGATTTGGGGATAAACATGGTTTTGCATAATATATTTATTTTTAATCAAACTGAAATCAACACAACCACTGGTCTGGACCAAGTGGTTGTGTCTGGTGCTACCTTCCTGAGCCACCCGGGTTCGAGTCCCGGCAGTGGCAAACCTTTTCATTCTGTTTTGTTTTTAATTAAGCCATCAAAATTAATTATATATAATACTCATATTTTATAAATTCGTTTTAAAATATTAAAACTATTTTAATAATTCTACAAAAATTATTTTGTGTTAAACTAATGAAAAAGTTTAACATACATTTTTTAGTTTTCAAAAATTTATTTATTTAATATATATAATAAATAAATCAAGTTATTTCCATTTTATTTATAAAATTCTATAAAAATATCAAAACAATTTTATAAATTTCCACAAAAATTATTCTGAGTTTATATAATGATAAACTTTCCTGAAATGATTTTTAATTCTGAAAAATCATTTATTTAATATTTTTAATCAATTTTTGTTAGTTTTAATCATAATTAAATCATAATAAATCCAATTTTTAATATTTTTGCACCAAAATTTTATACAAATTATTTCTGATTATTTGAAACAGAAATATGATTTTTAAACTAATATTTCTTTAATTTTAGTATTTTTAAATATTAAAGTTAAATTTTGACAAATTGTTATAAATAGAATTAATATTCTATTTTTAAGAAAATAAATTTATAAAAATTATTTTTATACTTTAAACTCATTATTGTGATCACCTTAAATTCAAGTTTTATAAAAAGATTTTTGTCTATTTATTTACTAAATTTCTCTCAATTAACAAACATTTTATTATTAATCAAACGAGCATTTATCCCCAATCCGAGGCCCTAGAACATATACATTTGTAGATAGACTTAGACATATTTATTACCTTATTATAGGATGATATTTGGCGTTGTTGGGCAACACATATTCTATATCACGAGACTTAACATTTTAAGGTGAGTTTACATAGCTCCTTTTCTCTTTTACATTTTGGGGTGAAACATGTTTAAACATTTTATACTATCATTTACTCATATTTACTTGTGATTCAATTACATCATCATTCCATCATTTGACTGTAACAAAAAGACACAGTACAATCATTAACAATGATCAAGCCGCCTGTTTAGATTATAGCGCTATAGGTCTGACAAACCCATCCCCCCGCATAAATTCAGGGATGATCGATAACAGTAACAACATTTAACTAACTTGCGAGTTAGTCATCAGTCGATACAAGGTTTGATTGTACAAAGACGCATTGTTACATGTTTGCATCATACTCTATCATCATACAACTGGAAATGTTGTACAAACTATTATTTACAAAAACCTATGTATTCTCGCCAACTTTTGTTGACCCAAAATATTTTCAAACTTAACAAGTTTCAGGTTCTACTTGCTTGAAGATTCGAGCTAATACTTGGAGATGTGTGCTTAGTGTTAGTCAATTTGATGTACGAATTCTTGTAGAACAATTGTATGTAATTTATTTAACTCAATTAATGAAATTTATTATTCACCATGAGCTACTGAACAATCATCAATACGTGACATCCCGATGTTTCCGCCATCGGTTGGGGTGTTACATCCCATCTGCTGGACTGAAGTTGGGGATAGCCAGCTAACAGATCCCGGACTTGTGCACGAAACTTCTGAGGAGATAGTGCAAATCAGAAATCGGATGGCTGCTGCTCGTGATCGACAGATAAGTTACGCTGATAAGCGTAGGAAGCCTTTGGAGTTCCAGGTTGGGGACAAGGTTCTATTGAAGGTGTCACCTTGGAAGGGGGTGATATGCTTTGGAAAACGAGGAAAGTTGAACCCGCGATACGTTGGACCATTCGAGATTGTCGAAAGGATTGGTCCAGTAACTTATAGGTTGAACCTGCCTAATGAACTTAATGGGGTACACGATGTACACCACGTATCGAATATAAAGAAATGCTTATCGGATACAACACTGGTGGTGCCACTGGAGGATATCCAGGTGGACGATCAGCTACGGTTCGTGGAAGAACCGGTGGAGATTCTTGAGCGGGGTGTCAAGAAACTCAGACAGAGCATCATACCGACTGTTAAGGTGCGATGGAATTCCCATCTAGGACCGGAATACACGTGGGAACACAAGGGATCAAATGCGGCTCAAATATCCACACCTCTTTACTGAACCTGAAACTGTACATAGATCAAACGCGGAACATAAAACAGCTCTTTCAAAGTGAATTTCGGGGCGAAATTCCTTTCAACATAGGGATGATGTGACATCCGGGAACCAAGCACATATTTTTCTAGCTGGCTTTACTGTTTACTTGCTGAATTTCGGGACGAAATTCTTTTCAGCTTGGGGATGATGTGACACCCCGCATTTTCAGGTTCCTACTTTAACTAAACTCTAGTTAACTTGCATGTGCATACGTGACTAAACACTTGACTAGGGTTAGTTAAGAAGGTCTTCCTATATGTTATAGGGTAATAACATATGTTATGTGATAATAACATATGTTATATTATAATAAGTAAAGTTATCATCACAATGCACACACGAGTCCTGTATCCCGAACGTTGGTGATTTGTCTAGCATACATGATAATGTGTACAATTGAAATATGATGAACGTGAAGTAACATGTTTATGTGAATTACGTGTTTATGCGAATTACTGCTTAACTGATAGTTAGTACGTAAACCATGCAAATTACGTGCACTCTATGATTAATATGTTATGAGATGATAAAAACAATAGTTTTTACATAAGTTAGTATGAATAATATTATCAAGACTATTCTCGGGATTAAAACCGTATTAACGGGCCCGTTTATCAAGAAAAGGCCCAAAAACCCGAAACTTTGGCCCATGATCTTAACCCTAGTGTATTATGTTTATAAAAAAAAAAGACAAACCCTAGCCTCCATTTGCGCCGTGGGTTTTCAAGAGGGTGTACCCTCTTCTTCACTTTCAATCTTGCATCAATTCCTTACAAGTTCAAGTGATTTGGGTGCTATCTTGGAGTTTTAAGGACTTAAGCGATTCAAGGTATATATTTTATGTGTTGTATGATAAGTTTTAAGGCTGGAAAAGTTGTAAAAACCCTAAGAAATACTTATGTTAAAATCGCAAATCAACATGTGTAGGATATCTTGGATGTTTGTTATGTATGTTAATGAGTATTGTTGATAAAAATCATATCTAGAGCACATGGTACATAAAAATCAGAGGTTAAACGTGATAATATGGATTTTGTTGTGTTAATATGAGTTTATTGCATGATTGTGGGTTATTAAGGATGATTAGGGTTTATAAGAGTCATGTTGTTAAAATTCTGATTTCTGGCAGATTATCTATAACGACTTGTATGGCTGTTATAGGGTGATTAACATGTGTAATCTTATTGTTTTCTGATACTAAAACATAACTTATGATGTTAGCTTTTCAAAAAGTCCAAAATCATGCGTTTTGGACTTGTTTTGATATGTATTCATTATTTTATAAGTTTAAAGGTCATATCAGATTTTCGGAATTATAAATTGGGTCAACTTTAAACGGTCATAACTCGAGATTTACAAAGGGTTAAGTTATGAAATTTGTACAGTAGGTCAACATTGGAAAAACTTGGCTTTTCCAATTGGATTCACCTCGTTTGGGTGAATACACAAATTTTGGGAATTTTTCTACTAAACTGACCTGCTGTGGAAATTTTCTGGACGTAGCTGTGTTGTACGAATTTTTAATAATTTTTGTGTTTGGTTGTGAGACAAAACAAAAATATGGGTTATCAAATGAATCTCAATGAATATTCAGTAAAAATTTGGGAGTTTAATTCGTTCTTTAAGTATTTTAAATAATTCATTTTTTCACAGCGTACAATCTGCCCTGAAAACGCAGATTGTGTAAGGGATGTTTACGTGACTATTTGGAGTCTTATATGGTATGTATTTCACATGAACTTGCATGAATACTTATATGAGATGTGTATGAGGTATTAAACTGATAATAATCAATATGATCACCAATGGGATACGTAGGACTTACTTGTGCATGTAGAGTCATTAGGTGTCACTACACGGTTTGAACTTTAAAAGTCTTGGACAAACGAGTTGTATGGTGTGTTGATTATGCACATATACTCACCTAGTGACATTTGTAATAGGGAGTCGGTAGCTCATTTCTGTTTGAGGAATTTGGATTATTCACGTGCAACCTAAGGTGAGTTTCACTACTCTTTTCTCAAAAGCATGCGTCTCGGGTTGAGACAACGTACTTAACTTTTTCTAGTCCGGGTTGGGACTACTATTTTCTAGTCCGGGTTGGGACTACTACTTTCTAGTCCGGTTTGGGACTACTTACACATCCCGGGTTGGGATGCTATGGATCCTTGTGTGGCTTGGTTTTTGCTAGTTCGCAAACTGTGTCCTTGATGAACTAAACCAACTCTATCATCTGTAAGTCCTTCACATACCGAATGAGTAGCCGGGTTATGGCAAGCGGGTTATTAGTTGATAGCGCTATTAGGTCTGACAAACCTCACACCGGCTCGGGGAGTGCGGGAGTGAACTATAACTTAACAGATTTTATCATTGTTGATAGGCAATGATGTAAGGCATGCGGCTCACATTTGTGGCTACACGTACATCAGCAGTTCGGTATATCGGTGTTAGTTATCATGAATGGGTTAGCTACCCTTGACATGCGATGAACTAGTGTTTACACGGTTCTTGGAACCAACTCAATACTTGTTTACGTGGTTTTGGAAACCAGCGCATTTACATACTCATTTACTTTACTTAGTGAACTCACCAACATTGTTTGTTGACCCATGATATACATGCTTTTGCAGGTAGTTAGCTTCCGGTGCCAGGATTAGAAAGCACTGCACACTTCACTGCATTTGAGTCTTGGGCATACACCTAAATTACATATTATGCTTTTACAATTTCTTTCGTATGGTTTTAATTTGGGCGCGTTGTTTTGCGCATGGTTTTTTAAGGTTTAAATTTGGTTTACGCTTCCGCAACTTAACTAAACTTGGTTTTTGAAAACGAACTAAATGGTTTGGGCATTTAGAGTTCGTTCATATGACTTATGGCTATGGGATCCTGGTATGTCATGCGCCTCGCGGTATAAACACTGCAGTGGAAATTTGAGGGTGTGACACCAGATGATCCTGTCAGTTTTTCGAAAGATAAGCTTGTTCCTGTGTTGCAAAGGATGGGATATGAAGGTGAAATGTCAACACCACCGTACTTAAAGAAATTATTTCCTAGCTATTGGAGATTGTTGGTGCATATGTTTTTGGCTAGCTTGGGTGGCAACAAAAGTGGACTAGATCAGATGGGAGTGAGATATGCTTCTGGGATAGCGGCGTTGATTGAGGGATGGGATTACAACTACTCGAAGTGCATCTTTGAGGATATTTTGACAAATGTGAAGACTCTCAACAAGAAGTATTTTTACAAGTTTCCGAGATTTGTGCAGATGATTCTAGAATTCAAGTATCCCAAGCTCGAAAGGACAGTTGAAACTTATGATAACAAGTGCATGTCGTCTTTAATCTTTGGATTAATTAGGCAAGTCCGTAAAGACTCAAGACAGGTGTTTACCAGGAAACTTCCACCGATCAAGTTTGGAAAGTTTAGTGAGATTGTGGAAGAAGCATCAGACTTGCCATCTGCTCTTGTTGCTGAAGAGCATGATGTTCAGATTATTGATCCACCACCCGCTAAGCAACGTTCTCCTCCTGAAAACGTTGACCTGACTGAGGTGGAAAGTGAGGATGAGGAAGAGTTGAAAGATGATAAACAGACTACAGGAAATGAAGATGATCAGTTTGAGAACTTCGAGTTTGATGATCTAAATGATGACGAGATAGATGACTTTATTCTTGAAAATGCTGAAGTAAAGTCGGTGACTGAAGATGAGAAAGAGGTAGTTGGAGAAGAGATCGTGACTCAAGTTGCTGACACTACTGCTTCTGAGCCAGTTATTCCTCAAGTAGAAGTGCTTTCAAGCATATTAGATACTGTTCGAGAGGCTGAACAAAGGATTCCTCCATCCGTTGTTGCAGTTGAGACAGTTGTTGATACTGAAGTTGCTGAAGATCCAAGTTCTGATTTAAGGCCAAGGAAGAGAAGCAAAAGAGACCCAAGGTTGAATGTTGCTGCTGATGTCTCTGTTTCTGTTGATGAGACTATTTCTGCTGCTGCTACTGACACTCTCATGACTGATGCTGGTGTTTCACCTGATATTCTCGTTGGTACTATTAGCTCCGCTACTTCACCTGTGATTGCAACCGAAGCTTTTTCTCAATTCATGAGCAAGGCACCAATCACTGGGAGACTAAATGAGGAAGCTGGATCCTCTGGTGCTTCTGGTTCGGGTAAAGTTTTGTTTGATGAAGAAGCATTTCAGAGAGCTCAAATGGCCTTTCTCGCGAATAAAGAACAGGGAAAACGTATGGATGTTGAATTCCTGACGATAGAAGAGAGAGAGGCAAATCAAGAAAAGATTGTAAGTGATGAATATGTTTTTGCTGAAGTGGATGTTCACAGGTTACAAGCTAGAGTGCTAAAATTAGAGACTGAGAATGTTGGCTAACTGCTCAGGTGCAGAGCTTGATGGAGACGGTTACTGAAAAGGAGAAGAAGATTACTGAATTGGAGACTGGATTGGGTGATGTTTCAGCCAGATTACTCAACTTGACTCAGAAACTCGAGAACAAGTTTGGAAAGGAGTTTTCAGAGACATCATCCTTTGTTGACAAAGTATTGACTCCGGCTGAACGTGAAAGATCAGAGAAAGAACATGAAGAACACATGAAGAAATATTTCAAAGATCAGGTTCCCAGAGTTAGAGATCGTCGACCTGGAAGTGCCTACGTTCTCAAGAATTTAGCTGAGCCATCAATTGACCCAATGGAGGAGCATCCAGAAAGATATGTGACGATTACCAGTGATAGGTATGACACTAATGGTAATCGAACTGGAATAGAGTGTTGGAGGTATAATGATGATAAGAGAGTGTTCGTGGTTCATAGAGGAAATGGAGCAGTTGAGTACTATGCTTCCACTTCGGCCTTCAACTCCTGGACCAAGATTGATTTGACAGAACTTGCCAGAGCTCCTTTCATAAACCAGACAAGAAATCCAAGAAATAAGATTGGCCTCATGTTTCATAAGAAGATTCAGGAGCAGGCGAAAGTGAATTTCAGGGATATGAAGATTGCTAGCTCAATGTTGGTGGCATATAAGGGTGTGCGAGGTGCTAATGGAAAGCCTTTCAAGACAGTTCAGTGGCCACCTACTGAAAAATTGAAGACCATTCCCTTGACCAAGCCAATGGATAGAGGTTGCTTGAAGGATATGAGGTTCTGGGTCTATGATCCTACTTCTGCATCTGCAGTGATTGTATGTGATACGGATGAGTTTAGGATATCTGACGCTAGAGATCTGATGAGTTTGCATTCTGAAGATGTTCAAGTTCTAGCTAGACATCAGATTCAATGTGACCCCACTTATGAAGTTTGTGCAAAGTCTTTCACCAATGCTGTAGCTCAAGTTGATAGACTGGGGTTGGCGTCTGATAAAAGGGGACGAGTGGAGATGGAACTATTTGGTCCGTATATTGGCAAGTCACCTGAGGAATGGAAGAGAGCCATGGAGGAAAAGAAGAAAAATTCAAAGAAGCGCAGCAAGAGCAGTAAGGAGCGGTAGAGACACCACAAGTCAACACAAATCTAGGGGGATATTGTTGGGCTAGACTTTAGAGGTTTGCGTTGTCTTGGGTTATGTTAGTCTTGTTAGTGGGTTTCGGCCTATGTGGCCTATTGTAAAGTGATCGCCCTATGCACTTATAAATAGGGGGTTTCTTAGTCAATTGTTGGTTGTTTGTCTTTCGGTTTATTAACATCCTCGTGTACCAGACGACTTGTTTGAAGTCGTGTGCACATTATCAATCAAATCGTCTATTTTAAGTATCTTCTTTGTTCTTAGCATACAGTCATTGTTTCCGCCTTTGATTGTGTGTTGTTTGATACCCGGTAGAGAGGATTCTGGACTTACAGATCCTGAAGAGCATGTAGCACAATACAGGGAAAGGATGGAGATAAACCCCATTCTAGCCAACCTTAAGAAAGCATGCTTATGCAAAGGATTCGGTTCCACCCTTACTCGTCCAGCCTTAAAATGGCTGCTAAGTGTTCCACCTTACTCTATTACTTTCTTTGCTCATTTAATTAATATGTTTAATAACCAATATTTATGTAGTCGAACATTTGAACGTTTGACAAGTGATTTATACAGGGTAACACAGCCACATGTGTAACACCCCAACCGATGGCGGAAACATCGAGGTGTCACGTAAGAATGAGTATACAGTAGCACATGGTAATCAAATTTTAATTGAAATTAATTTAAAGTGCAAATATCCAAAAATGAAAATACATAATGAGTTTTAAGTGGAAATCTAATACATCACAAAAACCAAACAAGCATAGACTTTAGTTTGCCTTCTCATGTAAATACTCTAGTCTTCATGCATCATTATTTCCAGTTGAGTTGTAAAAATGGGGGGGGGGGGCAACTAGAAGTTGGTGAGAATACATAAGCCATGTCTAGCAAATAGTTTAAGTATAAAAGTTTAGCAATTCATATGTCTATCGTAAGTTTAAGTCTACATGAATAAACATGATATGTTGAATCGACATAATCAAACCTCCGACTAGTTTAGATCCATCCCGTCATCCACGGTTCACCTTAATAATATGTTGGAACGATAACAATCACCCACGCTACCTATGTAGGAGGTACACGTATCCGGGTGGGATTGTCAATCAAATAGATCTATTATTGAGTATCGCCGACTTGGCCATAGCTAATGATTATGTAATGTTGAAACTCGTTGAAACTGTTGTTGTTGTTGTTGTCTAATTCATGAGGCATTAAAGTTTACAACTAGACATGCATGTAGAATTGCTTAAGTATAATGTTGCAAGTATGAAGAATTGCATAAACATGGTTACGTAAACTCACCTTAGTATAGTATTAAGTCTCGAGAAAAAAGTATAAGTTTAGCCCCAAAGATTGCCAAGTATTACCCTATGTATAAGGTAACAAATAAGTCTAAGTCTATCTAGTCTACAAGTATATTCTAGGGTTTTGATTTGGGGATAAACATTTGTTGGATTAATAATAAAATGTTTTAATAAATAAGAGAAATTTGATAATTAAATAAACAAAAGTTTTTTTGTAAATTTTAAATTAAAGGTGGTCACAATATAAAGTTTTAAGTATGAAAATTTTTTTAATAAATTATTTTCTTAAAAATAAAATATTAAATCTATTTATTACAAATTGTCAAAATATAACTCTAATATTTAAAAATACTAAAATTAAAGAATTATTAAATTAAAAATTGTATTTCTGTTCCAAATAATTAGAAATAATTTATATAAAATTTTGGTGCAAAAATTTTGAAAAATGAATTTATTATGATTTATTTATGATTAAAATTAACAAAAATTTATTAAAAATATTAAATAAATGATTTTTCAGAAATAAAAATTATTTCAGAAAAGCTTAATGTTATAAAAACTCAGAATAATTTTTGTGGAATTTTATAAAATTGTTTTGATATTTTTATAGAATTTTATAAATAAAATAGAATAAACATGAATTATTTATTATATATATTAAATAAATAAAATTTTGAAAACTAAAAATTGTATGTTAAACTTTTTCACTAGATTAACATAAAATAATTTTTGTAGAATTTTAAAGTTGTTTTAGTATTTTAAAACAAATTTTGAAATATAAGTAAATATATATATATATATAAGGTTTGATTGTTTTTAAAGAAAAAGAAAAAGCTTTGGTGATGCTGGGGGTCGAACCCGCGTGGGCCGGTTCAAAGACACCAGACACAACCACTTGATCTAGATTAGTGGTTGTGTTTGGTTTCTGTTTATTTTAAATATATGTATATGTTCTGGAAGTGTTCTTCCCCAAATATAATGATCGTGCCCTAGAATTTCCAATCGTTCAAATCACACAACAATAAACCAATTAACCTTAGGGTTATTGTTGTGTGTATGCCGAAGATCAAAACCCACATGAAAAACGTTACTTACAATTACGATTTCGTGTTTCTTGTGTGGTCAAGCCCAAAAGTCAAACACGAGCAGAAAAACTCAAGAACAGTGAATTGATTTAGAAATTGGGGATTGAGAAAGAGTGTTCGGCGAGTTGTGAATGATCTGTGATGTCCAATTTATAGGGATAGGGTTTGGGTCGTTGAATTGGAAGGTTCGACCGTCATGAAGACGATGACGCGGTTGATTGGTTATAAATGGAACGTATTGATGATGATTATACGTGGGTTTTACGCGTAATAGACCGGAATTGATGTAATCATACCAAATCTAGAAATTAAACGCGTATACTATGGTTAATCATGGAAGATTGTTGTCACAGTTGACTTTCCAAGTCAACTGTGAAGGACTAAAACACGCGTTATATTAATTATCAGTTGGGTTTAACACAAGAAATGTGTGTAGACCAGATGGTTGAGTCTGTTTGTGTGGTGACCCGGCTTGGGGCGCGGGTTCGATTCCCGGCCCAAGCATAATTTTTTTGTCATTTAATCTATATATATATGTATATTATGTATAATTATTATAGTATTAGGGTTCCAAAAATGCCACAATAATAATTAAATGCGAACAATAATCATGAAACTTGACGTTTTTATTCATGATAAAAGTAACGTACAAGTATAAATGCGTAATGTTATAGTCTCCCCTACTTTTAGGAACTTCGTCCCGAAGTTGGAGTTGGAGAGTCTGGTGGAAAAAGATGTGGGTACTTAGACTTCATCTGATCTTTACGTTCCCAAGTGAAATCTGGACCTCGTTTAGATTCCCAACGAACCTTAACGATCGGAATGCGATTGCGCTTGAGATTCTTGACTCCAGTATCAACAATCTCGACGGGTTTCTCGATAATGTGCATAGTTTCATCAATTTGCACATCTTCAAGAGGAACATGGAGGTTCTCATCTGCTAAGCATTTCTTGAGATTCGAAACATGAAAGGTCGGGTGAACATTGCTTAGCTCAGGTGGAAGATCAAGTTTGTAAGCCACTTTTCCAATCCTGTCAAGAATTTTGAATGGGCCTACGTATCGAGGAGCTAGTTTTCCCTTTCTACCGAAACGAATCACTCCTTTCCAAAGGGATACCTTAAGAAGTACAAGGTCCCCAACTTGAAATTCCAAGGGTTTACGACGTTTATCAGCATAACTCTTCTGACGACTTCTAGCCTTGAGAAGATTATCCTGAATGAGTTGGATTTTGTCTGTGGTTTCCTGGATTAGTTCGGGTCCAGTGATCCGGGCTTCACCAACCTCAGTCCAACAGACAGGTGAACGACATTTACGACCATAGAGTGCCTCGAAAGGAGCCATGTTAATGCTGGCATGATAACTGTTGTTGTATGAAAACTCGACCAAAGGAAGATGAGAATCCCATGCGCCACCAAAATCGATGACACATGCCCTGAGCATATCCTCAAGTGTCTGGATGGTCCGTTCAGTCTGACCATCTATTTGAGGGTGATAAGCAGTACTCAGGTTCAACTTGGTACCCAAAGCATCTTGTAAGGAATCCCAAAAGTGAGAGGTGAAACGACCATCACGATCAGAGATAATGTCCAAAGGTATACCATGACGACATACGATTTGACTTACGTACATCCTTGCCAACCTTTCCACAGAATACTTCTCACGAATAGGTAAGAAGTGGGCTGACTTGGTCAAACGATCAACGATTACCCAAATGCTATCAAAACCTTTGGGTGTGCGGGGGAGTTTAGTGATGAAATCCATTGCTATGCTCTCCCATTTCCATACAGGAATTTCTGGTTATTCGAGCATACCAGATGGTCGTTGATGTTCAGCCTTGACCTTTGAACAAGTGAGGCATTTTGCAACGAAAAGAGCAATATCTTTCTTCATACCAGGCCACCAATAGGAAAAACGAAGGTCTTGGTACATCTTGTCAGCTCCAGGATGAATAGAATAACAAGACTTATGAGCCTCGTTCATGAGGAAGGTACGGAGATCATCACTGTCAGGAATCCAAAGTCGATTAAGAAAATAGAGTAGCCCATCAGGTTTGGTTTCAAGTTGAGTCTCAACACCACACGACATTTCGTCGTACATGTTACCTTGGGTGACTGAGGTATGTTGAGCCTGGAGGATACGATCCTGAAGATCAGTACGAACTCTCGCACAGTGAAGTTTGATACGCTCTTTACGACTGAGTGCGTCAGCCACAACATTCGCTTTGCCAGGATGGTAGCGAATTTCGCAATCATAGTCGTTAAGTAACTCAACCCAACGTCGTTGCCTCATGTTAAGATTTTTCTGGTCGAAGACATGTTGGAGACTTTTGTGGTCCGTGAAAACCACACATTTGGTTCCATAAAGATAGTGTCTCCAAATCTTAAGAGCAAAGACAACAGCGCCCAATTCAAGATCATGGGTGGTATAATTCTTTTCGTGAGTCTTGAGTTGTCTAGATGCATAAGCAATAACCTTTCCTCATTGCATGAGAAAACAACCAAGACCTTGGTTTGATGCATCACAATAGACCACAAAGTCATCATTACCATCAGCTAGAGTTTGAGCTTGAGAGTTTCAAATGCTTCCTCTTGCTTAGGTCCCCACTCATAGGGTTTACCCTTGTGAGTTAAGGCAGTGAGAGGAACAGCGATCTTAGAGAAGTTGGCGATGAATCGACGATAATAACCAGCCAAACCAAGGAAGGAACGGACTTCAGTTGGAGTTTTAGGAACACTCCAATTCTTCACAGCTTCGATCTTTGCGGGATCAACATGAATTCCGTTCATATCAATGACATGTCCCAAAAATTGAACTTCCTTAAGCCAAAATTCACATTTCGAGAACTTGGCATACAGTTGTTCTTTCTTTAGGAGACCCAAAATGGAGTGAAGATGTTGTTCGTGATCGTATTTTGATTTTGAGTAAATCAAAATGTCATCGATGAAGACGATCACGAATTTGTCAAGGTAGGGTCTACAAACTCGATTCATTAAATCCATAAACACTGCGGGAGCGTTGGTCAATCCAAAAGGCATGACCATGAATTCATAGTGACCATAACGTGTGCGAAAGGCTGTCTTGGGAATATCTTCATCGTGGACTCTAAGCTGATGATAACTAGAACGAAGATCAATCTTCGAGAAGTGGGTTGCTCCTTGAAGTTGATCGAAAAGATCGTCAATCCTAGGCAAAGGATAACGATTCTTGATAGTGAGTTTGTTGAGTTCGCGATAGTCGATACACATCCTGAGAGATCCATCTTTCTTCTTAACGAACAAGACAGGGGCTCCCCATGAAGAAGAACTGGGGCGAATGAAACCTTTATCAGAAAGTTCCTGTAGTTGACTGGCAAGTTCTTGCATCTCCGAGGGTGCAAGACGATAAGGAGCTTTGGCGACAGGATTAGCACCAGGAACAAGATCAATTCTAAACTCCACTTGTCGAGCAGGAGGCAAACCAGGTAAATCCTCTGGAAAAACTTCAGGATAGTCCCGAATGATTGGATGTCTTGGATACTTTTGCCCTTATCCTTCTTTTCTATCACGTTAGCTAAGAAAGCTGTATACCCCTTTCGTAAGTAATTTTGGGCAGTAGTACAAGACATGAGCTTAAGCTCGCCACAAGGCTTCTCACCATAGATCTTCAAAATCTCACCAGATTCGAGAGGAATGCGAATGACTTTCTCAAAACACAGAATTTCAGCACGATGGGTTGACAACCAGTCCATGCCTACTATGACATCAAAACTTCCAAGATGTATAGGGATGAGATCGATAGAGAAAGTATGTTCGTCGAGGTTCAGCACACAGTTACGAATAATAGAATCGATCGAGATAGACTTCCCATTAGCTACCTCTACCACTAAAGGTTCCTCTAGGTTAGTTTGGGGTAAGTTAAGTAAAGGTTCAAACTTTTGTGATACAAATGACTTATCAGCTCCCGAATCAAATAACATGGATGCATAGTGGTTATTAACGAGAAACGTACCATTAACCACCTCGTTGTTGTCACGGGCCTGGTTAGCATTGAGATTGTAGGCGCGACCTCGAGCACCTTGGTTCTGGTTACGGTTCTGGTTTTGGTTGCGGTTTTGGTTACGATTGGGGCAAGCTTTGATATAGTGGTCTGGGCTGCCACACTCGTAGCACTGACCACGAGCAGGCCTGTTGTTTTGTTGGTTGGGAGCTGGGGTATTTCTGGCTGGGTTGTTTTGGGCAGCAAGGGCTTGGCAAGCGTTGGTGTAGTGTCCATACCACTTACAGTTATTACATTGGCGGCATGGTCTGCCAGGAAGATGGTGGTATTGACAAGTGTTGCAAAGAGGGTGGCTCCCGTCATACGGCTTCTTGGCTGGGTTTTGTGCTGCAGGTGGAGTGGTAGCAACCATGTAGTTCCTAGCCTTGCGCTTCTTGTTGCTTGAGGTCTCGGGCTTAACCTCAATAGCGGGCTGAGGAGTGTCTTTTGCAGCAGTCGTTTTAGTGCCCTTGCGGAAGAGAGTACCGTTCTTCACGTGATTATCAGTGAGAGTAGCCGCCAGACGTTTGGCTTCCTCCAAGGTGGCAGGATTCCTTCCCCACACTGTGTCCTGGATTTGCATGGGTAGACCACCGATATACTTCTCGATGGCTACAGGCAGGGGAGTGACTTTATGGGGCAACAATAAGCTAAGCTCGTGAAAGCGGGTATTGTAGGCAAGGTTTTCCCCACTATCTTGAGCAAGCGTGTGGAACTCATCTTCTAGCTTCTTGACCTTGTTGCGGGGACAGAACTCATCCTTCATAACTTCTTTGACTTGATCCCATGTCATAGCAAGTGCAACTTCGGCTCCACGGGTGCGCTTTTCCTCATTCCACCAAGTGAGTGCTCGTTTGTGGAGAACACTCATGGCGTAACGAACCTTAAAGTTGTCGGGGCACTCACTGTTAATGAAGGTATTCTCAATACTCTCGAACCATTGTAGAAGTTCCGTAGCTCCCTCTTCTCCACTGAACTTAGGGGGATTACAGGAATTAAAATGCTTAAGTGTGCAGGCTGGGAGACCATTCCCATTCCCGTTGTGGTTTCCATTTTCGTTTCCATTACTGTTCCCGTTGCCGTTACCGTTCCCGTTTCCGTTACCGTTCATCAGGATGACTTGAGCTAGTAAATTAGGAACCAGAGTCGCGATTTGCTGCGCCATTTGTTGAGAAATGATCGCAGCCAGTTGGGCATCAACACCATTATTGTTGTTGTTATTGTTGTTGTTGTGGTTAACGTCGTGGTTGTTGCTATTCACTTCATCTTGATTGTCACCATTGTTAAGGCGAGTGTTGCGACGTGGAGGCATGATCTGTAAGAGACACAATGAAATGAATGAGGTTATATAAGGAATGTAATCATTTATTCATTAACTAAAACGAATAAACGAAAACGTTGACTTATCAAAGATTCTAGATTCTAATAACATATGAAGACATGCTTTAGCCTATAAGTGAACACTCATCCCGAGAATTCCCAGGTAGGCATCCGGGTCCCTCGTCTGATTGGGATATATGCGCAATGCCAGCCTAGACAGAAGACTCAGAATACAGGCGTTCACCCTTCCAGATTGCACGTGTTCGTTATTAAAATCTAGAACTTCAACGGGATCTCAAGGGGGTTCAGGTTAAACCTGAGGATTTTGTCCTATTAATCTTATGGTGGATCAGGATTGCAGCAGACGAATAAGAGTAGTCACTTGTAGGCTTAGGGTTGTATAGGATAGGGATAAGATTAAGGAAGCAATTAGGATTTCAAGTAAGAGAAGCAAGTACTGTTTAAGTCCCTAAGGTTATAGTCTAGATTATTTTCTAATAACCTAATTCCATATAACCAAGGCTCTGATACCAATCTGTAACACCCCAACCGATGGCAGAAACATCGAGGTGTCACGTAAGAATGAGTATACAGTAGCACATGGTAATCAAATTTTAATTGAAATTAATTTAAAGTGCAAATATCCAAAAATGAAAATACATAATGAGTTTTAAGTGGAAATCTAATACATCACAAAAACCAAACAAGCATAGACTTCAGTTTGCCTTCTCATGTAAATACTCTAGTCTTCATGCATCATTATTTCCTGTTGAGTTGTAAAAATGGGGGGGGGGGGGGGTCAACTAGAAGTTGGTGAGAATACATAAGCCATGTCAAGCAAATAGTTTAAGTATAAAAGTTTAGCAATTCATATGTCTATCGTAAGTTTAAGTCTACATGAATAAACATGATATGTTGAATCGACATAATCAAACCTCCGACTAGTTTAGGTCCATCCCGTCATCCACGGTTCACCTTAATAATATGTTGGAACGATAACAATCACCCACGCTACCTATGTAGGAGGTACACGTATCCGGGTGGGATTGTCAATCCAATAGATCTATTATTGAGTATCGCCGACTTGGCCATAGCTAATGATTATGTAATGTTGAAACTCGTTGAAACTTTTGTTGTTGTCTAATTCATGAGGCATTAAAGTTTACAACTAGACATGCATGTAGAATTGCTTAAGTATAATGTTGCAAGTATGAAGAATTGCATAAACATGGTTACGTAAACTCACCTTAGTATAGTATTAAGTCTCGAGAAAAAGTATAAGTGTAGCCCCCAAAGATTGCCAAGTATTACCCTATGTATAAGGTAACAAATAAGTCTAAGTCTATCTAGTCTACAAGTATATTCTAGGGTTTCGATTTGGGGATAAACATTTGTTGGATTAATAATAAAATGTTTTAATAAATAAGAGAAATTTGATAATTAAATAAACAAAAGTCTTTTTGTAAATTTTAAATTAAAGGTGGTCACAATATAAAGTTTTAAGTATGAAAATAATTTTTAATAAATTATTTTCTTAAAAATAGAATATTAAATCTATTTATTACAAATAGTCAAAATATAACTTTAATATTTAAAAATACTAAAATTAAAGAATTATTAAAGTAAAAATTGTATTTCTGTTCCAAATAATTAGAAATAATTTATATAAAATTTTGGTGCAAAAATTTTGAAAAATGAATTTTTTATGATTTATTTATGATTAAAATTGACAAAAATTGATTAAAAATATTAAATAAATGATTTTTCAGAAATAAAATTTATTTCAGAAAAGCTTAATGTTATAAAAACTCAGAATAATTTTTGTGGAAATTTATAAAATTGTTTTGATATTTTTATAGAATTTTATAAATAAAATAGAATAAATTTGAATTATTTATTATATATATTAAATAAATAAATTTTTGAAAACTAAAAATTGTATGTTAAACTTTTTCAATAGATTAACATAAAATAATTTTTGTAGAATTTATAAAGTTGTTTTAGTATTTTAAATCAAATTTTGAAATATAAGTAAATATATATATATATATATATATATATATATATATATATATAAGGTTTGATTGTTTTTAAAGAAAAAGAAAAAGCTTTGGTGATGCTGGGGGTCGAACCCGCGTGGGCCGGTTCAAAGACACCAGACACAACCACTTGATCTAGATCAGTGGTTGTGTTTGGTTTCTGTTTATTTTAAATATATGTATATGTTCTAGAAGTGTTCTTCCCCAAATATAATGATCGTGCCCTAGAATTTCCAATCGTTCAAATCACACAACAATAACCCAATTAACCTTAGGGTTATTGTTGTGTGTATGCCGAAGATCAAAACCCACATGAAAAACGGTACTTACAAATACGAATTCGTGTTTCTTGTGTGGTCAAGCCCAAAAGTCAAACACGAGCAGAAAAACTCAAGAACAGTGAATTGATTTAGAAATTGGGGATTGAGAAAGAGTGTTCGGCGAGTTGTGAATGATATGTTATGTCCAATTTATAGGGATAGGGCTTGGGTCGTTGAATTGGAAGGTTTGACCGTCATGAAGATGATGACGCGGTTGATTGGTTATAAATGGAACGAATTGATGATGATTATATGTGGGTTTTACGCGTAATAGACCGGAATTGATGTAATCATACCAAATCTGGAAATCAAACGCGTATACTATGGTTAATCATGGAAGATTGTTGTCACAGTTGACTTTCCAAGTCAACTGTGAAGGACTAAAACACGCGTTATATTAATTATCAGTTGGGTTTAACACAAGAAATGTGTGTAGACCAGATGGTTGAGTCTGTTTGTGTGGTGACCCGGCTTGGGGCGCGGGTTCGATTCCCGGCCCAAGCATAATTTTTTTGTCATTTAATCTATATATATATATATATGTATATTATGTATAATTATTATAGTATTAGGGTTCTAAAAATGCCACAATAATAATTAAATGCGAACAACAATCATGAAACTTGACGTTTTTATTCATGATAAAAGTAACGTACAAGTATAAATGCGTAATGTTACAACATGGAGAATCATTAAGGGAGTTCATTACAAGGTTTGGGAAAGAAGCACTTGACATCCCGAACTTACATGTCACTACAGTAGTACAAGCATTCAAGATGGGACTACAGAAGGATTCACCTTTCTATCAAGAATTGGTGATGAATCCTTGTAGGAATCTTGATGAAGTTCGGAATAGAGCATTAAGATTCATCCGTCTTGAGGATTGCTGGTGGTGAAATCTTCAGGATAGAACTAACCTATATTTTCTATGTAACATCCTCGGGATATTGAAGAACTGAACATGATTCAGGATGTAACAGTTTTTTGTCTTATGTGCATCCTGAGGATAGACTAACAAATTATCTTATTGTTATGTAATTGCAGGTACAATTAAGTAATACTAAGACTTGTAACTCTTCCCTAACGGCTATATGGTCTTATTCAAGCCAAAAGAATTGAGGGTGGAAGAGCTATACGTGTGAAAGAAGTCCTTTGCTAAAGAATAGGTCAAACGTGTAACCGCTCGACAGTAAATAAGAGGCGAAAATCATGGAAACGGTTAACCAACGTCTATATTGGTTAACCACTCTTTAAAGCTGACTTGAAACAGTCATGAGGCTCGTAAAAGAAGGCGGATTTCATGGGATCTTTTATTTATTCTTTTGTAACTATATAAAGGGGGTGATAAACGAGTATAGGACACTGGACACTTACTTGATACCTGCTTGCTTATTATAGAACACCTGATACTCTCTCTCGACACACACAACACAACATTGTAATCTTAGTAGCTCGTTCATTACCCATCCAAAGTTGTTTTCATTTTTACCTTATTAATATTAACAAACAAGGCATGGGCTTAGATCCCTCCTGAGGTTTTGTGCCGGCGATCATCAAGTGATCAAGGGTTTTCCTCGTACATCGAGTGTTGTTCTATTGTTGCATTACATTTACATTCATCTATTTTTACTTAACATATTATTCAGTCAGATAGTTTCATCCTCAGGATATAACTGTTCATCCTCACTTTTTCCTTTGCCATCATGAGCATAGTTGTCATTTATTGTTTCTTTGATATTCTAACTTGCCATCTTGAAGATATAACTAATTTTTATACATTGCAAACACATTTAACACTCTAACTCACTTTTACTAATTTGGAATACAAAGTTATTTTTATTAAGTAATTTTTGACCAAAACAATTTGGCGCCCACCGTGGGGCAAGTGGTGCTATTTTTAACAAAAACTTTGTTAAAATTCATTCTTAATAAACTCATTTCAAAAATCTTGACAACTATGGCTTCAAACCCAAAATCTGTGTCTTCATCCATGCCATCCTCAACCTCTGCCAAAAATGTGACATTACCACCTTCCCCTGCACTTTCCAAGGGTTCTGAACATGTTACCCAAAATTTTCCTCAAAATACTCCTAGATCTGGAATGGGAACATCCGGATCTACTTCTCCTATTTTGGTATCAAATGATGAGCTCCTTTCTAGGGTTGCAATGGTAAAGGACCAAATGAAGAAGTAGCAAGACACCAACCATATGCTGATGAGAGAAATTCAGTCTCTCAAAACATCCTCAAAGAGATTGGTTGAAGATGTAGTGACACCAATGCAGCCCAGAGTTTTGGTTTTCAATTCCACCATCTATAGGGGCATTCATCATGGAGATTTCATTCCTATGAACACTGGATTCTCTGCTCCTGAGACTACTACAACACCTAGGATGACTACAACCAGGGATCCACGATATACCATTGAACCATCTCAAGGATATAACAATGGTAACAATTTAAGTTCTAGTACTTTTGCTGATAACAATGTTGGTTCTTTGCAGGATACAGGGCTTTCCTCCTTCCGAGGTTTTATGACGACGATCTACAACTGATCAAGGGCTTTCCTCGTACATCGAGTGTTGTTCATTGTGTTTTAGTATTTATTTACTTGTTCCTTGAAATTACTGATAGTTGCATCCTCAGGATACAACTGTACATCCTCAGCTTTATCTTAACCATCCAGAGCATAGTTGTCAATTTAACGTTTATTTACATTTACAAATTACCATCCTGAGAATAACACCAAGTTTTTATCATACTAGCACTCTACCTCACATTTACTAATTTGGAAAACAAGATTATTTCTAGCAAGTGATTTTTGACCAAAACAATAACCACTTCCAAAAATGGAACTGGCCAAACACCTTTCTCTTTGATCTTTGGAACAGAAGCTATGCTCCCAACAGAGATGGTAATGCCTACAGCCAGAAGACATCTTCAGGATACAACTACCAACAAAAATATAAGGATACGAAGGTTCCAAGTAGGAGACTTGGTTCTAAGAAAAGCTTTTCAGAATACTACAAAACCAAGTGATGATAAATTAGCTCCTAAATGGGAAGGACCATACTTGATTGATTCTGACGCTGGCAAAGGAGCATATTGGCTCTAAACCATGGAAGGTGAAATTCTTCCCAGGTCTTGGAATGCAATCCATCTGAAATACTATCACATGTGAGGTATGAAAACTATCTATCTTTATTTACATTCCATTTTCCTAACAATATCACAACTAAATATGGTCTAGTATATAGTCCATCCTCAGAATTTTACAGAACCATCATGAAGATGAAACTTTGAAGATTAGGGGTTGGCCACCCTCTCCTACGTTAAGGTATCTGTTGGGTTTATATGAGACCACAGTTACCAGAATGAAGACTTTTGTTAGTTTACTGTGTAGTATGAAAGTTGAGGGACTTATTATGTAATTATGGATAGTTTTATGTGAAACCCTAGTGGGTTGCGCACTTATGGACGGGCCCTGCGCACTTAGCTTAAGTGCGCAGGCCCATCAGATTTCCTATAAATAGAATGCATCTATGCAACACTAGGGTTAGGGTTTTTGGTTTATCTTTGTAGCACAAGATTGAATAGGTGCGTACTTGTAATGAATCCATGGTATTTCAGTGATCAATCAGCAATGGAATCATCTTATTATTCATCTTGTGTGTCGGTTTTTATCATATTCATCTAGTTTCTTTGATTGTAGAAGATTAATCACTTAAAACACCTAATCCATAGGTGTTTCTAAGTGATAACAATCTCTTGCACTTAACAAGATCTAGTATTTGGGACTTACAAT
This sequence comes from Ambrosia trifida, assembly GCA_028751855.1. Lineage (NCBI taxonomy): Eukaryota > Viridiplantae > Streptophyta > Magnoliopsida > Asterales > Asteraceae > Ambrosia > Ambrosia trifida. The sequence continues at coordinate 93,642,005 of CM054125.1, forward strand.
TTGGTATCAGAGCCTTTGTGCTCTAGATTGTATCTATTTAAAGATACCAAAACCCTCATCTTGTTAGTTTTTATTATTAAGATTTTTATAAACTTTTGTGTTTATCAAAAATTGGGTGTTCTTCTTATCTATTTGCTTCAAAATTTCGTGGGTATGGTGTTTCTAAGTGTTAAAAGTTGTTCATTTTAAGTAGAAATTTCATCCAAGCATTTCAGAATGGAATGAAAAGGTTTTGGATAGGATTCAGCTGAGTTTTGGTGCTTTTCAACAGACTGATTTGCGCACTTGTTTCTTGAGTTGCGAACTTATTTCATACTTTGAGTACTTATTTCTTGTTTTGAGCACTTAGCTCATAAACTGCATACTTGTTTCTTCTCTGAGCACTTAAATCTTTGTTGTGTAAGTACGCACTCATTCACTAAGTTGCACACTTATTTTTTTCACTGTCTACGAGCACATAACTTGGGTTTCTGCTCACTTAAACAGAAATCTCTGGTTGTTATGCGCACTTACTGAAGAGGTGTAGTTTTGAGTACTTGGCTAGGGTTTTTGCGCACTAAAATCTTAAACGAGAGTTTAAGTGTCTGCGTACTTTGTTTAGTACGCAGACTGATCAGTCAAGACTGAGCACTTACCATGCCCAAGTGCTGACTGATCTGCGCACTTATCAAGAAACAACAGCTACTCGTGTATCTTGCAAAACTGCGCACTTATCAGAAGACAAACATCTTGACAAGGTTGTTTATATTGTTACAGGCTGCTGCGCACTTGATCTTGCTTGTTGCGTACTTCATTGCGCACTTAAGGACTTTGGACATTATTCTGGACTGTCACTCATAATATTAGAAAACCAAAATTATAAAATCAACCTAAATCAATGGCTGGTAATGATAATAACTCAACTGTAAATCCTATTACCCAACAAGAACTTGAAACTGGAACAACAACTAGAGTTCCTAAGTTAAAGGGTGTAGAAGATTATGGAACTTGGAAAAACCGAATGAGGTCGTTCTTCTATGTCACAGACTTTACCCAATGGACTTCTATCCAGCTAGGTCCACACATTCCGATGAGAACCACTGCTACCGGGGAAGAGTTCAACCCTGATCCCTCCACCTACACTGATGTTGACAAACAGCTTCTTCAGAGAGACCATAAGGCTTATGGTGCCCTCACCATGGCCTTATCAAACGATGTTTATAACATGTTTGAGGAATACGGCACTGCTCATGACCTGTGGTTTGCACTGAACGAGTACTATGAAGGAAATGAAGAAATGCGCCAATAAAAGCAAGACATGGTGCAGAAGGAATATGATATGTTCGGTAGCATTCGTGGTGAGAGTCTGAGCTCACACATCGACAGATTCATGAGTATGTTAACCAAGATGAAGAAAGCAGGAATTCCCGTCAACAACCGAAACTCAATCAAGAAACTGCTCGACTCCCTGCCCAAAGAATGGAGAATACAATGCATGTTGATTAGAAAAGAGTATTTAGATGCTCAATCTACTTTGGCTGATCTCATCAACACTCTGAAGTCATTCGAAATGGATATCACCAAAAGAGAAATGAACCATACTGTTCCGAAAGTCGCTCCTAGCACTGCTATGAAGAATCTGGCACTAATGACTCCTGTAGGTAACATGGGTTCAAGCTCATCACCTGTATATGTGGATGCAAGGAGTGGTGGTGGTTCAAGTTTGGGAAAGACAGTCTCATACTCTGACACAGCTGCAAAGACACTCAACCCACAGCTCACAAAGCTTGCTAACGAACATGTTGAACTCTTCAACACATTCATGACTAGCTTTGAGGCTTTGAAGACAGGTGACCTTAAGAGTTAGATGATGAATCCTGAAGACATGTATCAAGTTGACCCGGATGATATGGAAGAAATGGATCTAAAATGGCAGATGGCTATGATCACTCTGAGGGTGAAGAGATTTCAAGATAGAACCGGTCGAACAGTCGGAATGGGTAAAGCGGGTTTTGATAAGTCAAAGATTAGATGCTACAACTGCAAGACTCTTGGGCACTTCAAATATGAGTGCCCCACTCTAAATCAAGCAGAGATCAAGCCGACAAAAAGAATGGTGGCAATTACTGATGGAAGGGAAGCAAATCAACAGAAGGCGTTGGTGGTTGAAGACTTTGATTGGGGAGAGGAGGCTGCTGCGGTTGAAGTTGACGTGAACAAGGCATTGATGGCCAAAATCTGTACCAAATCCACACATGGTGTGAATTCACTGGAAGGGTCGTCGGCTGAAATGCCAAAAGGTGGAATGCTAGAGAATGCTGGTCTGAAGGGAGTGCTAGTGGCCGATAAGGGAAAAGAAGTCGTTTCTGAGGAAGCACTCGTAGCCAAGAAGACTCCCACCAGCAAAGCAGATGAGAAGCCGCAAAATGTGCCCAAGACAGCTGAGGAAAGAGATCTGGTAAGTATTCCTCTTGAAATAAAATCAAAGCTATGCTCACCAAGGTGTGTTACAGCTGTTGCTTACTGTTTGTCTCACAATAGGAGAATTTTAAGCGAGATGGATGACATCCGAAAAATCAACACTTAAATGAAAGAAAATGAGCTGGCATATCAGCGAAAGTTAAATGCAACTATAGCTGAAATGCAAACTCTAAAAGAATTTGTCCTTAGAAAAGATTTTTTAATAAAGGATTTAACAGAAAAGTTAGAAAAATCAAGAAATGAAACAAATCATCTCCAAATTGTTGTGAACAAATGGAATGTAAGAAAAAATGCTCATACAGATATCATAGATTGCTCAAGGCAATCATTCGTCAAAGATGGAATTGGGTATAAGGATAAAAAGGGACTTGAAAAATCTCTGTTTTTACCTTTGAGCAAAAGTGAATATATACCCATTCCAAAACCTCATCCCAAAAATGATCTTTTTGAAAAAGAATGTGTCAAATCTGAGTCAAACTCTAATATAAGTAAAAGCAGTGCAGATGTGACCCAACTGGATCAGGTGGACGATGATGAGAGTTGTGGTGGACAAACGATGGGGTTAGGTCACCCGGGTGCCAATTACTCTACAGTGAATTGGTTCATCTGGAGTAATGATAAGTCTAAAACTATTTTGAATTCGGATGAATGTAATAATTTAACTAAGCTAGATGACTGTAATAGTTTGTCTAGGATGGATAACTGTAATAGTTTATCTAGGCCGGATGACTGTACTAAATTAACTTCTAAACTTGACTTAAAGGGCGTTGTGGCCCCTGATGATAGAAAGAATCCTATCAAACGCTCAAATGTTTGTGTTGACAATGTTATGCCAGTTTGTGTTGATCTTAATGCTGCATTCTCTGATAATGAAAATATATATAGACCATCTGTGTTTGTACCAGAACTAAAACAAAACAGGTTTGGGAAATTTCTCACTGAAGAAATTCCAGAGTTTACTCCATCATCTACAGATATTTCATGTTCTGAATAATCACAAAGTGAAATAGGTAACTCAAGTTCTGAAGAATCACAGAGTGATACAGAAAGCGACATCAGCGAGCCTGACTGCAACACAAACGAAGAATCAAGCAACAACAACATTGATGAATCATGTTCAAGTGAAAGCTCGTGCTCAAGCGAGATCAAGAAAAGAGCATCACAACCATCATCATCCTGACCTTCTCCAAAGATCAAGCCTAAACACTCTAAATGCTTTAGATGTGGAAATGAGGGTCATGTGGTTAAAAAATGTCATTTGAAATCTAAACCACAAAATGACGTCAAAACACTAAACTGCTTTTCTTATCAAGTTAAAAACCTTCAAGAAACAGTAAAAAGTTTTGTTAAAACCACAAAAACTTTGAAAAGACAAGAGTCAATCTTGGGTGAAAATCACGATAGATCAAAACTAAAGCAGACTTGGATTCCCAAAGTTAACTAAGTAAAGGTTTGAGTCATGATTGTACTTAGAGTCTCTTGTATTTATATGTGTATTTCTTGTGTTTTCATTTGTATTTCAGAATAAACTACAGAAATGGTTGATTGCACTCATGAGATATCTATGGCATGTTGATAGCGGGGCTTCAAGACACATGATTGGTCTGAAGGAACTCCTTAAGAACTATCGGTTTATTGATGGAGAGTTCGTTGCCTTCGTTGGGAATGAAAAGGGCGGGAAGATAGTTAGAATAGGAGATGTGGTCTCCAACGCACTGACTTTAGAAGATGTGAATTATGTTCCAGAATTGTGCTACAATCTTTTGAGCGTATCACAAGTCTGTGACAAAGGAATCTCGGTGTTATTCAATGACATGGAGTGCATCTTTCTGAAGCCTGGATTCATACCGCCCACCAATATGATTATGCTAAAAGCTCCTAGGCAGAATAACACTTATGTGATAAATATGAGAGATGCCAAGTCTGAATGTCAAATGACGTGTTTACTTTCAAAGGCATCCGAGTCAGAGTCACTGTTATGGCATAGGCGATTGGGACATGTAAACTTTAAAAGCATTAACAAACTTTCTAAACTGAATCTTGTCAGAGGTCTTCCTTTCAAGGAATTCCCTTTTTCTGAAAAATGTTTAGCAAGTGCCAAAGGAAAACAACACAAGAAATCGCACAAGTCCAAAACAGTGAACTCTATTGACTCACCTCTTCAACTATTGCATATGGATCTTTTCGGTCCAATTAGTGTTAAAAGCTTAGCTAAAAAATCTTATTGTTTGGTGATAACAGATGACTTTTCTCGCTTTACATGGGTGTATTTCTTAGAATACAAAAGTGAAGCTGCCGAGATATTGATGTTGTTTGTTCCTCTTATTGAAAACATAGTGAAGTTAAAAGTTAGATCAATCAGAAGCGATCACGGGACTGAATTCAAAAATCAAAGCTTTGTGACTTTCTGCAACGACAAAGGAATTCATCTTCAGTACAGTGCTACAAGAACTCCTCAACAGAATGGAGTTGCTGAAAGGAAGAATCGCACACTTATTGAAGCTGCCAGAACAATGCTAATTGACTCCAAGTTGCCGATCATCTTCTGGGCAGAAGCTGTGAATACCGCCTGTTATATTCTTAACAGAGTCTTAATCGTTAAGGCGCGCGGGAAAACATGTTATGAATTACTTTTCAAGAGAAAACATCTGATTGACTACTTCAGTCCGTTCGGATGCTCATGTACTCTTCTAAACAACTATGAGAACATAATGAAGTTCGATGCAGTTGGAGATGAGTGCTTCTTTGTTGGATACTCTTCAAGTCAAAAGGCTTATAGAGTATACAACAAACGCACCAAGATGGTTCGCGAATCTTTCTATGTAGATTGGCAGGAATCCAACCCCACTAACACAGGAGCCGGTCCTGACTGGTTCTTTGACGTGGACGTTGTTTTCAACAATTTCAGTATCACTGAAGAACAAACATATGACAATCAAGCAGCTGCTCCTTCTCCTCTCGAAGATACTCTTTACTCTTCTGAAGATGATGTTGCACCCTTCACCACCCGATTCTCTCCATTAGTAGCTGATCCAATTGTTCCTCTTCAATCCACAAATGGTGATACAACTGTTGAAACTACACAATCTCCTGAAAGTACTCCAATTTCAGAAGAAACATTTTCAGCACAACAGTCTGTAAATGATCCATCCAGCTCATCAATCCCTGTAGATCACCTTTCAAATCTGCCTCCCCAAGTTCAAGAAGAGCCGAACATGGGATTTAAATCTCTGAGGGTGTTCTTACTAGAAATCAGGCAGATAAGCTCAATATAGCACTCTCAGCATTCTTATCTCAAACAGTACTTTTCAGCATTGAAGATGTAGTCAGAGATGCAAGCTGGGTAGAAGCCATGCAGGAAGAGCTGTCTCAGTTTAGAAAACTCAAGGTTTGGGAGCTAGTGGATCTACCTGAAGGGAAGTATCCTATCGGAACCAGATGGGTTTTTCGCAACAAAATGGATGAACGTGGTGTGGTGATCAAGAACAAAGCTCGTCTGGCGGTTCAGGGTTTTCGTCAGCAAGAATGTATTGATTATGAGGAAGTATTCGCTCCAGTTGCTCGACTTGAAGCCATCCGTATCTTCTTGGCATACGCCTCATACAAGAACTTCAAAGTCTTTCAAATGGATGTGAAGAGTGCATTCTTGTACGGGAAAATCAAGGAAGAAGTCTACGTCTGTCAACCACCAGGCTTTGAAGACCCTCATCATCCCAACAAATACTACAAATTGGATAAGGCTCTCTATGGACTTCATCAAGCTCCTCGAGATTGGTATGAGACCCTATCCTCGTATTTGTTGCAAAATGGATACACCAGAGGGAAGATCGACATGACTCTGTTCACCAAAGAAGTCAACAAACACTCTATTCTTGTTCAAATATATGTTGACGATATTATCTTTGGTTCCACGATATTATCTTTGGATTACTGTTGTATATATATATTGTGAAATTTTTTTTAACAGTCATTAACATTTACAAACCCTAAATTTCTTACCCCAAATCATATTATCATCTTCACCATCATCGTTCATCATCACACTTAACCCCTAATCACCCATTATTCACCTTTAATCATCATTAATCCATTCATTTCCTTTCTTTTTCTGTTGATCTTCACTACTGATTAAGGTAGTTTATAAATACTGATTGTTCTTGCTTTTGATTACAGGGATATTTAAAGAATCAGTCGTGGTTTTAGTTTTTTAAACATTGAGATGTTTTTGAAGACTGCGCACTTAATGATGAATATTGCGCACTTGTTTCTTAGAAACTGCGCACTTCTTTCATCTATGTTCAAACATCAGAAACCCTAGAATCTTGCGCACTTGTGCTGCGCATTTAAATCTTAAACGAGAGTTTAAGTATCTGCGTACTTGGTTAGTACGCAGATTGGTCTACAAGGCTAGGGGTTACCATGCCCGAGCCTTAACTGACCTGCGCACTTGTGCTCTCGTGTATTATAGATCAGGTTCCTGCGTACTAACCTAAGTGCTCAGCCCACTGTGTGAGTACTTGGCTGAGTACTTGACTGAGTACTTAGTTCACAAGGCTTTGACTTGGCATGCGTACTTATCTCACCAATAGGACATGCGTACTTGAACACTAAACCATTTATGACCAGTAACTTGACTGTCCAAGACCATTGATCGGATTGCGTATTTAGACTTGTTTACCTGTGCACTTAATCCTGGACGTTAATGATCATAAACTGGAAAATCAAATAAACCTTGCACACTTATAAAACAAATCAATCAAACACAATCTTATGACTAACCAAAAAACAACACATGAAAAACTTAAAAAAAATAGTCTAAGTATGTTATCCGTCTAAGTCTAAGGTCAGTCGTTTGGTCGTCTACTTACAATCAAGAGCTCTAACTTGTTTGTCATGCACATGACCTAAACAGATGGCACTTGAATGGGACCCAAGAGGAATGCATAATCAGCCCATTAATCTCGAGACCGACGACATAAAGTTCAGAGACGTGGTTACCTGGATCCGACGAAGCAGAATCGGATATGCAGTGTGTAACATTTCGCATTAAATACTATGTACGTTACGACATTTCTTAATAAAATGACGAATTTTATCATTTATCGTCCTTTTAAAATTATATCGGGACACATTTGGACCCCTAGTACCATACTATAAGCATATATTATTATTATATTATTGAAATAATTGTTTAAAAAAAATATGCCTGGGTCGGGATTCGAACCCGTGCCCTAGGCCGGTTCATCCTTTTAACACAAACACACAAACCAGCTGGTCTATCACATGTTTTGGTATGTAACCCGGATGTAATTAAATATATATTAAGTTTGGAGGTGCAGTTGACTTATGTGAAGTCAACTGCGATGAACACCCTTCAAAATTCAAATCATTTCCGCGTTTTTGAATCCAAGTATGGTAAACTACGATGATGTTTTACTAAAACGCGCGTGAAACACGCTGAATCATCTTCAATACCTTCCTAATTGTGTCCAATTACGCGTCATGACATTTACTAGGGTCAAACCTTACCAATTCGCATCACCCAAACGCTTCATTATAAATTGAACACTCCTGGTGAGACTAAGAATCCCGAACAACAAACCCCCACTCTCAATTTTCTCTTTAAACTACGAATCAGCATGCTTTTGCTCGCGTGTTGACTTTTCTGTTTGACCGTCCATAAATCACGAAAAACGATTTGTAAGTTTTAATTTTTTGTTAGGTTTTGTTCATCGGCCCTCTACCAACAATAACCCTATGTTTAATCGGGTTATTGTTTGTTAAATCTGATTATTGTTAAATCTAGGGTTCGTTCATTTGATTTGGGGAAGAAACCTTCTGCAGACATGGTTATTTAATTAAAACAGAGGCAAGACAAACACAACCACTGATCTAGATCAAGTGGTTGTGTCTGTCTGTTTGTATACAAGGGGACGCGGGTTCGAGTCCCGTATCCCACAACTTTTTTTTCCTTTCTTTTAAAGTAATTACATATTTGCTTCAAGTATAGCCTTATAATTATTTTTAAACCAAGTTTATTCGTTCTCAGGGTCCAGCCCAGTTGGTGGCTAGGCTTGTGATAAAACCTCACCCGGTCTCAGACCCGGGTTCGAGCCTTGGCAAACACAACTCTTTTTTTTTAAAAAACCTTTACTTTTATATAAACTCTATTATTTTTAAAAATGGATTTAAAAGACTAAAACTTCTTTATAAATTCTACAAAAATTATTATATGTTATTCTAATAGAAAAGTTTAACATACAATTTTTAGTTTTCCAAAAATTATTTATTTAATATATATAATAAATATTTCAAGTTTATTCTATTATAATTATAAAATTCTATAAAAATATCAAAACAATTATATAAATTTCCACAAAAATTATTCTGAGTTTATAAAACATTAAACATTTCTGAAATGATTTTTATTTCTGAAAAATCATTTATTTAATATTTTTAATGGATTTTTGTCATTTTAATCATAAATAAATCATAATAAATTCATTTTTCAATATTTTTACACCAAAATTTTATATAAATTATTTCTGACCATTTAGAACAGAAATACAAATTTTAATTTAAAAATTCTTTAATTTTAATATTTTTAGATATTAAAGTTATATTTTGACAAATTGAAATAAATAGGTTAAATATTCTATTTTTAAGAAAATTATTTTATAAAAATTATTTTCATACTTAAAACCTTATAATGTGACCATCTTTAATCTAAAGCTTACAAAAAGACTTTTGTTTATTTATTTATCAAATTTCTTTTATTTAATAAACAATTTAATTAATAATCAAACGAATACTTATCCCCAAATTCGAAACCCTAGAAAATACTTGTAGACTAGAAAGACTTAGACTTATTTGTTACCTTATACATAGGGTAATACTTGGCAACTTTGGGCTACACATATTCTATTTCTCGAGACTTAATACTTTGCTAAGGTGAGTTTACGTAACCATGTTTATGCAATTCTTTATACTTGCAACTTTATACTTAAGCAATTCTACATATATGTCTAGTTGTAAACTTTAATGCCTCATGACTTGGACAACTATTGTTAGACTTAAACTTCAACTTACATAATCATTAGCTATGGCCAAGCCGGCGATACTCAATAATAGATATATTGGATTGACAATCCCACCTAGATTCGTTGACCATCTTTAATGGGGAGCGCGGGTGATTGTTATCGTTCCAACGTGATATTAAGGTGAACCGTGGATGACGGGATGGACCTAAACTTGCCGGAGGTTTGATTATGTGCATACTATACATCATGTTTATTCATGTAGACTTAAACTTACGATAGACATATGAATTGCTAAACTTTTATTATTCTTAAACTTAATTGCTTGACATGGCTTATGTATTCTCACCAACTTCTAGTTGACCCCCCCCCCCCCCATTTTTCCAAACTCAACAGGAAATACTGATGCTTGAAGTCTAGAGCTAACATGAGGAGATATTTGAAGTTTTAAGCTTTGTTTGATTATTTGATGTAGAGTTTAATGTAATTCAATATTGTAATGAAATAAAGGATTATTTAAACTTGTGTACTACCATGAGCTACTGAACAATCATTCATACGTGACACCTCGATGTTTCCGCCATTGGTTGGGGTGTTACAGATTGGTATCAGAGCCTTGGTTATAGGGAATTAGGTTATTAGAAAATAATCTAGACTATAACCTTAGGGATTTAAACAGTACTTGCTTCTCTTACTTGTAACCCTAATTGCTTCCTTAATCTTATCCCTATCCTACACTTTATACAACCCTAAGCCTTACGAGTTGACTGCTCTTATTCGTCTGCTGCAATCCTGATCCACCATTAGATTAATAGGACAAAATCCTCAGGTTTAGCCTAAACCACCTTGAGATCTCGTCGAAGTTCTAGATTTTAATAACGAACACGTGCAATCTGGAAGGGTGAACGCCTGTATTCTGAGTCTTCTGTCTAGGCTGGCATTGCGCATATATCCCAATCAGACGAGGGACCCGGATGCCTACCTGGGAATTCTCGTGATGAGTGTTCACTTATAGGCTAAAGCATGTCTTCACTATGTTATTAGAATCTAGAATCTTTGATAAGTCAACGTTTTCGTTTATTCGTTTTAATTAAATGAATAAATGATTACATTCCTTATATTACCTCATTCATTTCATTGTATCTCTTACAGATCATGCCTCCACGTCGCAACACTCGCAATAGCAATGGTGAAAACCATGAGGAAGGTGGCGACAACCACAACCATAACCACGACGCTAATCACAACAACAACAATAACAACAACAATGGCGTCGATGCCCAACTGGCTGCGATCATCTCTCAACAAATGGCACAACAGATCGCAACTCTGGTTCCTAACTTACTGGCTCAAGTCATCCAGATGAACGGAAACGGCAATGGAAATGGAAACGGCGATGGAAATGGGAACGACAATGGAAACCACAATGGGAACGGGAATGGTCTCCCAGCCTGCACTCTCAAACACTTTAATACCTGTAATCCCCCTAAGTTCAGTGGAGATGAAGGAGCTACGGGTCTTCTACAATGGTTCGAGGGTATCGAGAATACTTTCATAAATAGTGAGTGTCCCGATAACCTTAAGGTTCGTTATGCTATGAGTGTTCTTCACAAACGAGCACTCACATGGTGGAACGACGAAAAACGGACACGTGGAGCTGAAGTCGCACTGGCCTTAACTTGGGATCAAGCTAAAGACATTATGAAGGCAGAGTTCTGCCCTCGTAATGAAATCAAGAAGTTGGAAGACGAGTTTCACGATCTTGCCCAAGACAGTGGAGAAAACCTTGCCTACCACACTCGTTTCCACGAACTTAGTCTACTGCTACCACACAAAGTCACCCCCTTGCCCATTGCAATCGAAAAATACATTGGTGGCTTACCCATGAAGATTCAGGACACGATGTGGGGAAGGAACCCTGCTACTCTCGAGGAAGCAAAGCGTTTGGCGGCTACCCTAACAGAAAACCATGTGAAGGCAGGAACCCTGAATCGAAAAGGGGAAAAGAAAATTATTGTGAATGATACTCCTCAACCTGCTGTCGAGATTAAAACCGAGTCCTCAACCAATGGGAGGCGCCAGGCCAGGAATTTCGCAATAGATACCACTCCTCCACCCAACAAGAAACAGCATACCGGGAACCAACCTAAGTGTGACACCTGTCAGTATCACCACCCAACCCAAGTGCCCTGTCGTCAGTGTACCAACTGTCAAAGGTATGGGCATCTTGTGAATGTTTGTCGAATTCCTGCTGCAAATGCCCTTGCTGCTCCAAATAATCCTGCTAGGGATCCTCCAGCTACTTAACAGCTAGCCCCACCATTTGGATGTTATATGCTTTCTCAAAATCCTATGTATCGACACTTATCGAAAAAAAAAAAATTTCTTTTACATGAGAGTCATTTATCTTGTATGATCATAACACTTGGATGCATGCTTGTTTGAATATGAACTAATTGCTATATCAATATCTAAACCATACTCGTTATACTTATAAACTTGCTTACATAAACATACTATCAATTGGCAATAAATGCTACACTGATAGTGGATGAAGTACTTGTTCAACAGTTAGTTGAGTACCAAATAACCTACTCAACGATTGGTAGAGGTCATCAAGCCTTTTCAACAGTCGGGAGAGGCCCTACAACCTGCTCAACGACTGGTGGAGGCTATCGAACCTGCTCAACAATCGGTAGAGTCATAGAAGGACACAAAACCCTAATGTAAGGTAAATTGGTGATTGCGGTCCAGAACGTAATCACGAATTTATAGGTACGTCAAGGTAGTGTGAAATTCTGTCAAGGTTTTCGGTATATAACCAATTATAAACTCTAGTTACCTGGTAGTTCATTTAGTCCTTCTATAGTCCATCAACTCATTTCTTTTAGGACTCCTAAAACTTAATGCTTTGCTAGATTCTTACTCTCCTTGCGATTTCAGACAAACCTAATTCAACTCTTAAAGCTCACACATACCCGGCCTCTTATTCAAATTATTCGAAACCACTATCCTATTACCAATAAAAGAACTTCCAAACCACAGTTGCCCCAAATTCCACCCAATCACCCTCAACCTTGTGTTTTTCTTTTAACTTCGGGACGAAGTTCCTAAAAGTAGGGGAGACTGTAACATTTCGCATTAAATACTATGTACGCTACGACATTTCTTAATAAAACGATGAATTTTATCATTTATCGTCCTTTTAAAATTATATCGGGACACATTTGGACCCCTAGTACCATACTATAAGCATATATTATTATTATATTATTGAAATAATTGTTTAAAAAAAATATGCCTGGGCCGGGATTCGAACCCGTGCCTTAGGCCGGTTCAACCTTTTAACACAAACACACAAACCAGCTGGTCTATCACATGTTTTGGTATGTAACCCGGATGTAATTAAATATATATTAAGTTTGGAGGTGCAGTTGACTTATGTGAAGTCAACTGCGATGAACACCCTTCAAAATTCAAATCATTTCCGCGTTTTTGAATCCAAGTATGGTAAACTACGATGATGGTTGACTAAAATGCGTGTGAAACATGCCGAATCATCTTCAATACCTTCCTAATTGTGTCCAATTACGCGTCATGACATTTACTAGGGTCAAACCTTACCAATTCGCATCACCCGAACGCTTCATTATAAATTGAACACTCCTGGTGAGACTAAGAATGCCGAACAACAAACCCCCACTCTCAATTTTCTCTTTAAACTACGAATCAGCGTGCTTTTGCTCGCGTGTTGACTTTTCTGTTTGATCGTCCATAAATCACGAAAAACGATTTGTAAGTTTTAATTTTTTGTTAGGTTTTGTTCATCGGCCCTCTACCAACAATAACCCTATGTTTAATCGGGTTATTGTTTGTTAAATCTGATTATTGTTAAATCTAGGGTTCGTTCATTTGATTTGGGGAAGAAACCTTCTGCAGACATGGTTATTTAATTAAAACAGAGGCAAGACAAACACAACCACTAATCTAGATCAAGTGCTTGTGTCTGTCTGTTTGTATACAAGGGGACGCGGGTTCGAGTCCCGTATCCCACAACTTTTTTTCCTTTCTTTTAAAGTAATTACATATTTGCTTCAAGTATAGCCTTATAATTATTTTTAAACCAAGTTTATTCGTTCTCAGGGTCCAGCCCAGTTGGTGGCTGGGCTTGTGATAAAACCTCACCCGGTCTCAGACCCGGGTTCGAGCCTTGGCAAACACAACTCTTTTTTTTAAAAACCTTTACTTTTATATAAACTCTATTATTTTTAAAAATGGATTTAAAATACAAAACCTTCTTTATAAATTCTACAAAAATTATTATATGTTATTCTAATAGAAAAGTTTAACATACAATTTTTAGTTTTCCAAAAATTATTTATTTAATATATATAATAAATATTTCAAGTTTATTCTATTATAATTATAAAATTCTATAAAAATATCAAAACAATTATATAAATTTCCACAAAAATTATTCTGAGTTTATAAAACATTAAACATTTCTGAAATGATTTTTATTTCTGAAAAATCATTTATTTAATATTTTTAATGGATTTTTGTCATTTTAATCATAAATAAATCATAATAAATTCATTTTTCAATATTTTTACACCAAAATTTTATATAAATTATTTCTGACCATTTAGAACAGAAATACAAATTTTAATTTAAAAATTCTTTAATTTTAATATTTTTAGATATTAAAGTTATATTTTGACAAATTGAAATAAATAGATTAAATATTCTATTTTTAAGAAAATTATTTTATAAAAATTGTTTTCATACTTAAAACCTTATAATGTGACCATCTTTAATCTAAAGCTTACAAAAAGACTTTTGTTTATTTATTTATCGAATTTCTTTTATTTAATAAACAATTTAATTAATAATCAAACGAATACTTATCCCCAAATTCGAAACCCTAGAAAATACTTGTAGACTAGAAAGACTTAGACTTATTTGTTACCTTATACATAGGGTAATACTTGGCAACTTTGGGCTACACATATTCTATTTCTCGAGACTTAATACTTTGCTAAGGTGAGTTTACGTAACCATGTTTATGCAATTCTTTATACTTGCAACTTTATACTTAAGCAATTCTACATACATGTCTAGTTGTAAACTTTAATGCCTCATGACTTGGACAACTATTGTTAGACTTAAACTTCAACTTACATAATCATTAGTTATGGCCAAGCCGGCGATACTCAATAATAGATCTATTGGATTGACAATCCCACCTAGATTCGTTGACCATCTTTTATGGGGAGCGCGGGTGATAGTTATCGTTCCAACGTGATATTAAGGTGAACCGTGGATGACGGGATGGACCTAAACTTGTCGGAGGTTTGATTATGTGCATACTATACATCATGTTTATTCATGTAGACTTAAACTTACGATAGACATGTGAATTGCTAAACTTTTATTATTCTTAAACTTAATTGCTTGACATGGCTTATGTATTCTCACCAACTTTTAGTTGACCCCCCCCCCCCCCCATTTTTCCAAACTTAACAGGAAATACTGATGCTTGAAGTCTAGAGCTAGCATGAGGAGATATTTGAAGTTTTAAGCTTTGTTTGATTATTTGATGTAGACTTTAATGTAATTCAATATTATAATGAAATAAAGGATTATTTAAACTTGTGTACTACCATGAGCTACTGAACAATCATTCATACGTGACACCTCGATGTTTCCGCCATCGGTTGGGGTGTTACACAGTGGAGCACAGTTTAGATGTCTACTCAGCCCATATAGAAGACTTCTTGTGATCAGCTAAAATCGAGATCGTCAATGGCGTCAGAAGAATCAACGCTACAGTCAGAAACAAACAAGTGATTGTATCAGAAAAAACTGTTAGAAACGTTCTGAGACTCAGAGATCAGCCTGGAGCAGTTAGATTCCTATCCAAGGCTGATATACACAATGAGTTCAAGAAGGTCGGATACAAAGAAGAATTCGACAAAAGAGGGGACATCAAGAAGAGCAAGTTGACTAGGGATTGGAGACTGATTAGTCACATATTTATCATGTCTCTATGTCACGGGAAAGGGGGATATAATGCTCTTAGCAAAGAGTGGTCGAGTGCTATGATCAAGATCTGCAAGGATGAGCCGTTTAATCTGTCAAGGATGATTTTTGACTATCTGGTAAAGAATGCTCAGTCAGATTCCGGCAAGTGGGCTATGTATCCGAGATTTGTTCATATGATGATAAACGCACAGCATGAGAATCTGCCTCCTAGTGCCCTTTACAACTTTACTAGAGGAGCACGATTCTTTACTGAGTGCAGCACTACTGATTGGGAACCCATGTTCGAGAACATGTACCCGGCCCAACGCTACCCTGCTGTCTTAGAACTATACAACAAAATTCAGAAAAGGAAATCAGACAGGGAAGAAGCTCAACAGAAAACAACCACTGAACCAACTCCATCTGAGCCTGCCCCCTCCTCAGCTCAACCAACTGCTGAAGAAAGATCTCGAGAGAAATCAAGAGGCAAAAGGGCGGTCACTGAAGCAGCTCCCTCAAACGTGGTTAATAGAAAGAGGCCGACTGGTCTGTTGCATGAGGGCAGAGAAGCACAAACAGAGGAACAGCTGGAAACCGCACAAGCCCTACGACAAGTAGCTGAATTTGAAAGGGCCCAAAGAAAAAGACGAAGGGAACAGTTACCAGCTTCTGAAGTTCCTCGTCTGATGACTGAGGATGATATTGAACAAGAAGTGATTCTTGAGCAAATGTTTGGGGTGGAGGATCAACCTGGATCGTCAACTGCCAGTGCTCTAGCTCCCAAAGCTCCTACACAGAGGCCAACTGAACCATCCACCTCAGCTCCTGCTGCACAACGCCGCAAAGCTGTGGACCAGGATCTGTATGAGAAGTTGGCCAAAGAAGTGGGAAAGACTGTAGCCAAAGAGATATGTACCCTCAAGAGCTGCGTGCACAGCAATCAAGAGCTGAAAAGAAAGATCAAGAAGCTGAAGCACAAGAACAAGAATCTGGAGAAGGTTGTGAGGGACCAAAGGTATCTCATCAAGTTTCAAACTCAAGTGCAAATGAAGATGTTTGACATGTTCCAGGAATGGCAGAAGCAGCACAACATTGAACCAAGCATAACATCTGATGAACTCTTTCATTTCGGGAAGTTCCTTGAGGAACGGAAAGAGAAAGAAAGAATAGCCGAAGAGAGTGACGTGGATGAAATCAGTGAAGACGAGATGCCAGAGAAGGTTGTAGAAATGGGTAATGAAGAGGAAACGGTGTACGAGACGTCGGATGGTCATAATGTGTGCCTAGAAAGATCAACATGGTTCCCCAGAAGGCCTATTACTATTCCAGCTCTGCATCAGAACATCCACCATACAAGAGAAGCTCATCAAGAGAGGATCATCTCGTGGAAGTACGACGAGTTGAAAAGGTTATTCGCGATAAAGAGACGAGGGGGAGTTATCCAATACTTCAGAGGTCGAACTGAAGTCTCTCCCTCGTTGGGACATCAAGGAACTTAGCAGAGCCCCCTTCATCAACCACACCAACGACTCCACCGGTACCATGCTTGCTAGGTTCATTGAGAAGGAGTGTGAAAGTGATTTTTAGATCTTCAAGCCACAGAAGCCGAGAAGACGGATCTCGAAGAAGAGAATCGATCCTGCCACTGGAAAAGGGATGATCACCTATGTGATTGACCCTGCCCAGGTCGTCACAAGAGTTCCTATTCGTCCTGAGCTTCCAGTCATGCTGAGAAACTTCAAGAAGTGGTTCTACGATAGTAAAACTGGTGAAGCTGTTATCAAGTTGAAGGATAATTCTGAGATCATGAGGATTCTTGATCCGGTAGATGTATTTGCCTTTAATCTATAGGACTTGAATATGTTGTTTGCTAATCAGATCCACGTGGGTGCTGGAAATTTACTGTTTGAGGAGGCTATCCTGTTCAGAAGAGCAGTGGATCGAGCAATGAAGCTCAAGCAAGAGCTACTTGACATTGTGGACAGAATCAACGTAGCGGATATGGAAAAAGAACAGAAGAAGAAAGCTGCCAAAGCTGCTGTTGCAGGAGAAACACAAGCTGAAGCTGAAGCTGCTTCAGAGGTGCCGATTCAAGAACCTGCAACAGCATCCAATCCAGAGAAACCAGCTCAAGAAGAACCTGCAGCTGAGTCTACTCAAGTTCCACCTGTGGTTGAAGAAGATCTTGCCGCCGTCCTTATTCAAGACCCCCCGGTTCAGGCAGAGGGGGAGCCAAGCGACGTAGAGATTGACTGAGATAGAAGAAGAACTGGTAGTTGTGGTCTAGGGGGAGTATTGTTGGGTTTATATGAGACCACAGTTACCAGAATGAAGACTTTTGTTAGTTTACTGTGTAGTATGAAAGTTGAGGGACTTACTATGTAATTATGGATAGTTTTATGTGAAACCCTAGTGGGCTGCGCACTTATGGACGGGCCCTGCGCACTTAGCTTAAGTGCGCAGGCCCATCAGATTTCCTATAAATAGAATGCATCTATGCAGCACTAGGGTTAGGGTTTTTGGTTTATCTTTGTAGCACAAGATTGAATAGGTGCGTACTTGTAAAGAATCCATGGTATTTCAGTGATCAATCAGCAATGGAATCATCTTATTATTCATCTTGTGTGTCGGTTTTATCATATTCATCTAGTTTCTTTGATTGTAGAAGATTAATCACTTAAAACACCTAATCCATAGGTGTTTCTAAGTGATAACAATCTCTTGCACTTAACAAGATCTAGTATTTGGGACTTACAGTATCTTATACCTTCCTAAGGTTTAAATGTTTTCACCTTTCACATTTTGTTAGCAACCCCGCCTGGAGCGAACGTTATTCGTGTATATCTTCAGGATGGTTAAACGAGTTCATGTAAAAGTGGTTGACAATCTCATCATTTTTGGAGTATACATTGAATCCCCAAGGTTTAGACATTTTTCAATGTCTCTTTCTCGTATTTGGTCTAGTCGACAGTCATCCTTAGGCTGCAATGCCAGTTTATCTTTGGCCATGTCGCCGGTTATCCTCAAGATATTACATTTGGCCATATCGCCAGTTATCCTTAAGATATTACATCAGAATGGGCTTGATCCCAGTTTCTATAAGGCCTTGTCGCCATAATGATAACTTTTCTATAGGTTATCCTCAAAAGTTATTGATAAACCTTTATTGAAAAGGAAAAAGATATCTTTCAGTCTATCTTGAAGATGTAACAGATTAAACACTAGGGGCATTCTGAAGATGACGAAGACCATCCTAAGGATGATAAAGAAGAAATCCTAGGAAATATCCTAAGGATAAAACATAAAAAGAACTTGGGAAAAATCCTAAGGATACAACAGTAACTGAGGACATCCTCAGGATGTTATTATCATTGAAACTGTTCTCAAACACTTATCAGAATCCTTTGAAGACCATTTGCTGAATTGGGAATAAAGGTATAACACTATAACTTGTATCACTCTATTCTATGTTTGTTATTTAACAACATTGCAGGATATCAAAAGAATAAAGAAGGAACACAAGGATGTAGCGTCAAAAAGTTACGATCTTATTTATTTATTAGTCAAAATGGATGTCAACCCCTGGCTTCATCCTAAACCAGGACCCATCCACCAGGGGTCAACATCTAAAGGTCCAGGTTAGATCAGATTGGGGCTTCGTCTTGAAAACACAAGATCCCTCCACCCCAATCTTTGAAATTGTCTTCAACTATTACATGCCAAAATAAAATTGTTAGAAATTGTTCAACAAACAGACTACCACAAAATAACCACAAAGATCTAAAAAAGTGGGCTCCAGCCTAGTCATCACATCCATCATCGTCCACTGGTGCCTCCACCTCATAATCCTTAGCCACCTTAGCCACGATCACTTCAGCCTCCTTCCCAGCATCCTTAGTCTCCTCTAGTGCATCTTCAGGATTTGTAGGAGAAACAGGCTCATGCACCACTTCTTTCCTATCCAGGCTCTTGATCTTCTCCCGCGAGGCCTTGATATCCCATTGTTCATGGATGAAGTTGGGATCCTCAGCTTGCAGGGCTATCTTCACCCTAGCCTGTAAGACAGAAACAGAAACAGTGGCAGACTTCATAAGGCCCTGCCTGTATTCCTCCATCTTCTTCTCATGCTCCTGCACCATCCTAGCCTGCTCAGATTTCGCCAGCTTCAGCTCAGTTTCTACCTTGGCCAACTTCTTCTCAAGATGTTTATCCTTTTCCTGGGCAATAGGTAAGTGTATCATCCAGGGACTTCAGCAGATATTCATGTCTCTACAAGAAAAGGAAAATAGGTAAGTGTATCATCCTTAACATTTATTTAAAAATTATTTTTGCCATCCTCGGGATAACACAGTACCTGGAGAGTAAACTGAGAAATCTTGCCTAAGACATCCTCAAAACTGAGACCCTCAAAGGGAGTAGTCTCTTGGGCTGGGACAGCAGCAGTTTTCCTCTTCTTAGAGGATGCAGGAGCCTTGGACTTTGGAGGAGGAGGAGGGCTGGCCATCCTGGAGTTGGATGGAGAAGTGATCTTAGCAGCCTTGACATCTTGGCTGTCAATCTCATTCAAGTCAAAGAAAGCAGATTTCTTTGCTGAAAATATTAAAATACAGGTTTAGATCAATATAACATGAGAAAACATCCTTAGGATGACAAAGGTAATACTTACCAGACATCTTGGTGGCTTGGCTGGTGGTATAGCTTTCCTATACTTCAAATGTTCTTGCTGACTGAGGTAAGTTAATAACTTCCTTATATCTTATAAATGAATCGGTCAGAAAGAGCAAGCTTGGCAAAAGAAGCACATGTAAAACAAAAATTTTTAGAATGTTAGTAATATCCTCAGGATATAACTACAAAAAAAATATCTTCATCCTTAAAATAAACTTTATTATCCTAAAAAAATGTTTACCACTTTTTAACCATGCCATAGGGATATCATCCCCATAAGGAATGGAATCCCTATTCACAAGAAGAACATTGACTTCCATGACCTATCAGACTTAATGACATTAAACAGGAAAGGAGGTTCTTTATTTACAAGTTGAAGAACATAACGGTTTGACCCATGTGTTTTCAACTTATATATGTAAGATAGGTCTCCAATCTGAAGATGGATACCATGATTCTCGATGATCTTGTTACAGACCATCAAGATCCTCCAAACCTCAGGCATAGCATGGGCATAGGCCATCCCAGTTGTTGGTGGTGAAATCTTCAGGATAGAACTAACCTGTATTTTCTATGTAGCATCCTCAGGATACTGAACGACTGAACAGGGTTCAGGATGTAACAGTGTTTTGTCCTATGTGGATCCCGAGGATAGACTAACGAATTGTCTTATTCTTATGTTATTGTAGGTACAATTAGATAATACCAAGACTTGTAACTCTTCTCTAACGGCCATATGGTCATTCAAGTCAAAAGAGCTAAGGATGGAAGAGTTATACGTATAAAGGAAGACCTTGGCTAAAGAATAGGTCAAAGTGTAACCGTCCAACATAAATGAAGGGCGAAAATTATGGAAACTGTTATACCAACGTCTATGTTGGTTAAATCTGCTTCAACGTTCACCTGAAACAGTCAAGGAGCACCATTAAGGAAGCGGATTTCATGGGATTTTTATTGTTCACTTGTAACTATATAAAGGGGGTGATAAACGAGTATAGGACACTAGTTGATACACTTTTGAATTACTATAACTCTCACTTTCCATAAGAACACACACATTTTTCACTGAATTGTAATCTTAGACACTCGTTCATCACCCATCCAAAGTTGTACTCATTTTTACCATTTTTAATATTAATAAACAAGGCAGGGGCTTAGAATCCTCCCGAGGTTTTGTGCCAGCGATCTTCAAGTGATCAAGGGCTTTCCTCGTACATTGAGTGGTGTTGGTTTGTTATCTTTCATTTACATTTATTTACAACAGTTCTGTGTCAGAAGTTACATCCTCAGGATATAACTGTCTATCCTCACTTTTCCCTTTGCCATCCTCAACATAGTTGTCAATTGTTATTTCTTTGATATACTAAACTGCCATCTTGAAGATATAACTAAGCTTTTGACATATTACACAGTTTTAGCACTTTACCTCACTTTTACTAATTTGGGATACAAAATTATTTTTATCAAGTAATTTTTTACCAAAACAATTTGGCGCCCACCGTGGGGCAAGTGGTGCTATTTTTCACAAAAATTTTGTTAAAATTTATTCTTAATCAACTTATATAAAAAATGTTGACAACAATGGTCTCAAACCCAAAATCTGTATCTTCATCCATGCCATCCTCAACCTCTGCCAAAAATGTGACTCTACCACCTCCTCTTGCAACCTCTAAAAGTTCTGAACATGTTAACCGAAATGCTCCTCAAAGTACTCCTAGATCTAGATGGGAACATCTGGATCTACTCCGCCTATTTTTGTATCAAACGATGAGTTTCTTTCCATGTTTGCAATGGTAAAGGACCAAATGAAGAAGCAGCAGGATACCAACCAAATGCTGATGAGATAAATTTAATCTATCAAAACATCCTTAAAGTGACCGATTGAAGATGTAGGAACACCACTAGAGCCCAGAGTTTTGGATTTTAATTCCACCATCTGTGGGGGCATTCATCAAGGAGATTTCATTTCTATGAACACTGGATTTTCTGCTCCTGAGACTACTACAGCACCCAGGATGACTACAACCAGGGATCCAGGATATGCCATTGAACCATCTCGAGGATATACCACTGAACCATCTCAAGGATATAACAATGGTAACAATTTAAGTGCAGGATACAGGTATAAGCCCACATTTGGCAAGAGAGCTCCAAAAGATTATGGATATGGTATCTAGTGTGCCAGGGATAGTACAACCATCCCTGAAATATCCTCAGCATGTCACAGGGTGTCTTGCTTTGCACCTCCAATATATGATGCAGAGATCCCGAAGAGATTCCAGACTCCAAGCATGAAGCTTTATGATGGATCCACGGATCCTGAAGAGCATGTAGCACAATACAGAGAAAGGATGGAAATAAATCCCATTCTAGCCCATCTTAAGCAAGCATGCTTATGCAAAAGGATTTTTTTCCACCCTTACTGGTCCAACCTTAAAATGGCTGCTAAGTGTTCCACCCTACTCTATTACTTCCTTTGCTCATTTAATTAATATGTTTAATAATCAGTTTTCATGCAGTCGAACATTTGAACGTTTGACAAGTGATTTGTACAGGGTAACATAGCCACAGGGAGATCATTAAGGGAGTTCATTACAAGGTTTGGGAAGGAAGCACCTGACATCCCAGACCTAGATGTCACAACAGCAGTGCAAGCCTTCAAGATGGGACTACAAAAGGATTCACCTTTCTATCAATAATTGGTGATGAATCCTTGTAGGAATCTTGATAAAGTTCGAAACAGAGCATTAAGATTCATCCATCTTGAGGATGACAAGAAGATACAGGAGAGGATAAAAGCGACCTCAAGATACAACAATCCTAATCAAAAATCCACTCCTACATATGAACCTTATAAGCATAAACATATGCTAAAACTGATAACAAAAAGGTCAATGTGGTTGAGGATGATGATAAGGAGGATTGTCCTAAACTATCAGATTATTGTATTTATGTGGATGTAATAGGACTCATGTATGCCATGAAGGATCTTGGAGAAAAAGCAAGATGGCCAAGGAAAGAAAACAAATCAGGATGGAAAGACAAGTCCAAATGGTGTGCCTTCCATGAAGATTTTGGCCACATTACTAAGGATTGAATTGCCTTGAGAAAGGAAAAAGCATTTCTTCTAAGTAAGGGCCATCTTAAGAATCCATTGGGTAAAAAGAAGCCTAAGGTTCAGGATAGCACTGGCATCCCAGAAAGAGCAGCATCCCCACCAAAGGATGATGGTATTATCAATTTCATTTCAGGTGGTTCGGACATATGTGGTACATCCTACTCAGCAGCAAAAAACACATGCAAGGGAAACTAAGTCTGAGAAAGGAGAAAGGCCTACAAAGACCACCATGCTGACAAATGCAAAAGTGACCAACTTCGAAGAAGATGATCGAGAGAACATCTTAGATCCTCACGATGATGGTTTGGTGATTACATTATATATTGCAAACCATTTTGTTCGCAGGATACAAGTAGACAGAGGAAGTTCAGTTAACATAATACAACTGAAGGCTCTCAAGAGGATGAACATCCCAGAAACTGAGATAGTTTCAAGGTCATCTGTCTTAGTTGGTTTCAGTGGGGAAACCAAAAGTACAGTTGATGATAACAAACTGCCTGTATATGTCGAGGCGGTAAATTCTATTCAAAGGTTTTGTGTAATAGACTCTTTATCCTGTTACAATGTTATCCTAGGTAGGCCTTGGATACACAACATGAAAGCAGTGCCTTCAACATATCACCAATGTGTAAAGCTACCAACTCCATGGGGAGTTGTTAAAGTCAACAGTGACCAGCAAGAAGCAAAGGATTGCTACACAACATCGATGAAGGCTTCATCCCAGTCAAAACACGCATAGCAATTAAAGCAGGATGCACGTGATATCCTCAAGGATGACAAAGCACATCCTGACCAGGATGTAAAGGCAATCTGACTTGATGAAAATAACAAGGATATCACTGTACAAATCAGTAAGAACATTCCTAATGAAATTGAACAATCTCTAATTTCATTTTTAAAGTGCAGGATGTCGACATTCGCATGGAAACATGAGGATATGACAGACATCTCTAAGGATGTCATTACTCAAAAGCTTGGAATTGATAAAAGTTTCAAGCCCATACAACAAAAACGAAGGAAGTTTGCACCTGAAAGGAATGTTATCATTCAAGAAGAAGTCGACAGATTACTCAAGTCTAAGATGATAAGGGAAGTCAAATTCCCAAGATGGCTGGCCAATGTGGTTGTAGTACAAAAGAAAAATGGAAAATGGAGAGTATGTGTAGATTATACAGATCTCAACAAGGCTTGTCCTAAAGATCCATTTCATCTTCCACAGATCAATTCGATGGTGTATGCTACAGCAGGCCACGAAATGTTAACCTTCATGGATGTATCCTCAGGATTTCAGCAAATCCAGGTGGAACTAGATGACCAGGAGGACACTGCATTCATGACACCATCGGGTATTTATTGTTATATTGCCATGCCTTTTGGACTTAAAAATGCAGGTGCAACATACCAAAGATTGGTAGACATGATATTCAAAGAAAAGATTAGGGACACAATGGAGGTCTACATCTATGATATGGTAGTAAAATCCAAAAGTTGAAGCCCCTCTTCAGGATCTCAAAGAAGCCTTTGACATCCTGGATGATTACAACATGAAGTTGAATCCGGCCAAATGCAACTTTGGAGGTGGTGTTGGCAAATTTCTTGGATACTTAGTAACCAAGAGAGGCATAGAAGCCAGTCCAGAATAAATTAAAGCCATCCTAGATCTCAAATCTCCAACAAATATCAAAGATGTGAAAAGATTGACTGGCAGGATAGCAGCTCTGAATAGATTCATATCGAAGTCCTTAGAAAAATGCAAGGAGTTCTATGACATCCTGAAAAAAGAACAAGAAATTTGACTTGGGACAAAAGCATGTGGAAGCATTGCAAAAATTGAAAGAATATCTTGTAGCAGCTCCACTCCTGATGAAACCTGAGGATGGTGAGCCTCTCTCGTTATATCATGCAGTTTCTAGAAATGCAATAAGTGCAGTCTTGGTGAAAGACTTTGAAGGACAGCAGCATCCTGTATATTATGTAAGTAAAACTTTATTAGATGCTGAAACCAGGTACTCACATCTTGAAAAACTCATTTTAGCTTTAATCATGGCATCTACCAAGTTAAGACATTATTTTGAAACACATAGGATACATGTTCAAACTAATTATCCTATTAAAAATGTGCTTAAAAAACCAAAAATGTCAGGAAGGATGGAAAAATGGTTAGTAAAATTAAGTGCTTTTGACTTGGTATATGAACCTAGAAATGCAATCAAATCACAGGCTCTAGCTGATTTTGTGGCTGATTTCAGTAGTGACACCCTAAGTGAAGTAGAAAAAGAAGTACAACAATTAAATGAAAACTTGGAAAAATGGATTTTATACACTGATGGTGCCTCAAATATGAGGTGTACAAGATTAGGAATACTACTAAATCACCACAAGGGGACATAATACCCCATGCAATTAGATGTGCATTTCAAACAACCAATAATGAAGCTGAATATGAAGCTCTCATTGCTGGTTTGCATCTTGCTAAGGATATGCATATAAGTACTAGTGGGAAACCCACGTGTTGCTGCAGGACAATTAAGATAAATGTATTTTTTTGAACAATGCACAAACGTAGCCGTGTTAGCTCACCAAGTTGTGGGAAAAGTGTAAAAATATATTGTCTTCCTTCCATTGTCTTTGAATGCAAAACGATGTATATGAAATTGTATTTGAATGCAAAACGATGGTTTCTATACGATTAGTTAAACTTTTACATTATCAAATTATCTGTTGTAAATATTTGATTATTCATTTATAAAATTTAAAATCTGTAAAATTCTTTGTATCTCAATATTATATTTAGTATTATAATATGAGAACTTCTAATTTGTGAAAGTACCTAATCTAAAATAATAATATGCAACTCTTGAAGACTAATTTTATTCATGTAAATATAAAAAAAGAATAAAATAAATAACAATGTAATGAAATTTTCTCATGTATGACGGTTACAACATTCAATAGTAACTTAAAGGAAGGAGACGGTTTCAAAAACACAAGTTAGGATGCATTGGATTAGTATCTTGTACTATTCCTATAAAAGGTTGTATACAAGGGGCATAAAAGGAAGAAAAGTGGTAAAGTTTAGAGAATTACACTTGTGACTTTTAAGTTGCCATCTTAACTTTGACATTTTGGACCTTTTTTACCCATGGCTCCCCCTTTATAATGTAGTATAGATTTTTTGATTCCTTGTTGATTACTAACCATTTTAATGGATCTTATGTAGTTAAAGGTAAAAATTAGCTATTTATCTTGAAATAGTAAAAAAATTAGCATATTCCTTTGCAGAATTTACATTAACACAGGTACCTAGGGAAGAAAATGTTGAAGCCGATGCCTTGGCTAATTTGGAATCCTCCTTAAATGTACCAGAAGGATCCAAAATTCCCATCATTCATATCCTGAAGCCAGCGACTGAAGAGTTGCATCCTGAGGATAACACTGTGCATCCTGAGGATAACACTCTCCTCGTCACTTAGGATCAAGATGATTCATCCTGGATGACTCCTATAGTAAAGTATCTTAAGGATGGTGACATCCCTGATGGAGAAAATGCAAGGTCTTTCAGGATGAAGGTAGCAAAATTTATCATTATAAACAATATATTGTATAGAAAATCTCTTGCAGGTCTATACTTAAGATGTCTCAACAAGGAAGAAGCAAAAGAAGTTCTCAAAGACATTCATGAAGGAGATTGTGAAAACCACACAGGTGGGAGAGCTTTATACATAAAGACTCTAAGAACAGGATACTATTGGCCAACCATGAAGAAGGATGACATGCTGCATTCTCAGAAATGTGATGCATGTCAAAGACATAGCAACATCCTACACCAGCCTGCTGAACCATTGCATCCCATCGATTCACCATGGCCTTTCATGAAATGGGGGATGGATATAGTGGGAAAGTTACCTAAAGCTCCTGGTAGAAAGGTATTCATGCTAGTCATGACTGATTATTTTTCAAAATGGATAGAAGCTGAAGCATTTGTACAAGGCA
The DNA here is from genome assembly GCA_028751855.1 of Ambrosia trifida. Taxonomy (NCBI): domain Eukaryota; kingdom Viridiplantae; phylum Streptophyta; class Magnoliopsida; order Asterales; family Asteraceae; genus Ambrosia; species Ambrosia trifida. The sequence continues at coordinate 93,669,305 of CM054125.1, forward strand.
GAGACAAGGAAGTAGTATTGTAAGGACAAAAAGGATTGAAAAAACCACTTTTGCAAACCTTAGTCTAATTCCTATTCTGGCAAAAATGCTAAGTATGGAAACTGCTGAAGAACAAGATTCAAAGTGCTAAAGAAGAAAAACATCAAGTGCTGAAGAGTAATGATCAGAGGTTCTAAAGTCAATCCAGACAAGTCAACTGAAGAACTACTGAAGACAAACTACTCATCAGTGGTTTGTCACTCATCAGATGTTTTGATAGAAGCTTCTCACCACCTTTGAACTTCAGTAGTTTAGTTAACTATTAGTATTCTTAGACCTTTTGTACAAGTACCAATGCTATAGCCTGTTGTAGTATTTTTACTTATTATATTGCTTCGATACTTCTCTTGTACATTTACACTTAGTCTATAAATAGATGGGTTCATCCCACTATTTTAGACATTCCTTTTGTAGTTATTATTTCCATTATATCTGAGAATCATTGAAGCATTTACTGTTTTATTCATTAACTATTTTTAGATTCTCACTTACTACATTAGTTTCATAACTCAAAGGGGAGTATTTATTACTGTTCAAAAGTACATCTTTAACTTGAACACTTATCTTACAATCTGTTGTGCAAATCACTTTGATAGTTTAAATATACAAGTGTTTATGATAAAAACCTGTTAAAACAAGAAACTGATCCAACAATTGGTATCAGAGCTCTGGTTCATCTGATCAAATATCAATCTAACAAATTGAGAATCAAACACAGGCTCTTATTGATATTCAATATAGGATTGCAGTTCACTTTTTGAACAATCCATCACTTTAAGAAATCTTTGATCAAATCTTATTTCTCAAAAATGGACCCTCATAACACTGGATCTGCCAATAAACCTCCTATGCTAGTCAGAAATGAATATAATATCTGGCAAAGGAGATTGGCACACACTTTATCTCAAACTAATACTGGATGTTGGAAGTCTATCATGTATGGACCTCATAAACCAGTATTAACAGATCCAGAAACTAAAGTAGCAAGACCTAAAGATCCAAAAGACTACACTGAAGAAGATTTTCTAAAACTTGAGCTGGATGCTAAGGCATTCTCTATGTTGGTTATGGCTCTCCCAAATGAATTTTATGCTGGACTTTTACATTGTGAAAGTGCCAAAGAGCTGTGGGATTGCCTCAAAGAGCAGTTTGGAGGAACTGATGAGGTGATAGCCAATACTAGAGAAATCCATGCTCAGCAATATGAAACTTTTACTCATGTTAATGGAGAAACTTTAACACAACAATTTGAAAGATTCTCTTCATTAATATCAGAGTTAAAATTAAATGGTCAGACCTATACAAACTCATCTATGCTTCATAGATTTTTAAGGTCTTTACCAGACAAATGGGAAACTTATTCTATGGTTCTCAGGTCAGGACCAGATTTTGATTCTCTCTCACTCACAAAATTACATGGGAGATTACTTACTTTTGAAAGAGAAATCAATCAAAAGAAAAAGTTACAAAACTCTGGAAAAACTGTTGATGACTATATTCCAGGTAGCACAGCACTCTTAGGACAAGACTCACCTTCTTGTTCTAATGATTTTGGGTCAAATGAACACATTGACATAACTGTTGGGATCTCATCAGAAAGGTCATATCCAGCTTATGACAATGATGAAAACTGTTAAACTACTGATAATATGTGTTTCATAATGGATGATTTAAAGAATTTCAGTAGTGATGACCTAAAGGAAATGGATATACTACACCAACTGGCCATGTTAAGCATAAAAACTAATAAGTTTTATAAAAGTTCAGGAAGGAAATTTCCAGGACTGAACAGTTCTACAAAAATTGGTTTTGACAAATCAAAATTAAGATGTCATAAGTGTCAGAAGTTGGGACACTTTGCTAGAGAGTGTAGAAGCTCTAGCTTTAGCCAATCACAGTTTGGAAACCAATCTAACCCTAGTTACAATAGGAACTTTGGAACACAGGGAAGTGCACATTTTGTACATGCACAAGCTCCACAAATCCAATATGTGCCACAAGTACAATATGTTCAGATGCCTGCTCATCAGATGCAGAGTCAACAACAGATGACTTCCATTCCTTCTGCTCAACATCCTCCATTAGCTCAACAATCCACTCAACAAAGTCTTTTTACAAATGGGTATGTTGACTAGAGCAGTCTTCCTTTTGATACAACAGAGTGCAGTCCAGATGCAGACAACAAAATGTTTGACATCAACTGGGGTGAACCTGATAATGGCAGAAAGAATTTTGCCTTAATGGCTTTTGAGGGATGCTCCTCTAATGCTGCCTTATCTCAGGTATCTAAAGAATCTCTTTTAAAGCTTTGCTCAAAATCATGCAAAGAATCTTTTGCTTTAATAAGAGAGACCAATGTGCATCTACAAGGCAAAGCCAATGACTCTGAAAGAAAATTCACTCAAATGAAATGTGATTTAGAAAGGAAACTTGCTTCAAACACAAAAGAAATTTCTAAATTGACTAAAAATGTTGTTGAAACCCAAGCACAAATAAAAAACATGATTGAAAACCTAGGAAAAGTCAGAAAAGAGCTTGCTGACACCAAGGTTGAATGTGAAAATTGGGTAGAGTCATGTAGAGGTTTCCAAATGCTGCTTAACAAACAAACTGCATCAAATGTTAAGTTTGGAATAGGGTACAATCATACTGAAACACCAACTGATTTTACTCCCAAAACTACTGATGATGGGAGTAGAATAGTTCAAAATCAAACTTCTGACATGAAAGAATGCACATCTTTTCATCAGAACTTTCTTTAAAATAAAAAAGAATGTCCTTCAGAAGTTGAAATAACTGACATTGGCTCATCAGTAGTTTCATCTACATCAAGAGTTAAGACCCTGAAAACAACTGATGACCAAATTCCAAATTTAACAACTGTCAGTACTTTGCCTTCCAAAACTCTTGAAAATCAAAAAGGAAAGGAAAAATCTTGTGAAATTTGTGGTCTGTTTAACCACAAAGCAGAATTTTGCAGATATAGAAAAGGTAATCAGTACAACAAGAAAGTCTTACAAATGTTTGTGGGAAAACAAATCGAACAAGATTTTGAAAATACTTTCTTTCCCATCAAACAACAACCAATAAACACCTTTTCTCAGAGAAAGACTAAATCTCAACCACAGTCTTCCTCTCAAAATTCTTTTTCAGAAGTTAGACCTAAGCCATCAGTAGTTTCACAAACTGCTGAGGTTAAAGATTTGATAAATTTGGTTAAACTTCTGATGACCAAAGTTGATGGTGAACCTCAAAAAGGTCCCACCATTTTTTTAACAATAAATCCATTGCCAAAAAGACATATATTTCTAAAACTGGTCAACAACAAACTGCTACTATTCCTAAGAGTACACCCAAAGCCAAATTGGCTTGGGTTCCTAAATCTAACTAATCTACTCTTTGTGCAGAGAGTCTCCAGAGGTCTAAATAGCATTTGGTATGCTGATAGTGGAGGCTCAATGCACATGACTGGATGTAGGTACCTGATCAACAATTTCATAAGTCAAAGAGAAGGATCTATGTCCTTTGGGAATAATGCAAAAGGATATGTGCTAGGATATGGCAATGTACCCTCAGGCAAAATGCAGTTTGACAAGGTCAATCTGGTTGAAAACCTTGAGTACAACTTGCATAGTGTGTCACAAATGTGTGATAAAGGATATTCTTCCTTTTTCACCAAAACATCATGCAAGATCATATCACCAGAAGGCCAGAAGTTGATAGAGGAGATCATTGAAGATCATACTTTGTTGATAGCCAAAAGATGTGGCAATGTCTATGCAGTGGACATTGAAAAGGACAAAGTACTGAACAACACTGCCTGTTTCTTCTCAAAGGCATCAACTTCAAAAACAGACCTTTGGCATAGGAGACTTGGCCATGTGAACTTTAAAACCATAAATAAGGTCACAAAGATGGGCTTGGTCAGAGGTCTACCCTTGAAAGTATACCAGTGTCAAGAACACTGTGTATCCTGTCTTAAGGGAAAACAACATAAGTCCTCCTATAAGTCTAATGAAGAATAAAAAACAACTGCATACCTTCAACTACTCCATATGGACTTATTTGGGCCAGTCAAAATCATAAGCCTTGGTAAGAAGAAGTACTGCTTAGTCATCATTGATGACTACTCAAGATTTACATGGGTATTCTTCTTATTTTCCAAGGATGAGGCAGCTGAAATTATCAAGTTCTTCATTCTACAAATAGAGAAGCAATATTCTCTCTCTGTCAAAGCCATTAGAAGTGACAATGGGACAGAGTTCAGGAACAAAACTCTGGATGAATTCTATTTGTCTAAAGGGATTGTTAGACAATTCAGCATTCCCAGAACTCCTGAACAAAATGGTGTGGTAGAAAGGAAGAAAAGAACATTGATTGAAGCAGCAAGAACAATGTTAGCTGATTCAGGCCTACCTCTTTGTTTTTGGGCTGAAGCAGTCAACACAACTTGTTATGTTCAGAATAGGGTTCTAATCACAAAGAGAAATTACAAAACTGCTAATGAAATTCTTCATGGCATTAAGCCACTTATCTCCTTTTTCAGGGCTTTTGGATGTCAATGTTTTATCCTCAACATCAAACAAAGACTCTATTTCAAAGTTTGCTGCTAAAGTTGATTCAGGTTATTTTCTTGGTTACTCTTCAAGTAGAAAAGCCTATAAGGTATTCAATTCCAGAACCAAGATAGTAGAAGAAACACTGAATGTCAAGTTCAATGAGTTAAAGCATTCACTCATTCCAGCACATCCTGCTGAACTCTTTGACCTTGACAGTTTTAATTTCGGACCTGAAAAGATTATTGATTCATCTAAACCCATTTATTATGGTGATCAAGGTTTTGATGATGGTCCTCCATCATGGACTCCTAATACAATCATTAAATCAACTTTCAAACCATCAGAAGTTCCTCAAACTTCTGATTCAACAACTGCTGATGTACAAACTCACACATCTGATTCAGCTCCTACAACTACTGGAGATGTTCAAACAGCTGAACCAGATATTATCAACCTCAGTGGTTTGTTTGAAGAAGTACAAGAGCCACCTACACTTGTCAGTGGTTTATAACTGATTGAACACAAAGATCATCCATTGGATCAAATCATGGGTGATATTGCATCCGGGGTACGTACAAGAAACCAACTTTCCAAATTTTGCTTATTCTCAGCATTTATCTCTCAGTTGGAACCTAAGAAGTATCAGGAAGCCCTCAAAGACAATAGTTGGGTTGAAGCAATGCAAGATGAACTATTACAGTTCAAGAAGCAACAGGTTTGGGAAATTTGTCTCTTACCTCCAAATAAACAACCAATTGGAACAAGATGGGTTTTCAAAAACAAACAAGATGAGTCTGGTTTAATCATCAAGAACAAGGCATGACTGGTGGTACAAGATTCCTCTCAAGAAGAAGGAATTGATTATGATGAAACCTTTGCTCCAGTTGCAAGGCATGAAGCCATCAGGTTATTTTTGGTTTATGCAATTTCCAGCAAAAATAAAGTTTTTCAAATGGATGTAAAAAGTGCATTTTTATATGGAAAAATAAAAGAGGAAGTGTATGTTTGTCAGCCACCTGGGTTTGAGGATCCTTCTCATCCTGATTGGGTGTACAAACTTGACAAGGCTCTTTATGGGCTAAAACAGGCTCCTAGAGCTTGGTATGAAACACTTTCCAGCTTTTTACTCAAAAATCACTTCACAGGAGGCTCAATTGACAAAACTCTTTTCATAAAGCATGTTGGAAATCACATCCTACTTGTTCAAATTTATGTTGATGATATTATTTTTGGTTCAACAAACTCAAAATTGTGTAATGAATTTAAGAAACTCATGCAATCAAGATTTGAGATGAGTACCATGGGAGAACTGTAGTACTTTTTGGGACTGCAGATCAAACAAACAACAAGTGGAACTTTTATACATCAATCAAAATATGTTAAAGAATTATTAAGCAAATTTTCTTTAAAAGACTGTAAATCAGCTTCCACACCCATGACACTAATCACACAAGTTGAACCAGATGATCAAGGGAAACAAATTGATCAAACCTTGTATAGATGTATGATAGGTTCCCTACTCTATTTAACTGCATCTAGACCAAATAATATGTTTTCAACATGTGTTTGTGCTAGATATCAATCAGCTCCTAGGGAATCACACGTAATTGCAGTCAAAAGAATTTTCAGATATCTGAAAGGAACTCCTACACTTGGAATTTGGTATCCTGCTTCAAGCAATAACAAATTAACAGCTTTTTCAGATAGTGACTATGCAGGGAGCAAAATGTCAAGAAAATCAACATCTGGTGGTTGTCAATTCTTGGGAAACTGTCTGGTGTCCTGGCAATCAAAGAAGCAAACATCTGTGGCAACCAACCGCTGAAGCAGAGTATATTGCAGCTGCAAGTTTTACATCACAGATCCAATGGTTTCAATATCAACTACTTGATTATGGAATCAAGGAGACCAAGACCCCATTGCTTATAGACAGTAAATCTGCCATTAGCATAATTCAAAATCCTGTTCAGTTTTCATAGACTAAACATATTGAAATCAGGTATCATTTCATAAGGGATTACTCTGAAAAAGGCAAGATTGAGGTGAAACATGTGACAACAGCTAATCAAATAGCTAACATTTTCACCAAACCCCTTTACACATCGACATTTCAGAAGTTAGTATCCATGTTTGGGATGCTAAATTTGTAAGTGTTTTTCATTTTCCTGCACATATTTTTCTTTCACTTACATTGTTACTAATCTCTCACAAAACTTCTGAAAACAAAAAGAGAGAAACTATTGATGTACAAAAACATCAGTATGGGGATATTTTCAGAAAAATGATTAACTTCTGATAAAATAAACTTCAGAAGTTATGAATAAGGTGTTTATAAATGTTCTCATTAGTGGTTAACAAACTACTAAAGAGAAAATGGGAACTACCAATGAATATTATTCTTCATCAGCAATTTTGTCAATAAGGGTAAATCAGACATTCCCATTTCAAAAGTTTGACCTAGGGCGGTTATAAACTTCTGATAAACACCTTTTCTCACACTTATCCTTTCAAAAAGCTAAATTCCCCCCTTTTCTCTCAAAAACACTCACAAACCCTCCCCTGCAAACAACAAAAACACTGTTCAATCCACACACACACAAAACACCATGGCTCTTATACTGAAACAGGGACATAACCAACGAGGCTACTTTATGAAAGATGAATCCTGGACCCAATACGACGAAATCATTGATTTAGTTGTCCAATCCCAATACAACACTGCTTTCACCATTGATCCTCCAATTCACACTCAAACTCTTAATGAGTTCTGGGCAAACGCCGAGGCGATGACAGTGAACAACAGAGTGATTTCCCTCAAATCAACTATCCAAGGGAAAGTTGTGGAAATCACACTGGCTACTTTGGGAATAAGACTTGGTCTGGATGATGTTGATGCACCAGAGAACATTCCCAATTCTGAAATTCATTTAACCATGACAGAGTGTGGTTACCAAGGTACTCTCTCACATGCAACAATCTTATAGAAATATTTTGAACCAAAATACAAACTTTTGTTTCATTACATAATCATGTGTTTAAGTCCCAAAATTGGATCTTATGATCAGATGCCCTCTACTTTTCAACCTATTTTTCATTCCATTGTGAATGAAACAAAATTCAGGGCATCAACACTTTTCTTTAATGAGTTGGTGTTGCATCACCAAAATTCTAAAAAGAAATTTTTGTTGTATCCAAGGTTCATCATGCAATGCATAATTAAAGAACTTGGAAATGAGGTGCTTGTGGGTAAAACATCTCTTTTAAACCCATTAACCTCACAAGCATACTCAAGGCATAACAAACCGGCAGCCTTGCCAGAAGATGACCAATGGGAACAAGAACCAGTCCCCATGGAACCAACATCTTTCAAACCCTCATCTAAAAAGGCCAAGAAACCCAAACAACAAAAATCAAAACCCACCGACCCTAAAAGAAAGGCAGTTCAGGAAGTTGAGATGCCTGAAACTGCTGATGTGCAATCTGCACTTGTTAAAGATGTTACTGAAACATCCTCTCAGTCTCATCCATCTCAAACCCCCCAAAAGAGCACCCATTACAATTTTATTTCATAGGAAGAAACTTAAAAAGGCTATAACTACTGACCCTTCCTTTGAAACTGTTGACCCTTTACCTAAAACTACTGAACCAGAAATATCACACACCATAATTGAAATTGCCAAACTTCTCTATGGGCTTAAAGAAACAATCCCATCCAAACATTTCATTCCCCAAAAAACACATCAAACAGGGGATATACCATCAGAAGTTGACATGGATGTGGATGTTAATAGCCCTATCCCAAGAGATGAGGATAAACCAAGGTGTCTAAGCCCAAACATAGATACATTAGGTGCATTTAAGGCTGCTACTACTCATTTACCATCCAGTGGTGGATCTGAGGATAGAAGTAACATAGCTAAGGCCTCAAATGTGGCAACTACTAATGAAGGCTTTATGCCTGAAGTAGGAAAACCTCAGTACCAAGACAAAGAGGTTCATGAGAAAACTAGGTTGGGCCTAGCTCATGATACAACTGATGATGTTCTCATTGAGAATAGCAGCGGGGATTCAGATTATTCCATTGATTTGGATGATGATTCAAACTCTCCACAACATGAATTGACGGCTACTTGTGCAGGTCCTGAATCTGATGTCTCTAAGCTCAAAGAGCTGGTCACAAAAGATCAGGTTAAAGACCACTTGAACCCAGATTCCCCTAAAGTGGCATTTTCAGTTCATACTGAAGATCACCCAAAAACACCCCATCCACTTCAAAAGCCTACCCAATTCACTGGGTCATCAAGCATAGTCTTGAACCACATATGCAACCCAGCTGGTCCCCTATACCAGATGATAAACACCCTAATCTCTCATCATCTCAAATCATTTACAACTGCTTTGGAGTTGCAGACCAACACTCAATTTGAGATGATCAACAACAAAATCAGTGAGCTGTCAAAGAAGATAGACAATAACACAAGACAACTTGCTAAGTTATCTGGTGGAACTTCTTTAACTATTTGGTTTCCAGAAGTGAATGAAGCCAAAAAGGGGGAAGAGATTAAGGAACCAACAGTGTCACTTGAAGCCAATACAAAGGCAAACGAGGCACAACAACAAAAGGATGCCCAAAATTAGAAAGAACATCAAGATAGGCTCCTTAAAGAAGCTAAAGAAGTAGCTGAGAAGTCCCAATGCCATATTGAAGAAACTGCTGAAGTCCTAGAAAGTACTGAAGACAATCCTTCAGTAGTTGATAGCCTGATCAACACTTTAGTAGTTAACACTTCCTTCACTCAAACTGAACAGCCTTCTAAGGCAACTGAAGACATTCTAACTGACATTCCAAGGCCTGCACCCAATCAAATTACTATGTTAAACCCTATATCAATGTCAAAAGAACTATTGGGAAAGAGTTTAAAAGTAGCTCAGAAGAAGGCCAAGGAAGATAAGATTTGGGACAGCCTAGAAGCAAGGGATGACTTGAGCTACAATGAAAAGCTTGAGAAGTATGAAGAAAAGTTGGGTGAGCTTGAAGAGCTAGAAAGAATTACTGAGGAAGATAAAAAACAACAACTAATGACTTACATGACCAAGAACAGCAAACTAAAAAGTACTCACTCAAAGGGCTCTCTATGGATGAACTTACAAGAAGAGCTCAGATTGTATCTGACAAACTTGCCATGGAAAAAGACAGAAAGGCAAAGAGAGCTAAGGTCATAGAAGAGTTGGTAGCAAATGGATTTGGTTCAAAAGCTTCAGTGTCAAAATGGAGAGAACATACATTATATGACACTTACAAAAGATTCAAGGCTGATAAGGCTGCAAATCCAGAGAAGTTCAAAACTTCTGAAGTATCACAAACCTCAGTAGTTAGAACTTCTGGTGCAAGACAATCAACATCAAAGCCTGCTACCAAAAAGAAGCCAGAGGACACCATAAAGACTGATTTCAAAATGGTATTGCTAGAAGGCAATATAGTGGTACAAGGAGACTTTGTAGTTGAAGAAAAGGCTCTGCTAACACAATTCAGGGATCCTTCCACATTTGCTTACCAATTACAACATACAATAACAGACAAAAAGCACACTAAGGTAATCACTGAACATCATCTCCCTACCTTTAATATACCTGATGTTGTGCAAACTGAAGAAAGAATAGAATCCCACCTGAGGGTCACTGAAGTAGAAAACATTCCTCACTTAGGATCAACCCAGGAGACTAGCTTAGTCCCCTACACTTTAGACTTTGACCAATCTAAGGTGAATATAGTGAAATGGTCATTTACTAATTCAAACTCAGTATTGATCACAAGAAGAGATCGTTCAAGCAAGGTCTTCAAGTCCATAACTAAACTGAAGAAACTTTCCACAAAAGACCTGCTCACAATCCAACATCTTGAACCAGAACAAGGATCTCTCACAAATAAACAACTGCAACAACTCAAGACTTCCATGGTCAGAGAAATTTGGAAGATGCTTGATGGCATAAAAAGAGAATAAAGGATTAGATAAGGTTTTGGCTTCATCAATCTAGGGGGAGATTGTATGGACAAAAAGGATTGAAGAAACCACTTTTGCAAACCTTAGTCTAATTCCTATTCTGCCAATAATGCTAAGTATGGAAACTGCTGAAGAACAAGATTCAAAGTGCTGAAGAAGAAAAACATCAAGTGCTGAAGAGTAATGATCAGAGGTTCTGAAGTCAAACCAAACAAGTCAACTGAAGAACTGCTGAAGACAAACTACTCATCAGTAGTTTGTCACTCATCAGATGTTTTGATAGAAGCTTCCCACCGCCTTTGAACTTCAGTAGTTTAGTTAAATATTAGTATTCTTAGATCTTTTGTACAAGTACCAATGCTACAACCTGTTGTAGTATTTCTATTTATTATATTGCTTCAATACTTCTCTTGTACGTTTACACTTAGTCTAAAAATAGATGGGTTCATCCCACTATTTTAGACATTCCTTTTGTAGTTATTATTTCCATTATATCTAAGAATCATTGAAGCATTTACTGTTTTATTCATTAACTGTTTTTAGATTCTCACTTACTACATTAGTTTCATAACTCAAGGGGGAGTATTTATTACTGTTCAAAAGTACATCTTTAACTTGAACAGTTATCTTACAATCCGTTGTGCAAATCACTTTGACTGTTTAAATATACAAGTGTTCATGATAAGAACCTGTTAAAACAAGAAACTGATCCAACAAGTATCCTTCATCAAGAGAAACATCCTAATAAGATTTGGTGTACCAGCTGAGATTATATGTGACAATTGATCTCAATTCATCAGCAAAAGGACAACCAGTTTTTGTGAAAGCTGGGGAATCAAGATGATAACATCAACACATGTCCATCCTCAAGCTAATGGACAAGAAGAATCTTCCAACAAGATCATTGTCAACAATCTGAATAAGAAGCTAGGAGAAAAGAAAGTGAAATGGGTAGAAGAACTTCCATTTGTATTATGGACAAACAGAACCACTTCCAAGAATGCAACTGGCCAAACACCTTTCTCTTTGGTCTTTGGAACAGAAGCTATGCTCCCAACAGAGATGGTAATGCCTACAACCTGTAAACGCGTAGGATCGTCAAAACAACAAAGATAATGATCAAACAAGTTCAATTCAGGTGCGGAATCCCTGAATTGATCACAAAATGAGAATAAAACTAGCAAAACACAGAAATCATCATAAACATATTCATTTCATTCACTTTGATAATCAAATACACTTGAAATTGTAGTTTATAATGATTAAAAGACTTTTACAGACTCAATAATAAACCTAAGGAGAACACACACAGGGAGGGAAAACAAAATGTCAAAAGTTACAATTCAAAAATCAACTTGACCTTATATAGGCCTGCACATTCGCCCATTTGTGTTGGTCGAATGTGCAGGTTCGACCATTCAACATGGTCAAACCAAGACATACATAATCTAAGTTCTACCTTCGACCTCCTTGTGCACCTTCGCCCCTACAATTGCACCTTCGACCGTTCTTCTTTCTTCCTTCGACCGTTCGACTTTGAACAAAACTTTATGTAATCCGCAATCCAATAGCATTAGTCGCAATATATGCATCTACAAACTCCCCCTCGACTATTGCTTGGATTGCTTGAGTTTACGTTCTTGGTCCATCGTCTTGTTCATAAGCTTGATGCGTAGTAACGTCTTCTGTTCATTAGTCATCACTGGTTCATAAGTTTGTTTCGGTTTCTTCTTTTTAACTTCCTGAACATCTTGAACTTTCACAAACTTCCCCAGTTTCTTATCAAAATCACATCCAGCATTCACAACCCATGCAAAGCATAAGAATACCACACGTTGGTATTTACTTGCCTGTTCACTATCCTTAGCTTCGCAGTAAATCGGATTATAATAGAGCATTATAATCTCCTCATGCGAACAGTTGATCAACCACATAGGATCAAAGATGTGAATCTTCTTGAAGTCCTTTGCACCATCCTATAACACAATAATAGCCTCTGCAGTCTTCCAATCGTAGTACCACTACATGAAGTCTTTAGAAAAGTGTTGTGGGATCTGCATTAACGGAATATGTTTCAACACTTTAGGTGGTTTATACTTTAACGTCACCTTAGGCATCCCAGTAATATCATCGTTCTGCTTTCTCTCGACATACGTTCTGCAAAGTAAGCAACATGATCGTTTGCAGAACCTGTCATCTCATGTCTACAAATGTCACGAATAGCCCAGTATGGTAATGTCTTCAAGTCATGGAATCTGTCGAAGTACAGAATTCCTTTTTCCCATTTAACAGCAACACACTTCAACTGTTTCACAAACTTCCATCCAAGAGCTTTACCTTTAAACAAGTCATTGTGAAACTTGTAAAAGCTACCTTGAACTTCTCTCTTTGGACGATTTGCCTCTTTCTCTTTAAGTTTCCTCAAGAGTTCTTTCAACGCGTCAGATTGTTCAGTGTTTGGCTTATTACAATCTGGAAACACTTCTTCAACAAATCTCTTATTCTTTTCATGAGCAAGTTTCTCAGCTTGGCGTAACAGCTCATCAATGAATTCAGGAAATCCAGAATCTTTGTTCTTCTTGTAGTATTCTGGATATTCTTCACTCATGATATCCTCAATCTCTACCTCCTCAAATACTGGCACGTCTCTGTCATCGGAGTGATTGCCTGCTTCTTTTTCAGGTATGTTTGGAATATGATTATCAGCCATCAACTCCTCCAGAGTCTTACCAACCTGTTTCGCCAATCCTTCCAAAATCTCCTTAGACATGGCTGCAGAAACTTCTCCATCTTCTAAGTCAGGATCGTTGTACTCCAATTCAAATCTCATGTCATTAGACTCAAATATCTCAGGAAATCTGCCAGTCATCTCTATCGTCCAGACTCTATCAGTCAACATCTGGCGATACATATTCTTATCATCATCAGATAACGATCTAATCTTCTCATTCCAAAAGATATTATCATCGTCAAAGGTACACCAGGAGCTTTCGAACTTGATTCTCCCGTATCTTTTCCCGATCCTCTCTTCTCACACTTATACTTATCCGTGTCGTCATCATCATCATCACTGTCAGAACTTGCAGAGCTATTACCTTCTCCTGAATCGTCTCCTGAATCATCATCATCACCATCTCTCTTCTTCTTAGGAGCATTACCCGCATCCTCATCCAACTCATCATCTTCTTCTTCTTCTTCATCAGATGGTTCAAAATCAACTTCTTCTTCATCACGCTCTTTATCTTCTTCACCAGCTTGTAACTGAGGAGCTTTAGAGTACAACTCATTGATCAGATTATCCATACTCTTGTTACTTTCTTTCAGCTTCTTGTTCTCCTCTTTGATAGCAATGTATCTCCTGGTGTTTCTCTGCTCATGCTTCAACAACTTCTTGTTTTCTCTCTTAAGTTGTTTAATCTTAGCTTCCAAGGCTTCATGATTCTCATGTGATGTTTCAACAACGTCTAACATCTTTTTGTCGTTGTTTCTCAATTGTTCAATTTCTGCTTGTTGTTGATTAATAATTTTCATCATGTCAGCAATTTCTGGTTCACTACAGTCATAACATCACTGTCTACAGTAACTTTAGGTGTCGAAGCTTCAGCAACAGGAATCTTTCCTTTCTTTAACTTCTTTAACACTCTATCCAGTGCACTATTGAATTCATCAGTTGGCAATTCAGTCTGTTTAACAGCAAATGATGTCTTTTGCTTCTTCACTGCTGGGGATGTAATAGGTGATTTGGAGCTAGATGCTGGAGGCAGTTTCTTACCAGCAACCAAAAACTCAATATCTCTAGCCCTTTTCTCCATCGGCTTCAATACATTCTCTTTCTTCTTGTATTGTGGCTTCTTTTGTTTCTCACCTGTCTTTGGCGATCCTACAAAGTCTTCGGATCCCAATCCTAAACCTTCATCTGTCTCATCCAACGGAATAGGACTTTTTATCCTTTGCTCCTCCACAGACTTATTCAGACTCTCAGACTCACCAGCCACAGTGGCCTTGGGCGTGGTGCTCTTTACAGTCTCGTTCTCAGAATCCCATCGTTCATCCTCTTGTGTCTCTTCTGAATCAATAGACACTTCATCAACTAAATGTAAACCTTTCTTGGCTACACTTTTCTTTCTCCTTGAAACCTTCTTCTGAGCAGGTTCAATATCATCTTGTTTCTCTTTACCCTTCCCTGTCTTTGCACCAACATTCACGACTTGACGCTTTCTCTTTGCATCAGGATCAACTGGACAAAGAGGATTATCTGGATCTGAATCACTGTTATCATGTCTAACTTCATTCTTGCCTGGATCTTCATATCCTGGATTGATCAGATGACCAAACAGGTTCTTGTGAGGTGGTCTTTCATTCAACGACACACCCTTATAACCCTTCATTCTAACAAGTGTATTCAGGTTCATATGATCCTGAACAATGATCTGGGTAGGATCTCTTCTCAACTTCTTATGCTTCTCATCAAGTATCATCTGTATGAACCTCGGATAAAGTAAAAACTTCTTGTTCTTCAAGCCTCTAAGTGGTTCTAACATGTGTTCTAGTATCATACCAGCTACATTGAACGGCTTGTTCAATATAAGAGCCACCATCAAAGAACTGATGCTCTTCCTCATCACATCATACCCTCCACTCACTGATCCGAATACGTGCAACATCACATGAGCGAGATACTTAAAATGAAGGCATAGCTTCCCTTTATGTAACGAACCATCAGTTATCGATCCGTTGTACTTCATTCGTAAGAAGCACTTCCTCTGTTCTATCCACGGTAGTTCTCTAGGATATGTCTTCTTCTCATCATACAACTTTAGTACCTCACGGATATCATCTTTAGAAATGATTACCAGCTCCCCCTGAATTGTACTAACCACAACAGATTTGTTGTTCCAGTAGTCCATCCTTGCATTCTTCCAGAACTCCTGTTGATGATCTTTGTAAATAATAGCGGGGGTAGCAAGTGCAACAATCACTCGGCTTCTCTTTAGAAAATCTACGATGCCGGTGAACTCATGATGTTTCTTTAGATCGCCCATGAATGCACAGCAGTTGTGCGCCGGTTCAAATGGTAGTTCTTCCATTTGTTCCTTTCTGGTTGCCTTTTCAGAAGATCTAGCGGGAATATCAACACTTTCCTGTTCAGACATTATAAAACTGCAAAACAAATCAAGCAAACATGTTAAAAACGGACAAAATAAACAAAACTTGAAAATTTTGATTTTTCAGATTCTACATTCGACCGTTCGTTGGTTCGAATGTGAAATCAGAAAGGTTCGAATGTGGAATCAAAGGTTCGAAAGAGAAAAACATTTTATAAAATTGTACATTCGACCGTTTGTTTCCAGGTTTGACCGTTTGAACATCTACATTCGCCCAAAAAGTCACATTCGACCGTTTGAATTTGGGCGAAGGAGACTGTTCATCTTCTTCAACATCAAATTTTGATTTGGTTCATTTTATCAAGCCATTTTGATTTGAATACACTCTAACATGACCGATTATTCATTCCCAAACAACAATTTCAATTATTATCCATTGATTATGTGTTTTCTAATAAAAACTAGGGTTCGATGACTTTGAAACATCAATTAGACAATCTGATTGAGTTTAAACCTAAGTTTTTGTTTATTCTCCCCCTAAAACACATAAGCAATGAATTCTTATAAAAAATTGTGGCAATTATCAGTTTAAAATTAAGGTTTGAAGGCAGTTAGGGCTCAGACACAAAATCAGTGATTAAGAACTGTATTGCTGATAATAACCTGCAAACGTTATAGCAAAATGATCAGTGAATCAAGGCGAACACAATGATATGATTTTTAATGCACGGGCAACAAGATCACTTTAGCTCAGAATTTTGAAATTTTTTGAAAGTGAGGGTCGAATGTGCAGATATGGTATATAGACTCCACATTCGACCATTTGACTAGGGCGAATGTGAAACTTTTTCCACCTTCGACCCTATTTAAAGGTTCGAATGTAGAAAAAGGGTTCGAATGTGAAAATGTCACATGAACACTCACATTCGACCATTCAAAAGGTACGAATGAGCGGATAAAATTCCACCTTCGACCCAACGAAGGGGCGAATGAAAATTGGATTTTTTGAAAATTTTACCAAATCTCAAAATCGAGTCCCGTTCAAAATATTTTTCAACTTTTAAGCATCCGACATTCATGATTTCTCATTTAAAGATAACAAAGCTTAAATGGTCCATCAAGTTTTAGAAAATTATCATCCACCACCATCAGTTATCAAAAATAAGATAGAAATGTAAAATCTTTTGGATTTTCTAAACTTTTTGTTAAAACACACCTAAAATCTTTTTGAGTTTTGTATTTTTGATGAGAAATATAAAATGCACAAAATGTAAAGATAAAACAATAAATGTTTTGTGATTACCGGTAAAGGGATCATATCAGTTGTTGAGAAATCTGATCACACCGTTGATCTTTTGATTTATTATCATTAAAGACAATGTGTGATCTGGAAATTGCCGATATTGTGATCCACATAAACTCACATGCAGACTGTTGTGCAGTGCTATAGACTGATACTATTATTTATAATATAAACTCAATTGTCTGTGGTTCCCACACACACGACATACTCCCGTATCAAGAAGTAAATGCACAAAGACTCATTATAACGCGTGATTATGCTTTCGTCATCTGTAATTTGCAAGGTATGAGGCACAGAGGTATACAGGTCAGCAAATCAATGCAACAAAGTAACATGTGCACTCTACCAGGTTGAGGGCTAATATCAATCATGATTTGCATCAGTGATTGGATACGATGTAACAGATAATCTTTGATTATCGTCATACATAAAAGTTCCTCAATTCGGTAACTTTAGGATTTGGCTTTATAGCTCTTTTATAAAAACACCCTGTCTGATCTAGGTCCGTAATGACTTCCAGCAGAAGATCAGAGAGGCTATCCCCAGACAACTAATAACATAACGACCCGAAACCTCCGAATTTTGTACAAATACCCTATCAAACGAAATTACGGTACTAAGACCATATGCCCATGAGGAGTTCATCCACACATCAATTTGTTTGATATGTATGTATCAGGCATGCAATAATAAGTCTACGAAGCCTATCAACACATCACACAGACTCAGACACACGCCTTATATTGCATTACATTTCTTTAGAATGTGTCAGATCCCCACTGATGTACTATCATTTCCCCTTTTTCTCCCGGAAATCATTTTGGGTTTTTCTAATTTTTATGGGTTTTTGAATTTTTCAATGTTTTTGGTTTTTCTGAAAATAAGTTCTAACTAAAAATGTAAAACATATTTTTGGATTTTTGAAAAGCAATAAAAACTATCTAAAAAGCGATAAACGGAGGTGGTGATCAGTCTTGTTTTTCTTTAATACCATTAGCTTTTAAAAGATATTCAAATCTTGATTTATCAAAAGCTTTGGTAAAAAGATCTGCACGTTGATAATCAGTGTGGATTTTGACCATATCGATCAACTCTTTTGCATAACAATCACGGATAAAATGGTATTTGATCCGGATATGTTTAGCTTTCGAGTGATTTACTAAGTCTTTTGTTAATGCAATTGCGGCTTCATTATCATAGTAAATAGGGATTTTAAGAAATTGCAAACCGTAGTCCACCATCTGTTGTTGTATCCAAAGAACCTATGAGCAGCAGCTTGATGCTAAGACATATTTTGCTTCACATGTGGATAAAGCAACTGCGGTTTGTTTCTTGCATTGCCAGGTCACGAGCCTGCTCCCCATAAACTAGCATCCAGCCGTTGTGGATTTGTTGTCTTTGTCACAGCCACCCCAATCTGCATCACTAAAAGCGATTAGGTCAAAATTATCATCATTAGGGTGCCATAGTCCTCTCGACGGACAACCCCTCAGATATATAAGGATACGCTTGACAGCTGCAAGATGACTCTGTTTCGGCTTCGACTGATAATGTGCACAGAGACATGTGGCAAACATTATATCTGGTCTGGAGGCGGTGAGGTACATCAGAGATCCGACGATTGCTCTATATGTAAAAGGATCAGTTAGCTCCCCCTTAGCGTCAACACCAATCCCGTGATTAGGTTGAATTGGGGTATCCATCGGCTTTGAATCATCCATCTAGAATCGGCTCAAGACTTCAGAAACATATTTCGTCTGGTGAATAAAGATCCCCGTTGGTCTTTGTTCCACCTGCAAGCCTAGGAAAAACTGCATCTCTCCCATTGCACTCATTTCGAACTTTTCCTGCATAACACGTTCAAATTCTCTACATAGAAGTTCGTTAGTAGAACCAAAAATAATGTCATCAACATAAATCTGCATGAGAAGCAAGTCATCCCCTGTTCGTTTTGTGAACAGTGTGCAATCTACCAAACCTCGTTTGAATCCTTTCATCAGAAGATACGTGCTTAGCTCCACATACCATTGCCTCGGAGCCTGGTGCAACCCGTAAAGAGCTTTGTTTAGAACGTAGACCTTATCCTGGTGAATAGGGTCCTCAAAGCCTGGTGGTTGACCTACGTAAACTTCCTCCTTGACCACACCATAAAGAAACGCTCTTTTGACGTCCATTTGATACACCTTGAATTTCTTATATGATGCAAACGCTAGAGACATTCGGATAGCTTCTAAGCGTGCAACAGGTGCATAAATCTCGTTGTAATCAATTCCCTCAACTTGATGAAATCCTTGTACAACCAAACGAGCTTTGTTCCTAACAATCACTCCTCTGTCATCTTTCTTACACTTGAACACCCATTTCGTTCCTATCTTCTTTCTTCGTGGGGGGTAAATCTGTCAGCGTCCACACTCCGAGTTTCCGAAACTGTAATAACTCCTCCTGCATGGCCTCTACCCAAGCGTCATCCAAAAGAGCGTTCTTGTAAGTCCGCGGCTCAACCTGCGAAACATAACAAGCAAAAGACCAGTCATTTTGAAAACCTGATTTTTGAATTTTGGCATATAAAGCAAGAGCGACAAGGTTTTCCGGTGACTTAGCATTCCTCAGTTGACCTCTCGTCATCACACTGCTACCAGGATCACCAATAACTTGCTCGATCGGGTGAATCCGATGTATCCGAGATTCCGGATAATCAGGTACTTGTACTCTCGTCTGAGTAGTTAAGTTCTCTGTGGAATCCAGATCATTACCCACGTTCGATGATGAAGCACCATGTGGATTTGGGTTCACTGGTGGTGTCTCTGTAGTAACATCTTGAACAGCTTCACTTGTAACATCATCGTCATCTTCAGATTCCGATAAATTAAGAGTTGTGGAAGCTTCCTGAAATACCTCTTCTTCAGCTGCAGGAGCATTGGTATCATTAGAAGCTGTTTGGGGGTTTACGGTAATCGGACGCACCAACGGTGATGTCACTGCGTTTTCGACCTCGTAATATAATCGTAGTACAGCTTCTTCAACCAAGCTATCTAGATTGAATGATTCAAAGAAATCCTTGTAATCAAACATCCAGTCTGGACCGCTACCCTGTACATTCTGAGTATATCTTTGAACTTCGACATTAGCCGACTCCTCGACCTGACGAGTTCGTTTGTTGAAAACCCGTTTGAGCGGGGTTGCATATCCAACAAAGAATCCTTCTTCAGCCTTCGGTGCGAACTTCTCAAATGGATTAAGCATTGTACATGGGGCTCCAAACGGTTCTAGATACTCTAAGTTCGGTTTTCGTCGATTCAACAGCTCATAAGAAGTTTTGCCAAACTTCTTCACCGTTAAAACACGATTAAGAGTATAACAAGCTGCGTAAATTGCTTCGTTCCAGAACATTACTGGAAGATTTGAGTCCGCGAGCATTTTTCTTGTCGTTTCAATTAGAGTCCTGTTTTTGCGTTCTGCGACACCGTTCTATTGAGGGGTATACGGAGCACTGTATTCATGATGAATACCTTTGTTTTCACAAAGAGATTCCATCTGTGCATTCTTAAACTCCGTCCAATTATCACTCCTAATTCTCTTGATCTTGAGACCATAGATATTTTCCAATCGAGTGAACAGAATTTTCAAATTATCAAATGTGTCGCTCTTATGATGCAAACACATAACCCATGAAAATCTGGAATAATCATCAGTAACCACAAGACTGTACAATTCACCAGCATGACTTTTATGCTTGACCGGTCCGAACAAATCCATGTGCAAACGCTCAAGTGGCAGTTCAACGGAATTGACTTTCTTTGGCTTGTGGGATTGCTTGTGCTGCTTACCTTTCTTGCAACTCACACACTTGTCATTTAAATGAAAATGTTTAACATTCACGCCTGTGACAAGTTCATTCTTCACCAATTGATTCATCTTTCTAAGGTGAATGTGTCCCATCCTCCTATGCCACATGATTGATTCTTTTTCAGTAGCCTTGGAGAGGAAACACGTGACTTGGCCTTGTGTAGTCATTGCTTTTGACATGTCGAGAATGTACAAATTGTTCACTCTCGGCACCTTTAACATCACCCACTCTTTTGGTAAAACGAATCCCGGTTTGAGTAAATAGCAAGATTTGTCATCAAAGTATACTGAAAACTGCTTATCACAAATCTGACTGACACAGAGCAGATTATAATCGATTTGCTTCACATACGAAATTTTCTCAAAACTTACTATTCCATTACTGACACTACCCTCCATGGTAATGTATCCACCCTTGTTTCCAGCAAACGCTACATAACCTCCATTGATATTTCTGATATTGAACAGTAGCGATAGATCCCCTGTCATGTGACCAGAAGCTCTACTGTCAACAATCCAAAGACTGCTCACAGGGCCAGCTGAAGCTCCCTGCACATATCAAGTAAAAAATTAGATTTTTCGG
The DNA here is from genome assembly GCA_028751855.1 of Ambrosia trifida. Taxonomy (NCBI): domain Eukaryota; kingdom Viridiplantae; phylum Streptophyta; class Magnoliopsida; order Asterales; family Asteraceae; genus Ambrosia; species Ambrosia trifida. The sequence continues at coordinate 93,690,742 of CM054125.1, forward strand.
GGGACCCAAGCCTGCTTGGTCTTGGGTCTTTGAACTTTGTGTTTCAAAGATTCTTTCTTACAATCAGATTGATTTGAATTGATCTTTTTCTAATCAATTAAATCTTTTTCATTTTCAGCTTTGACATTCTCATTCACCTGTGAAGATGAAGCACCTTATGAACCCTTTCGTGACCAATGTTGTTCTGAACGTTTCAAGATCCGTATTTGAGATCTTTAGGTCTCAATCGGTTTCTTTACTTCGTCTTTGAACAAAACTTTCTTGGTTACCTTCTCTGATTTAACAGAGACAGGTCCAACTATTGGTTTGACAGCAGGTTTAACAGAAACCTTTTTCTTGTCAACAGTTGTGTTCACCATCGGTTTCTTAAGGGGTTTTTCAGTTGTTATCCGGTTACGACGATCATATGTCATTGAACGATTATCCCTTCTTTGATAAAAATGATTTTGATTGTAAAAATGTGGTTGTTGAGGGACAACACGTTGTTGTGGATAACATTGATTATCGACTGGATGTTGATAATTTTGCTTCACTTCCACCTCGTGCCTTTTGTGCCTAACATACGGGCAGTGAGCAAGTAAATGCCCTCTCTCCCTGCATTTATAATACGCACGGTATTCATCAAAGTAATTCTTGGCATTCGACTTAGAGTATGTAGTGATAGGATATTGATCCTCCACACATTTCCGTCTAAGACTCTCAGGAGCTGGATCCATAGAGTAAGTCGGCTCAAGAAAACTGTTAGCCTTATTCTTTGGCTTGATAAATTCTGTGACATGAACTTTCGATTCTTTTCGAATATCCAAGTAAATTCTCTCTAAGAACTCTGGAGGTACATCATTTGTTCGCTCATGCTTTGGGAACCAAATGGTACTCTCATGCTAAATCTTTTCAATCTTTGAATAGTTGGCAAACTTGATTGGATATTCTTCGTCAGACATTATCTTATCGAATCCAATCATCCGATAGAAAATCTTGACGGGTTTGTCACAGGATTCACTTTTCATTTCAACAAGCTTAACTGATTGATTCATTCTATGAGCGTTTGCCAAGGGATGCACAATCTGAGATGGTGACACGGGTTCGTTTGTAATGATGTGATTTTCAGCAGGTTTATCACACACCTTCTCAGATTGTTCATCCTCATAATCGGAATCATCAGTTACAACAACAACACCTTCATTATTTAGTCCCAAGATTGGTCGAACATCGGAATTTGGGTCTCCCACACTAGAAGTGTTTGACTCATTATCCGATGTCGAGTCAGACTTAACTGAGCTCTCCGGTGTTATTGAATGTAGAGTATGATTTTCAAATAACACTGGAGATGGGACGGCCTTGTAGTTTGCACTACTAGACTGTGAAGGCTTCTCTATGATATGATCAACAACATAAGCAATATGCTTATAACTCTCAAGTTTCTTATTCACTTTTTCTGCAAAGCACTTGATGGTAGCCATTTCCAGTTTTGTATTTTCTAAATCATTGATGTAGTTGTTAATGGCTAGTTGTTTCAAAGATAAAGTCTTTTTCAATTCTGAAATATCGTTCTTATAACCATCAAGTACTCTGTTAAACTCACATGCTTCTTTCATATACGATTGACAGTTGATCTTAGCACTCTCAAGCTGAACCCTGGGTTGCTTATTATCCTCTGTCAATCGATCACATGCACCACAATAATTCTTACTATTCATATCAAGATTAGATTCAGTACTTACCTGCTTTGGAGGTTCTGTCATCGCCATCAGTGCAAAGTGTGCTTACTTCCCAGCGAAAAACTTTGAATAATCAATTCTGGTACAAGCATCATCCACCATGCATGATTTGCGGGTCATCAGAAAGTCAGCTTCAGCAAGCAATTGGTCAATATCATCATCCAGTGAGTTAACACTAGATTCAGAATCAGACTCACTTTCCACATCAGAATAAGCTGAATCATACTGTTCTAGCACATCATTCACCGAATCAAGAATCAAACCAGACTTCTTCTCTCCACAATCATCACTTTCTTCACTCAACTCCTCGATTTTCACTTCAGACATCTTCTCAGTCACTATCTCCTCTTCAACACATACCGGCTCATCTAGATTCATCTTTTTTGCAACACATGCCACATTCCCAGTGGTAATCTCCTCAACACCCAACTGCATACCTGTCCAATCAAACCCCTCGTCTTTCTGTATCACCAAGGCTTGGTTTTGATTATCTGATTGGTTTTGTGTGTTTGGTGTAGAAATAGGAATGATTGTTCGGTTTGGATTTTGTGGTGTTTGGTTTTGGTTTTGGTTCTAGTTTTGTGTTGTGGTTTGTCTAGCAGTGTTGTTTTGTGAGGTATTTTGTCGGTTCTGGTAGGTATTTTGTGGTTGAAAGCTTGAAATATTAGGACTTTGGTAAGATACCTGGTTTTGGGTATGACGGTTTTTGTAGTTGGTGTTGAAAGGATTTCTATTCCCCTGTTGTGCTGGCTGCGTGCATTCCCTCTTAAAGTGACCTTTCCCACCACAATTGAAACATGTCACTTTGGCTTTGTTGAAGCCATATGTGGTGTTTAGGGAAGTAGAAAGATCAGTTCTTCCGGTCTTCTCAATGAATTCGGTAGCTCTCCTCATAACGCTAGCAAATGCCCGCTGGATATCAATGATCTCCATCTCTTCTTTATCAATCTGTGCGTAGTCTTCACTGGTCAAGTTGTTGTTACCAATTTGACTCGCAACCAGCCCATTATAAGAAGCTACCATAGCTTACACCAATGCTACATGTTGCTGTGCAATCTCAACAGTAACATTGTTTAAGTTCGAGGTTTCCAGCACAATTGAACTTTGAGTAGGTTGATTTTGGTTCATCTGGGTTTGATTCACTTGAGGAATATAGGATTGTTGTTGAGGTTGGTTTAGATTAGCAGAATAACAAGCTGCTTGTTGCATCGGTGAAAATGGTGGTATAAAAGTTGTAGTAGGATATGATGGTGAGGTATATGATGAAGTTTGAGCAAGGTAATTCATGGGTGCTTTGGATGGTTCAATATGGCTAGAAACGCACGTAATGTGTGGAGAAACATTTGAACTAGAACTTGAACCAGCAAGAGATGAAGATGCATTACCATGGTATAAATCTGGATTCTGAGGAATCTGAGCTCTTTTCGCCTTCCTCTTTTCTTCCATATCCTTATTCTCAAGTTTCTGAATAAACTCGTTGATGGTCCAGTATTGGTACGCATCCTTTTCCTTTAGTACCTCGATATGTTGATTCCAATTTGGTGGCAACGCATCAGCAAACTTGTCCACCAGCTCCGACATTGGTATGTTTATCTCATAGCTTGAAAGCTCGGTCAGTAAATGACAATACCTCGGAATCAACTCCTTCAGCGTCCCTTTCCCCATATAGCTGAAGTTTTCAAACTCTTTCCTCAGTTCCTCCATCCTCAACTTCCTCGTCTTCTCATTCCCATCATGACGATTTCTTAACATGTCCCACAACTGTTTAGAAGTAGTGCAAGATCCAAACTGATGTAATAGATCAGTATTAATTGCCTGGGACAGTTGAGAAAACGCCTTCTTCTCAATAGCAAATTTCTTTTTCTCATCCTCAACAACATTTTCCAACGGAATCGGCTCACCCGTGTTCTCCAAGATCGGAGCAACATAGCCCTTAGCAATCATCTGCCAAGCTTCCGTTCCTTCTAATCCCATTCCCTCAAGATGGATCTTGAACTTAGTCTTCCATGTGTTGTAGTCTACCATTTCCATAAGCTTTGGTGGACGGCTTCCAATAAGAGTTGAGATCGCGTTGATAGTGTGAGAGTGAACCGCCGCTTCTGCTACTCCCCAATAATCAGCCATCGGTTGTGGTTGTGGTTGTGCAACTTGTTGGGGCAAAGAACTAGTCATCGCCATGTAATTAATCAGTTGGGATGGTTGACTAGACTTTTGAGCAGCTACTGACCAAGGATCCATGGTTGTCTGCTGTTGTGGTGTTGTATTAGGTCGTGGTGTTGTAGGAAAATTCCACATATCGATCTGAAAATGATTAAACACGAAACGATTAGAAAAATTTTATAACAGTTTCTACGTTCGACCCTTTTGATTGATCGCATGGTCGAATGTGAAAATCAGTCCACGTTCGACCGTTTGATAAAGTTCGAATGTAGAAATAACCAACTCAGTTCACTTTCGACCGTTTACACCCACGTTCGACCACTCGATTGGTCGAATGTACCCAATAAGGTCGAATGAACAATAACACACACAAATTTCTAGGTTCGACCAAATAACACTCCACGTTCGACCAAATAATCCCTGGTTCGACCATAAATTCCCACTTTCGACCAAATCTCCCTAGGTTCGACCCTTCATGTTTGAAAAATGGTTATTCTTTGAAAATCAGTTATTTTGATCAAAAATTTTCAAATGTTAATGAAATTTGATGATTTTAAGCAGGTTTTGCTTCGGATTGGATTTGGAACAAGTTTAACAAAGAGAATTATAAGTTTTATCCATAAAAACAAGTTCAAATCAATCAATTTAACACCAAATTCAGTTTATCAATGGAAAACAGAAAGTTTTGATCAAAATTAGGTCCAAATCAGCTGTAATATTATCAATTTGTGGTTGTTTGATCCAAATGGCTCTAATACCACTTTGTAAACGCGTAGGATCGTCTAAACAACAAAGATAATGATCAAACAAGTTCAATTCAGGTGCGGAATCCCTGAATTGATCACAAAATGATAATAAAACAAGCAAAACACCGAAATCATCATAAACATATTCATTTCATTCACTTTGATAATCAAATACACTTGAAATTGTAGTTTATAATGATTAAAAGACTTTTACAGACTCAATAATAAACCTAGGGAGAACACACATAGGGAGGGAAAACAAAATGTCAAAAGTTACAATTCAAAAATCAACTTGACCTTATATAGGCCTGCACATTCGCCCATTTGTGTTGGTTGAATGTGCAGGTTCGACCATTCAACATGATCGAACCAAGACATACATAATCTAAGTTCTACCTTCGACCTCCCTGTGCACCTTCGCCCCTACAATTTCACCTTCGACCATTCTTCGTTCTTCCTTCGACCGTTCGACTTTGATCAAAACTTTATGTAATCCGCAATCCAATAGCATTAGTCGCAATATATGCATCTACACAACCAGAAGACATCTTCAGGATGCAACTACCAACTCGGAAGCATTGTTACAGAATCTTGAAAAAGTGGATGAACTTAGAGATGCTGCTAAATTGAGGATGGCAGGCTATCAACAAAGGACAGCCAAGGCTTACAACAAAAATATAAGGATACGAAGGTTCCAAGTAGGAGACTTGGTTCTTAGAAAAGCTTTTCAGAACACTACCAAACCAAGTGATGGTAAATTAGCTCCTAAATGGGAAGGACCATACTTGATTGATTCTGAGGCTGGCAAGGGGGCATACTGGCTCTCAAACATGGAGGGTGAAATTCTTCCAAGGTCTTGGAATGCAATCCATCTAAAATACTATCACATATGAGGTATGAAAATTATCTATCCTTATTTACATTTCATTTTATTAAATGATATCACAACTAAATATGGTCTAGTATATAGTCCATCCTCATAATTTTACAGGTCCATCCTGAAGATGGAACTTTGAAGACTAGGGGGTTGGCCACCCTCTCCTACGTTAAGGTATCTTATACATTCCTAAGGTTTAAAGGTTTTCACCTTTCACATTGGGTTAGCAACCCCGCCTAGAGCGCACGTTATTCATGTATATCTTCAGGATGGTGGGACTAGTTCATGTTAAAGTGGCTGACAATCTCATCATTTTTGGAATATACATTGAATCCCCAAGGTTTAGACATTTTTCAATGTCTCTTTCTTGTATTTGGCCTAGTCGCCAGTGGGCCTTGTCGACAGTTATCCTTAGGCTATAACGCCAGCTTATCTTTGGCCATGTCGCCAGTTATCCTCAAGATGTTACATTCGGCCATGTTGCCAGTTATCTGTAAGATATTACATCAGAATGGGCTTGACCCCAGTTTCTATAAGGCCTTGTCGCCATAATGATAACTTTATTTACCTTTCTACAGGTTATCCTCAAAAGTTATTGAAAAACCTTTATTGAAAAGGAAAAAGATATCTTTAAGTCTATTTTGAAGATCTAACAGGTTAAACAGTGGGGACATCCTGAAGATGTCAAAGACCATCCTAGGGATGATCAAAAAAGATCCTAGGAAAAATCCTAAGGATACAACAGGAACTGGGGACATCCTCAGGATGTTATTATCATTGAGGTTGTTCTTAAGACACTTATCAGGATATTTTGAAGACAATTGCTGAATTGGGAATAAAGGTATACCATTATAACTTATGTCATTCTATTTTATGTTTGATACTTAACAACATTGCAGGATAACAACATTACAAACCAAGCTACCATAAAACAACCACAGAAATTTAAAAAAGTGGGCTCCGGCCTAGTCATCACATCCATTGCCCACTGTTGGCTCCACCATGTACTCCTTCACCACCTTAGCCACCATCACCTCAGCCTCCTTCCCAGCATCCTTGGGCCCCTTTGGTGCATCCTCAGGATTTGCAGGAGGAACAGGGTCATGCACCACTTCTTTCCCATCCAGGCTCTTGATCTTCTACTGCCAGCCTTTGACATCCCATTCTTCATGGTTGAAATTGGGATCCTCAGCTTGCAGGGCTATCTTCACCCTAGCCTGTAAGACAGAAACAGTGGCAGATTTCATGAGACCCTGCCTGTATTCCTCCATTTCTTTCTCATGCTCCAGCACCATCTTAGCCTGCTCAGATTTCACCAGCTTCAGTTCAGCCTCAACCTTAGCCAACTTGAAATTAATATCAGCATCAGATCCGCAAATTTACTTGTATGTAAACATTTCTATAAAAATGTATTGAGGTTTTTACACGACACCATAGTTTTGTCTATTGCATTCGGTTGTAAACAGGTATTTAATGTTGATGCATTATCACACTTCTATCATCCTTCATGCATATTTGTATCTATAAATAGAAAAAGGCACATGTAAGAATGATATCATATATGATTATGTTATTAAAAGAAAAGTAACTCAACTTCTTGGTTTTAAAAAAGTGTGAATCACACAAAAGCAACGGGTCTAAAATCAGGGCGTAAAGCGTTAAGCGCAAAAGTGGTGGGCCTTTTGTATATGAGATGCAAGACCTTTATATATATCCTATAGGTTTTTAGCTACCTCAACTCAAATTATAACTTTTTCTCTTGATAATCAACTCTACTAAGATATATATATCACATTCAATTTATAAAAAAAAGGCAAATTACATAATGATAGCCGGTAGGCAAGCAACGAGCTGCGCCGCCACCCCTTTCTGGATAAAGAACTATAATCTAAAGAAAACAGATCTTCGCCCCTAGGGAGTCGAGAAGTTGTTGTGGACCACCCACTGGTTTCTCATCAGGAACCCGATTGCCTTCGGTGCCAATGAGCCAAAGGTGTCAAAAGGCAAAGGGACAAAGGCATGTTAGTTATCCTCACATGCTTTAGCATGCTTTCCCACCTTGTTCGATTCTGCCCTAAGGATCGCTTGCCCAGCCACGAACCACTCTCCCTGAATCCCGCTGAAAGAAACACGCCTGTAAAGTCCACGCTTGCGTGTTTCCCACTTTCTCAACCAAATACTAACTGGTCAGCCAGATATAAAGTGGACCTCCTTTCTACCGGTTCTATATAAAAATTAACCGGTGCCTCTTTCTTTGCCGAGATCCCTGCTTGTCTAAGGATATCCATTAAAACGTCACAAACAAAATCGTGTCTGCACTTAAACCCCGGTTACTCTTTATAGTTGTGACACCTGTCAACAATTCAGGTCAAGATCCGTACACACCTTACTTAACTATGTCATTTTATGTGCATATTAGACATTTTAATATTGATAATGTGGTCCTGAGTCTAGTAAAGCCCAAACTATTTAAGAAAATTCGGTACATTATCCGTTTACGCATACAACACCAGATTTATCCGAGACAATTGGCGTTTAACAATCAAATCAATCACACGCTCAACAGAGAGCAACCGAATATCCAATTACTACGTACGTACACAACAAGATTACACGTGACAATACCTAAGTATGAAATTGTTCCATTCCACACAAAGCCCGAGCAATTAGGACATAGTCATTTTATCGAAAAATTAACAACTAGATCAACATTATAAATTTTAAAAATTTTAATTTTATAGCTTTTGTTAAGATATGTAATACACCGCATGTACATAAAGTTGTTTAAAAATGGACAAAATGGTTTAATGTGTGAACCCGGACTCACCCATTTTAAATAATACATTTTAAATAATACAAATTCTATCTCTATTGTCTAACGTGTTTTACCCGTCTCCATTTCATCACATCTAAAACCAACCAGCATTCCACTAACATTTTTGCAGACATAAAATCTATTCAACTTTTCTTAACTTTTATTAATTTTCCAGAGTAGTTAAAAGCAATTTGGTTATCTTTACGTGGAGTGGAGAACGGGGAGAATGTTGTAGCTTGATCTTTCAGGTTTATAAAATTAAAAAAAGAAATATTAAAGCATAGTGATGAAAAAAATGGGCCCATTGCTTAAGGATGTTGTTTCCAGAAGACTATAAATAACTAGTGGGAAACCCGCGCTACGCAGCGGGATCATAAATATCTATAGCATTCAGCATTCTAATACTAATCACAACTCGGTTTTTAGTAAAATTTAAACCGAGATGTAGATAAGCTCATCAAAAACTATCACTTAACCAGTTAACCCAACCCGAACACCTTCGGTTCATAACATTCCCCAATACAAATTTGCATATATGTATATGTATTCTACTTTTCACACCCTTAGTAATCTCTGAAAATGATTTATTGAGGCAAGTGTTGGTATAAAATTTGGATTCTATTTGTGTTTCTTAACTCGTGAAAGACAAACTATTCCCGTTCGACTCACGCCATTAAATCCCCAAATCCTTATAATGTCGGGGTTTTATCATCTTCTAGCCCAAATCGGCACCTAATAACCTTTTGTTCTTTGTCGTTCAATGTACTCAACACTTTCTTCTTTAAGTCCTCGGGCATCATCTCCTAGGTGTCTCTTACCCCGGATCATCAATAATGTCCTAAGAAACCAATATGTTAGATTAATATAGTGTTTATTATATCATTCAATATTTATCTATCTGGGTTTATTTTTAATAAGCACAAAATCCAAGTTAGGTTTCCAGCTACCGTATTCTTGTCGAATTGTAATCAGGACGTTGCTGACTGGTCCCTGCAAAAGCGATCTGTCAATTGGATCAGGACCGGTATGAGCCATGGTCCTCGGTCTAAGCCGGACGCTATCACACCTTCGCCTACCACCGCAGATCGTACTTTTCGAGGACCGTGGTGACTTGAGGTATGGTTGGGGGATGTTATGGTGGGTTTGGTCTTGCGAGATTTCGGTCAAAAATCGCAAAGAAATACAGAAAGAGCCAATAGGTACAATGGTTGTTTGGTGGTGTCGGGTAAGGGTTTTAAAATTAGTTGTTTCTGATCGGTTACAAATTGATAATCAAATAGGTTTAACGATGATTGAATTATAATAGTTTTGTTGAATTTGAGTGGACGGTTACGATAACAGTTGTTTCATCCATTTTTTCTTCTTGTCTTTCCGTATTTATATTTTCTCTATAAATTCAATGGATTAACTCAAATGCTTCGGTTGCTTCTTCAATTCAAATAAAAAAATATCATGTTGTAGGGATGAAGTGAAATGGTGTTTCATTTACTATCATCTTGGTCAAATAGTTATATTATTAATCTAATATTAATCAATAGAGATTTAATTGTTTTATTAAATGTGTCTTACTAATTTAATACAAATTTGCCCATGTAAATGAATGTTAAATGACTATTTAGCCTGTCCAGAACTCACTATATAGTAGTATAGATTAATCAGGGAGAGAGGGGCTCTTGTAGATTTTTTTTCCACTTAAGTAATTTTAATCAATCATGTATTGTCACATCACTTCACTTCACTGATATACTTTACTAAAACACTTTTTTGAATGCAGCACTCCACTGATTCTTTTATTTATTTTCATTTAAAACCCAAACTTTTTTTTTACATTTTCACACGGTTTTAAACATTTTAAACTTTTTATTCATACTATTAAAACCGTCCTACCAAACGGTCAGTAAAATTTATTAGTAATTCTTGGAAACCATCGAACAAATTTAAGTTTTATCACCTAAACGGTCAGGCCTTTAATTTCACCTTCTTACCGTTCAAATTTTTTGAATATAAATAGAAGACACTGTGGGGTTAAAAATCACACAAACGATAAAAACAAAAACAAACACCACCCAGCCACAAATATATACCCGTGGGCCGAAAAGGAAGAGATGGCACTTGTGGTTTGCCACAAGGATGCCTCAAATGGCCCGGAGATTCAACAACTCCTGCGGGCCGAAGGGTCGGCATTCCCCCCGGAGGGGTTATAGGCTCGCGTGTTTAGCGACTTCATCGAACACGTTGGCACCAACACCACCAAGACCCTTCGAGACCTCCAGTTCAAGTGGGCCGATCTCATTATCAAGTGTGAGAGGTGGACCACCCTATACGAGCAAACGGTGAGGGATGATCCGGAGCTTGATGAAGAGCTAGCTATCGAATTCACTCACTATGAGTATGGGGTTCGATACGGCAACGATTTCGACCATGTCGAGGCATGACGATTGTTGCGTCAACTTTAAGTTTTTTTTTCTTTGTTTTAATGTATTTTTTTTATGTTTAATATTATTATGTTTAATATTTATGTTTTACTTTTATGTTTCAATGAAATGTTTTTATTTATGTTTTTTTATTTACTTTTAGATTGTAAAATAAAGAAAATAATTAAAAACATTTATAAAATAAACAGTAAAAATAAAACAACACTAAAACACACGGTTAAAAGAAAAAAAATTGCATTTACAAAACTTAAAAATAAAATAAACAACCGGTATCAGCACGGTAGATACAACCAGCAAAATAGTCCACAGGACCACTACCTGCGTATGTGGCGAGGGTGTTACCGTGCTCGTAGTGGGTACCCGTGGACAATTCGGGTAGCGCTCCGTCCCCTTAGTGAAACATACAATGATAAACAAAAGAGACTAGATCTAGTCAACAGTCAACACTAGAAAACTGCTTTTTTCCAACAAAAAAACAAATACAAAATTCGATAACTTTTTCACAAAAACATTTCCCACGAAATTTCTAAGAATTTCAAAGGAAAAAAACCCTATATTTTTACCATAACCTTTTGAGTAAGAAAGAATAACAAAAAATCACCAGTTTTCTGACCATATTACCCTAATATATGCAAGTAAAGCTCACAATCACTTTTTTAAGTTTTATCACCTAAACGGTCAGACCTTTAATTTCACCTTCTTACCGTTCAAATTTTTTGAATATAAATAGAAGACACTGTGGGGTTAAAAATCACACAAACGGTAAAAACAAAAATAAACATCCACCCAGCCACAAATATGAACCCGTGGACCGAAGAGAAAGAGATGGCACTTGTGGTTTGCCACAAGGATGCCTCAAATGGCCCGGAGATTCAACAACTCCTGCGGACCGAAGGGTTGGCCTTCCCCCCGGAGGGGTTTTAGGCTCGCGTGTTTAGCGACTTCATCGAACACGTTGGCACCAACACCACCAAGACCCTTCGAGACTTCCAGTTCAAGTGGGCCGATCTCAATATCAAGTGTGAGAGGTGGACCACCCTATACGAGCAAACGGTGAGGGACGATCCGGAGCTTGATGAGGAGCTGGCTATCGAATTCACTCACTATGAGTATGGGGTTCGATACGGCAACGATTTCGACCATGTCGAGGCATGGCGATTGTTGCGCCAACTTTAAGTTTTTTTCTTTGTTTTAATGTATTTTTTTATGTTTAATATTATTATGTTTAATATTTATGTTTTAATTTTATGTTTCAATGAAATGTTTATATTTATGTTTTTTTATTTACTTTTAGATTGTAAAACAAAGAAAATAATTAAAAACATTTATAAAATAAACAGTAAAAATAAAACAACACTAAAACACACGGTTAAAAAAAATTTCATTTATAAAACTCAAAAATAAAATAAACAACCGGTATCAGCACGGTAGATACAACCAGCAAAACAGTCCACAGGACCACTACCTGCGTATGTGGCGACGGTGTTACCGTGCTCGTAATGAGTATCCGTGGACAATTCGGGTGGCGCTCCGTCCCATAGAGAAACATCTATCTATACATATAATAAACCAAAGCCATTTTAATGACATGGCACTCTAAGAGGCATTCTCTTCCTTGAGTGTGCCATGTGTCATCCCATGTGGCATTGAGATATTTTAGGAAAAAAATAATTTAAAAACAAAATTGGATTTTTAACCATCATGTTTCCTCCCATAATTTTTAAACGTTAATATCTTTAATATACGAGATTTTTTAAAGAAAAAAATTACACCAAATTAACGAGCGTTTTATTATCTTTCCAACGAGTACCATAGTGCTATATAAAAATCGAAGAAATTTTTTTGTGGGGTTTTGTTCATACAGGAAAAAAAACACAAAGTGTTCAGGTAAATCATTAATCATGTATAGGCAAGTCACTAATTATGTCAAATCAGTAAATATGAATTTTTTTTCAACCAGAGCCGAATAAGTTAATAGAGTTATACGTTGTTTTAAGTTAGGTATCAATATTAGTACGTTAGAGTTGTACATTTGTTTAGTCTTTAGGATATGTGTTAATATTAGAGTTACATTAAAGTTCTACATTCTTTAGGTTAAGTGTTAGCATTGGAGTTGTACATTGTTAATTTGTTTTAGATTAGATATTAATATTAAAGTTATACATCAGTCTAATTCATATGTAAAATTGATGTATCATATTAAATTTCTCAAGCCGGGACGCTCCCAGGGTATAATCTAGTACAATAATAAACAAAAGAGACTAGATCTAGTCAACAGTCAACACTAGAAAACTGTTTTTTTCCAACAAAAAAAAAATACAAAATTCGATAACTTTTCCACAAAAACATTTCCCACGAAATTTCTAAGAATTTCAAAGGAAAAAAAACCCTATATTTTTACCATAACCTTTTGAGTAAGAAAGAATAACGAAAAATCACCAGTTTCTGACCATATTACCCTAATATATTCAAGTAAAGCTCACAATCACTTTTTTACAAAATAAATTGCATCATATATAAGTTAGAAATAAATTAAATAAAAAATCTTGTACATGCATGTAGATTATTAATATATTAATTTTTAAGTTTGTTAAAAACTTTTTGTAAGAGGAGTTTGTTATAAAACATAAAAAAAAAATGAATAAAACTAATTTAATTTTCTTAAGCGTAATCAGGTTGAGCCACTCATGATTGACCTCAAAAGTCTTCCATGGCCTTTATGGTCAGAGTTCGATTACGAAAAGAAACATTATAACAATTTGTTTATTACATAAACCCGTATCCGTATCTTTCCTTCCTTTCTATATATCGAGTTGGGGTGAAGCATGGCACTCATGCGGGATATGGCTTTCCATCTCATTATTGCAATCACACATACATGTTTAGGAGCTCAAAATATGTCTTTTTGCAATGACATTGACCATGAGAGATTAGCTCTTCTCAAGTTCAAAGACAGTGTTTATGATGAATCTGGCATGCTATCATCATGGGTAGGGAATGATTGTTGTCACTGGAAGGGAGTCCACTGTGATGCTGCTACTGGAAACGTAGTCGGCCTTCGTCTCACCGGACAAAATATCTGGAATAATTATTATTTCCCAGAGTCCAACCCAGCTGATGAAGGTTCCTCAGACAATGAAGATTACTACTACCCAATTGCTCAAGACTGCTACTTAGTTAGTCATGAGTTGGACTCTTCTTTAGCGGAGCTAAGGAATCTTAAACATTTGGACTTGAGTGGGAATGATTTTGGGAAAAGCCCAATCCCTGAGTTCATTGGATCCTTAAAATGGCTGAGTTACCTCAATCTCTCTAATGCCGGCTTCAGTGGTATTATTCCTTCACACATCGGAAATCTTTCTAAGTTGGAAGTTCTAGATCTCAGTGCTAAAAATCAAGATCTCAGGGCCGACGACATAGCATGGGTTTTTAGTCTTTCCTTGCTCAAGCATCTTAACTTGAGTGGAGTGGATCTCATACGAGCAGAAAATATTAGCAAGGTACTTTATATGATACCTTCACTAATAGAGTTAAGTTTGAGTCATTGTAGCCTTAATAACGCTTGTCTTGGTCGTTACCTTAATCTAAGTAGAACACTTCCTAACATCCAATACCTCGATCTCAGCAAGAACTTCTTCCAAGGTCAATTGCCTCCCTTTCTGCAAAATATGACATCCCTGTCATTCCTTGATGTTTCAAACTCTGATTTTGGTCTTCAACTAAACCTTGCTAGCTTTCTAAACTTGAACCCTGCTTTGTCAGAACTGCATTTGTCAAGATGTGAGCTTCATAATGAGAATCTATCTCCCACTAATCTTAATTTCAGTATCCATTCTAACATCCAACACCTGGATCTTAGTTGGAATCAAATTGAAGGAAGATTTCCATCCCTTTTAACAAACATAAGTTCCTTGAGAGTCCTTGACCTTCATGGCAACTTTCTAAGGTTGACAATACCTGTCATGCCTAACCTTCTAAAGCTTGACATTTCGGGTAACAAGTTTAAGGATATCGACCATGTTGGAATATGGAGACAGTGTCACCTGAAACAACTGAGGGTGTCACGCAACTATTTTGGGGAAGAAATGATTGGCATGTCAACAAACACATCTGAATGTTCCCAATATGGCTTGGAAGTGTTGCATTTAGATCATAATGAACTAAAAGGTTCAATTCCGGAATCCATCATTAAGTTGACCAATTTAAGAGTCTTGGATATGTCGTCAAACAAATTGGTAAATTTAATCCCGAAATCTCTTGGGGGATTAAAAATATTAGAAGTACTAGATCTATCATCAAACCAGTTGAATGGGAAGATTCCAATCTCGATTGGGAAACTTAGCAACCTCAAATTTCTAAATTTGTCAAACAACAATTTAGAAGGAACAATTTGTGAATCCCATTTTGCTAACTTGTCGATGTTGGCGTACTTAGATGTCAGTTTAAATAGAAACTTGACACTCAATGTTTCATGTGAATGGAGACCTCCATTCAATTTAACAATTGTTCAACTCAGCTCTTGCAAGATCAAAGCTGAATTTCCTACGTGGCTTAGAACACAAAGGAACATTAAGAAGTTAGTGCTGTCCAATACTAGCATTTCAGGTCCATTGCCTATATGGTTTAAGCAAATGCCCGTCATTCCTCATTTAGATCTCTCTGGGAACATTCTCACTGGACCGTTGACAAACCTACCTCTTGGGGATGGTTCCTATGGATTTCAAGATGAACATAGAGGGTCACTGCTTCTGTTGAATAACCTTTTCAATGGGTCGATCCCAAACTCATTATGCAGAAGGACATCCTTAGAAATTCTTGATATCTCCAATAATAGGTTGACCGGGAAAATCCCTACTTGTATAGGGAATCTCCAAAAGATGCGTGCAATGATATTAAGCAACAACACTTTGTCAGGTGTGATTCCAAGTTCTATTGGTATGAATTCCTTATTATCATGGTTACACTTAAATGGCAATCACTTGACCGGAGAGCTACCTCAAGAAATGGCTAATTTACGTCACTTGTGGGTCTTGGACTTGGGAAATAATGAATTCACTGGATTGATACCCAATTGGATCTCGGAACTCACAGAATTAATGGTTCTAGGGCTACATAAAAATAACTTCACTGGAAGAATTTCTCCATCATTGTGCAACAACGCATGCCTTCGGATTTTTGATGTTGGTCACAACAAGTTAAAAGGGCACATTCCTAATTGTCTAGGAGAGTTGCATGGGATGATCGATCCTGACTATTGTCGTCGTTATCTCTATTCTAAAGAAAACATGATTCAGGTTTGGAAAGGTCATGAATATACATTTGCACATGTCTTGTCGTTACTGATTAACATGGACCTTTCAAACAATGAACTCATCGGAACAATACCTGAAGAGCTAACAAGTCTTACTGGATTGATCGGCCTCAATTTTTCTCATAATCATCTCACTGGAAATATTCCCCACAGCATCGGAAACATGAAGAGCTTACAATCTCTTGATTTCTCTGTAAACAAGTTGACTGGGATGATTCCACCAAGCATGGTTGATTTGCTATTTTTGGAGATTCTCAATTTGTCACACAACAACTTGTCTGGTCTAATTCCAATGGGAGTACAACTTAGTGCTTTTGATAGTTCATCATATGCTGGTAATGAAGATCTATGTGGTCAACCACTGTTGAAGATTTGCCTAAAGCCTATCCCAGCAACCACCACAACAAGCAAGAATGTATGGTCTTACTTAGACGTAATGTGTGGTTTTGCAACAGGGCTTTTGGGTGTTATTGGAGCTTTGTTGTTCAACAAGCAATGGAGGATCAAATTTTACAGGGTTGCACAGCTTACCATGGACAACATATACGTTGCAGTGGCAGTAAAACTCAACAAGATGAAGAGACGACCAGGAGAATCCATTTAGATCTTTCTAAATACAATAAATTGTGGCATATCCATTATTTATCATAAATATATTTTTAAGGAATTCAAAGAGTTCAATACATGAAGATTAGTAAATGCTAGTTACTTATTTGATTAATTAAGGTTGGGTGCAGTAGCAGCCAAAAGCAATTCATAGTTACGAGTGTCATTGTGTAAGGTTGTCGGTTGGTGGGTTGAAATGTGCATCCCAAAGCCAACCCATATTATTATTCGTCGCAAAGTTTTCAACCCTAACTCGAACATACACAAATTCGGGTCAACCCGAAAATGACTCGTCTAACCCATATTTTTAAAT
Organism: Ambrosia trifida; assembly: GCA_028751855.1. Taxonomy (NCBI): domain Eukaryota; kingdom Viridiplantae; phylum Streptophyta; class Magnoliopsida; order Asterales; family Asteraceae; genus Ambrosia; species Ambrosia trifida. The sequence continues at coordinate 93,707,723 of CM054125.1, forward strand.
GAATCATATATGTTGATTAGTTATAAGCAGATTGTTAGGCTATAAGCGAGTTATCAATTACATGTTTATTGGTGAGTATGATTGTAACTAATAAATAATATGGCGTGTCAAAACTAAACTTTATTATGACTAGACATGCATGTAATTGGAAACGAAGAAAAACAAATATAAAAATAAAAGTTTTCTTTTCTAAATACTTAACCGGATAAAAACAAATATAAAAATAAAAGTTTTCTTTTCTACATACTTAAACGGATTAACGGGTCAACCCTTATTTTGTACAAGTCAACCCAAGCCTGGCCTGTATTTAATACGGGTCTACCCAAACCCGATCCGTTGGGTCATATTAGTTGACCTAAACCTGGGATTAACTGAATATGATGATGATGATGAACTTAAATTATAGGGTAGTTTTTTTTATATGTCCTTATAAACTAGAACACCATACTTATTTACGTTAAGTTGCACATTATACATTTAAATTTTAACTAGAGTCATCGTTACCTACGTGTTGTCGCGTGATGTAGCTTGAACTTTGTATTGTACATATCAAAAAAGAAACGCCAAACGTTACTTAATAAATGTTTTGTTGCTAATATAACTCAATTTTGAATGTATTATATACTATCACGTTGAGAAAACTAAAAACACGACACATTGAAAATATTAAAGTGTCAATGCTATGCTTTAATATAGAGAGGTTCAATCTACAAAGGATATATGAATTTGGATCTTGAGGGTATAAAGATTAACGTGATTTAATTTTGGGTAAAGAAGTTTTAAAAGGAAAGAACAAAAAAATCCGACAGTTTGGGCCATTAAAGGCAAGGGAACACCAAAGCTAACCCATACACAACAAACAAAGGCCATATACAAACTTGGCGCATAGCTCACACTTATGCACTTACTCCTCTAGACAGGCTCAACCTCGGCCCATTATAAACCAAAGTCATTCCTTATTTGACCAATTACAAAACAATGAACCAAGTATTCTAAAACAAAACTATTATTTTTCTGTGTATATACCTCAGATACAATCTGTTTTAGCACCATCCAACTTAATTTAGGCTAGCATAACCAACCTTCAAAGAAGTGTGCAACATTTTGTGTCCGTATGTTTAGAGACAACCTGATTTTTGTTTGTCTTATTGGTGTTGATCATGTGTAAAACCGGTTCAGTGTTTTAAAAGTTGGTACAAATCTGCCGGTACAACTGGTTAGAGGGCGTTTGGGATTGAGTTTCAAAACAACTTATTGACTTATTGGCTTTTTCAAAAAGCCAATAAGTCAATAAGCTGTTTGTGTAACCAAAAAGCATTTTCTGTTTTCACTTTTGGCTTTTGGCTTTTAAGGGTGGAAAAGCTGTTTTTGAAAAGTTAAAAATCTTGGCTTTTGATTTTTGGAAAAAAATTACAAATTTACCACCCATACAACCAATATTCACAATAAGTTAAGCAAAACACTTAAAAAAAGACAATCTATTGACTTTTTGACGTTTCTCATCCCAAAAGCTAATCCCAACACTTTTTTTTAAACTCATTTTCAAAAAGTCATAAGCAATAAGCACTTTTGACCAAAAGCACTTTTACATTTCCAAACTCAATCCCAAACACCCTCTTAAATCACCCGGTACACCAAGTTGAACCGTTTCTGAGCCTAATACCGTATGGTATAAAAACCAATTTTTAAAACATTGGGTTTGTTACTTTAATTATTTGATGTATTTTGCAATCATCGTAATTGCCATGGAAGACTCAAGTCACATGAACTATGTTGTTTAAAAAATGAAAATACAGGATATTAAATCACTGAATTTAATGGTGAACTCAGAAAATGTATTCATGTAATCTCCAATTAACTTAGTAATGTTACACCGATTGTGTAACTTACACACTGAAGAGATAGGGAACCGCGCAAGCGCACGGGCCCACATCTCCACATATGCCGACACAACAAGCCTACGTGGGCTTCTAGAAAGCGGCGCGGGGTACCTCGTAATGTGACAGCTAATAACCGACAGGAAAGGGACATCCAGCCAATAAGAGACGTCCATTCCCTGCTCCACGATCGCCTGCAGGTACGAGGTACAGAATAGTACAAGAAAGGACAGACAAAGACACGTGGACCAATAGCGAAGGAACAGCGCAACGAATGACAACGGCCTAATCGTACAGCCAGCTGTCATTCTCCCCTCGACCAATCACAGAAGACCTCAGGTGGCCTATAAATACCCTATGAGGTCAGACGAAGAAAGGGAATTGGATTTGATAGAGAGAGAGCTGTGAGAGATAGATTATAGTTGAAACGCTGCAATAATCTTGTAACAGTGTCTTGTAACTTGTCCTGATAAATAAGAAGTCCGTTCTTTCACATTATTAGTTCATTATCATTGTTATATCTCGATTATTAGATTGGTGTTTCTTCATTGGCGCCATCCGTCTATTGAGTTATTAAGAACAGCAATTTAAAAACTTCTATCTCTCAACACACCAGCGATGAGTTCTTTACCAGTCAACACAAACTCTCCACAAGGCCCGTCCGGCACTGGTGTAGCTCCGGCAATCACCAGCCAGCCCGACAGCCACGTAGAAGAGCAAGTTCACATCACCGACGTGGGCCACACCCCGTCCTCCGGGACAAGGCAAACCCCGTCATTCCATTTTGCAACTGATAACCTTCAGACTTCACCTGCCGCTCATACTACGCCGATGGTTAGCCCGGAGGTATGGTATGCGCAGCAGAAAGAAGCTCTGAAACAAGCATTCATGCACAGGCTTAAAGAACAGCATCTGAGAGAGGCATCCCGCGCCCTGTCCTTCAGCGAAGGAAGGCCTGTCACTATCTCGGAAGGGCCGTCCAGAGCTGCAGGACACGTCGGCGGAAGCACCCATAACACTGACCCAACGTGGAGGGAAGACTCCGACGAGTCACAAAGTCGTTTTCAACGTGACACAAGCCAGTACTTGACCAACACCGTTGATCGAGCACACTTGTCGTCCGGAGAAGACGACCTGACAAAACCATATTACCCTCCCTCGTTCAGTGAAAAATCAAAGTTTACACCGCGCATCGCACTCGCCATATTGCCCGCTGGGACAAAAATGCCAAGTACATTGGGAAAGTTTGACGGCACCGGCGACCCTGATGACCACATACGAAGTTTCGAGGTCGCAGGAAAATGCGCACGGTGGACCTTGCCAGCATGGTGTCACATGTTCGCGCAAACGCTCACGGGCGCAGCGCGGGTATGGTTCGACAGCCTACCAAACGGAAAGATTGATAATCTGAAAGAGCTGACTGATAAATTCTTGGATCACTTCAGTCAAAACAAAAGAATCGAGCGGGATTCCACTGACATTTTGCAAGTCAAAAGACGCGACAATGAGTCCATCGAGGATTACATCACCAGGTTCAACCGCGAAGCTTTACAAATTGGTCCAATCGGATTTGAACTTATGAAAGCAGCGTTTACACAAGGAGTCAGATGTGATTCGCTGATCCGCACGCTGGCCGGATGCACAGGCATGCCAAATACATGGGAAGAGATCATGCGCGGCGCTAAAAATTATGCAAAGACAGAAAGAGAACTATCTGTCTGGAGCAGGATTCAAGCACCACAGTACACAGATACACAAGCGCAAGCAGTGCGCAACCGAAACAACAAGCATGACAGGAGGGCAAAGGGCAATGTCTGGACGAGGCTTCAAGGAGCCGACCAGACAACCCCAAAGCCTCCCACGTCACAAGATTACCAGCACAACACCTCGCTTGTGCACAAGCCCAACCGAAGGAGTCACAACAACTGGACTCCCTTAACCAAAACACCGGCGCAGGTTCTAGCAACGGAAAACGTTGACTTCCCAGAACCTAAGGTCATCAAACGGCGCGAAGGGTTGGACCACAACAAATTCTGCGCGTATCATCAAGACATCGGCCACGACACCGATAAGTGCTACCAACTAAGGCAAGCTATTGAAGATGCCTTAAAGTCCGGCAAGCTCGGCCACCTGCTGCAAAACGTCGAGCGCAAACAAGCGGGGGGTCCTCCGCCCAAAAAGATAAAAAATATAAGCATGATGATACACAGCAGCGGGCACCGGAGCCAAAAACGAAAAACTGAATCAACAGCAGAATGGAGGGAACAACAAGTGTGTTTCCCCATAGTTAAAGGCGGCCCATCGGCCACAAAAGCAATCATTGTCACAGCAATTTTTGACCATTACAGAACCACTAGAGCATTCATGGACACGGGCAGCAATTCAGACATCATGTATGGTCAGTGCTTTGACCTCCTGGACGAGGAAGATAAGCAGCGTTTGCGCCCCATCAATTCGCCAATCATGGGATTCTCCAACGAGGTTGTGACACCCCTCGGAGAAATATCCTTCCCTCTCACCCTCGGCGCGCAGGGCCGATCGCGAACGGAAGAGGTCACCTTCCTCGTCATCCCATCCAAGTCTAAATATGATATCATCCTGGGCAGAGACTCCATGGCTTCCTATAACATGGTCACCTCCACCGTGCACAGCGCAATCGGTTTCCCCACTCCAAACGGGGTAGCCATTGTATGGGCCAACAGGGAGTGTGCCATGACCACGGAACCCCACCCAGCAAAAATATTGAAGCCCTGCCCACGCACCAAACCAGAAAAGTGGATCTTAAACCCACAATTCCCTGAGCAGCCCATAACAATAGGGCCAGAAATCTCCGAAAATATCAGGGACCATTTAAAACAACTCCTCCGCAAAAATATCGACGTTTTCGCATGGCAACCATCGGATATGATCGGTGTCCCGCGCGAACTCGCTCAACACAAGCTTAACACATACCGCTCTGTGGAACCCATCGCGCAAAAGCGCAGAAGTATGGGTACTGAAAAAACTCAAGCAATGAACGAGCAAGTCGGAGAATTGTTAAAGGCAGGCATTTTGAGAGAAACACGATATCAAACCTGGGTCGCAAACCCAGTCATGGTCAAGAAAAGCAACGGCGGATGGAGGATGTGTGTAGATTACACTGACCTCAACAAAGCATGCCCCAAGGACTGCTACCCCCTACCAGAAATCGATCTGAAAATAGACTCTTTAGCCCCGTTCCGATTCAAGTGTTTTTTAGACGCCTACAAAGGCTACCACCAAATACAGATGGCACGTGAAGATGAAGACAAGACTGCCTTTCGCACAGACAAAGGAGTTTTCTGTTACACAAAGATGCCATTTGGCCTAAAAAACGCCGAAGCCACGTATCAACGACTGATGGACCGCGCATTCGCCAAGCAGATCGGGAGAAACCTAGAAGTCTATGTTGATGACTTAGTCATCAAAAGCAAGGAAGAGGATCAGATGCTAAAAGACATTGAAGAGACATTCAAGCATTTAAAAGCGATCTGCATGAAGCTAAACCCAAGCAAATGCGCTTTTGGGATGGAAGAAGGCAAGTTTCTGGGGGTCGTAGTCACCAAAGACGGGTTCAGACCAAACCCCGAAAAAATACAAGCCATTGCGCAAATGCCCTCCCCATCCACCCTAAAAGAGGTTCAAACGCTGAATGGACGCCTTGTAGCGATCAACCGCTTTCTGTCGCATCACGCGAGCAAATCCATTCCTTTCATCGAAACACTAAAGAGCTGCTTGAAAAAGAACCATTTTAAATGGACACCGGAGGCAGAAAAGGCTTTTCAAGAGATGAAGGAATGCTTGATGGACCTACCAACGCTCACCGCTCCACTCCCTAGGGAGCCCCTAACGATGTATCTTTGCGCCACAGAGCAGGCGGTGAGCGCAGTACTGATGGTAGACAGAAAGCTGGTTCAAACGCCTATCTATTACGTCAGCAGAGTACTAACAGATGCGGAGTCAAGATACACCATCATGGAGAAGCTAGTTCTAGCACTCGTTCACGCATCAAGACGGCTGCGCCGCTATTTCCAAGGCCATCCCATCAACGTGCTGAGCGATTACAAGCTGAACAATGTCCTATCAAAGCCAGAAGTCTCTGGGAGATTGGCAAAGTGGGCAATCGAGCTGGGTGAGCACACCATCAATTACAAGACGCGCCCAGCGGTTAAAGGACAAGTACTAGCCGACTTCATAGCAGAGGTACCAAAAGACAAAGTAGAAGAATGCAAAGCTGAACAAGACCCGCAACCATCGAATGACGAGAAGGCCATCTGGAACCTCTACACAGATGGGGCCTCAAACGAGGATGGCGTTGGCGCGGGGATACGCTTGGTCAGTCCAGAGGGAGCGGAATTCACTTACGCAATAAGGCTCGAATTCAAAGCCACCAACAATGAGGCGGAGTATGAAGCATTCCTCGCTGGACTACGCATCGCGCACAAGCTAGGCGCCAAGCACATCTTCGCGCACGTCGATTCACTGTTGGTCGCCGGTCAGATCAGTGGGAAATATGAGGCTAAAGAACCCTCAATGATTTTATACCTTCAACGCGCCAAAGAGCTCATGGCTACCTTCCCCAGCTGCACCATCGACCACATCAGACGCAGTCAGAACAAGCCGGCGGACGCTCTAAGCAAAATGGCCTCTACAACTTTCAGCCATTTAGCAAAAGAGGTCCGAATCGAAACGCTGAGCGAACCGTCTGTACCACCCAAGGAGGTCAACGTCATCCAAACGGGTGCTGACAGCTGGATGACTCCGATAATATCCTATCTAACCAACGGCGCCCTGCCAGAGCAACGCGCCGAGGCCAGAAAAATACAGCACAAAGCCCTACAATACAAAATACAAGACGGAGTGCTATATCGGAAGTCATACCTGGGGCCACTGCTGCGGTGCGTGGATGCAGTTGATGCGGACTATTTGGTGCGAGAAATACACGAAGGGATATGTGGGATACACGCGGGGCCGCGCATGGTGGTCGCGAAGATCATGAACGCGGGATACTATTGGCCAGGCATGCACCTGGACGCCTTACAGATCATCCGCAAATGCGACTCATGCCAGCGACACGCCCCCAACACCCTGCGTCCAAAGAATGAACTCATACCAGTAACCTCGGCATGGCCATTCCAAAAATGGGCAATTGATCTGGTGGGACCTTTCCCAATGACGACAGGTAAAAGGAAATTCCTGATAGTCGCAATTGACTACTTCACTAAATGGGTCGAAGCCAAGCCGCTGGCTGAAATCACTGCTAACCATGTGAAGAAGTTCATTTGGGAATTCATCATTTGCCGCTTCGGGCTGCCAATGTCAATCGTTACAGATAACGGGACTCAGTTCGCAGATAAGGGGTTGCTGAAATGGTACGCCGATTTGCACATCCAACCAACCTTCACCTCGGTCGCGCACCCACAAGGCAACGGCCAAGTTGAGCGTGCGAATCGCAGCATCGTGGAAGGTATCAAAGCCAGATTGGGAATGAAAGGTAAGGCCTGGGCGGAGGAATTACCGAGCGTGCTATGGGCTAATCGTACACTAACAAAAACGAGCACCGGCGAAACTCCGTTCAGCCTCACATACGGCTCTGAAGCCATGATACCCGCAGAGATTGGATGCCCATCTCTGAGAGTGCTTTCCGCAACTACGACAGATAATGACCAGGAACTGCGCACAAATCTTAACTTGGTAGAATTACGCCGCGACGAAGCAGCAATACGAGAGGCAAATTACAAGCAGCAACTAGAGCGCTACTACAATGCCAAAGTCAAAGCCCAAGCGTTCAGGGTCGGAGAGTTCGTCCTGAGAAACAACGAGGCCAGCGGAGCCCTCCCCAAGGGAAAGTTAACCCCAACTTGGGAAGGACCATACCGCATCCAAGAAGCCCTCGGCAAAGGGGCCTACAAACTATCAACGTTGGAAGACAAACCGGTTCCCCGAACATGGAACGCGGCGCAATTAAGAAAGTGCTATATGTAACTACAAAACATGATGTAACGAAGGCCGTTGCGCCATTTTAATGAAATGAAGTATAGCAGTTTCCTTTATTTTACATGCGCAACCTAAATTTAGAAATTGCATCGAGAAAATCTGCAATTTCCTTAAACTGCGCGTTGCATGGTTAAGATGCAACGCGCACCCTAAACTTAGAAATTGCATCGAGAAAATCTGCAATTTCCTTAAAACTGCGCGTTGCATGGTTAAGATGCAACGCGCACCCTAAACTTAGAAATTGCATCGAGAAAATCTGCAATTTCCTTAAAACTGCGCGTTGCATGGTTAAGATGCAGCGCGCACCCTAAACTTAGAAATTGCATCGAGAAAATCTGCAATTTCCTTAAAACTGCGCGTTGCATGGTTAAGATGCAACGCGCACCCTAAACTTAGAAATTGCATCGAGAAAATCTGCAATTTCCTTAAAACTGCGCGTTGCATGGTTAAGATGCAACGCGCACCCTAAACTTAGAAATTGCATCGAGAAAATCTGCAATTTCCTTAAAACTGCGCGTTGCATGGTTAAGATGCAACGCGCACCCTAAACTTAGAAATTGCATCGAGAAAATCTGCAATTTCCTTAAAACTGCGCGTTGCATGGTTAAGACGCAACGCGCACCCTAAACTTAGAAATTGAATCAATTTCTTTAAAATAATGCGTCGCATAGTTGAAACACAACGCGCGACCTAAACCTCGAAACCGCATAAAGTATATCTGCAATTTCCTTAAAATTACTTAGAATCCTATGTCTACTGGATTCCCGCGCGGACGCTCAGATAAAAATGTGATGCACAAATATAACAAGCTATGAAATAATAGCAAGGCATATGAACGTTAACACAAGGCAGAAATAAACTAAACTGCTATTGACAAAATAAATATGTTCAACAATATTTGTAAACATAAAGTCATTACATATTGTTTAAACAGGCTAACAGTGAAGCTACACAAACAGCCAAAGCTAAATACAAAGGCAAAATATTCAGCTTCATTTCTTGGACGAGGAGGATGTGTCACTAAGATCATCATCGTCTGAACCAGACAAGCTCAACCGTTCACCACCCTCCGCCTGAATCTCAGCCGCTAAGTCACTCGCCTTGAGCTTCGCGTATTCACGACGCGTGTGAACCAAGCCAGCCTTGTCGAATGATTCCTTGAGTTCAAAGCAGCTGGGACGATCACGGTGGCTTACAACGAAGTCCACCAGCTCATACTTCAAATCATCAAACTCTGCGGCCTTCTTCGCAAACACAGCATCCAGGTCCTGTTTGTACAAGGGAAACTGCTCCAAAGGTCTCCCATCCTGCGCATGCTGATACCCTTCAATGAAGCCAGCCTTGCGACCCACAAGCTTCGCAGCTGCGTTCACTGCAGCCACCGCTTGACGCGTCTGCGCGCAATTTTTCACATGATGGGCGACCTGCACGACATTCAAGATATATTGTTAGCGAAAACAAACACAAAACAGTGAGAAGACAAATGCAAAATAGCGAGGAACATACCTCAGGGACACAACATCCCAGGACCCAAGCGCGGTCCTCCTCTGCCACATCTTTATCACTTTGGGCCTCTAACAATTGCCCCTCAAGCTCAAGTACTTTTCGGTGAAGGGACAAGTTTTCCTTGTCCAACCCATCATGACCTTCACGCAGGTCAGCGATCAACTGATCCTTCTCCTTGAAAAGCTCGCGGGCCTCAATCAATTTGTCCTTATGCTGCTGCACCAGCCGTCGCTGCACTTCCAATTCTTTGCAGATCTCATCCCTCTGAGCTTCAATCTCACTGAGGCGCTTCTTGGTTGCCTCCATCTTCGCGTTGTCTTTCGCGCAGGCAACCCTCCATTGCTCCTCCCTCTCAGTGATGTGCTCACGGAGCTTGTCACGCTCCTCGCGAAAAGTAACAGCGTCCCACTTAGCACGCTTAAGCTCCGCTTGCACGCGGTCACGATCCTCTGTCACGCGCTGCAAATCTTGATGAAACCTATGACGATCATGCGCCATAGACCCCCACTCCCGCACTATCTCAGCGGAAGTAGACAGCATGTTGGCCACACTCAAAATGTGGTCATCCATAAGGTCCCCGCGAGGACGTGTGGCCTGGTGCTCGCGCTCACCAGGAGGGATAACATTCGCCAAAAATTGACGACATTCCTCCACATTCAAAAAACGAGCGGCCGGAGTCAACGTCCAGTTAGGCACAAAAATGCCACTGGACGACTCCTCGCCCTCAGACGGGCGCACACCTGAAGGACCAGGATTCGGCTCCGTGGTCACCTGTTTCTCGTTCTCCTCATCATCAACGGTCATATCAACTCCATGACCATACCCCTCACTAATGTCTGTGGGCGACACCCTTCCCTCATCACCTTCCGCGTCATTCCGCGGAGGAGTAGGGAGTCGCATAGGCGACGGCGATTGCGGCGGAGTTGGAAGACGCGGGGGAGTCGACCCTTGCACAGGAGAAGGCTGGCGAGAGGGAGATGGCGGATCCGCCAACACAGAAGTAACTAGCACATTATCCTGCACATCAGTACGCGCAGACTCCTCAACTTGCTTTTCAGGGGACGCCGGCCTGATGGGCCCAGTCTCAAACCCCTTGTTAATGGGAGCAACAGTCACATCCTCTAGCGCGGCCGTGCCCAACAACGAAGCTATAAAAAACACAAGGTCATTAGCCAATAAAAAAGAAAAGAAGGGAGAAACAGGTAACAAACTCACCTAACAAGTCTTCCTCCACAGACCGGACGAGTGTGTCCAGCTTCACTCTCTTCTCAGCGGGCGATGTCAACTCCCCGCTGATTCTCCTCTCCCTACTCGATCGCCTCGAACGCTTCTTCTTCTGCGGAGTCTGTTGGGCCACAGACTGACCCAATTCGGTCTCTACAGTCAATGGAGCCTGAAGAATAACCCCCTCCACCATATCCTTCAACGCAGCTGTTCCCTCATCCGTGAACGCATCTGAAAGTTCAACGTAGCTTCGTTCAATAGGGTTGTAGTTTTGAAGATACCTGCTAATGACCTCATGGTCTAAAATAAAGGCAACACCTTCGCTTCGACTACCATCATGCGCTACCCCAGCTCTTGGCTGCCTCACCCGACGGAGCACAAACTCTTCAGACTTCGTCTCCTCTCCGCTGTCGTCCGCAACAAAGGTTGGCAATACTTCTCTCTCGCTTCCGCCTGCGGACGACAAACGCGGAGAAGAGGATGCGCCAGAGTCAGACGACTCATCACTTGAAATAACAATTAAAGGACAACCCGTCCGCATGAACATGTTCACCGGAGAGGGGTTATCAAATTGAGAAAAAGGCTCACCTGTCTCAGTTATCTGCAAAGGCGCATTGACGCCCTCCTGCGCCACAACCTCCAGTTGGGGACGAACAAGCGTGTCCCACGCCTTCTCCAATATATACAGCTCCCCATCCGCGA